>CM071925.1:5817821-6410069 GCA_016081115.2 Rehmannia glutinosa | reverse complement strand
ATTACGTATTGCTCATACGGATCTCACGGTCCTAATGAGATCAAAGCCGCTGGGTGGCAGTAAAGTAATTTTATGTGATTGTCGATGATTTTTCACGTATACGCGACTTATTTCCCACGCGGAGAAATCAAAACTTTCGATTTCTTTTAGAAGCCGGGTCGTGATAATTTAATTGTTGCCGTAATTAGATCTGACTACGACAAAGAGTCTGAGAACCTTCTTCCTCGTCTTTCTCTATGATAGAAAAGGATTTCTCATGAATTTTCCGCGACTCTAAAACTCCACACCAAAATGGAGTGGCAGAGAGTAAAAATCACACACATTACAGTGAGATAGCCTGTGGTCATGTATGTTTCTAAAAACTTTCAAAAAGGTTTTCAGGTCAAGCTTGAATACTTCTTTCCATATAGCAAAATTCCTGTGTATAGTTGAGGCCTGGATGTTCTATGACCCTTATGAAATTCTTATGGGGAAGAAACCTAACCTCAAATATTTCATGTTTTTGGGTGTGTGTGAGGTGTTCCTAATGATCGTGATAATCAATTGTAAATTTGATTCCAAGAGTGACAAAGGTCTTTTCTAGGCTACACTTCGAAATAGTCATGCCTATCGAGTTTATAATCTTCGTCTAAGACGATCATGGAATCAGAATGTTGTCTCCGATGATCTCTCAAATATTGTAGAAAGAGTGAAGATAATATTGTGGATCTGCTCGAGTTTGTTGAGACAAACCCGGGGAGATGTAGCGCAGATGTAACGAGGATGTGATCAAGCCCCATCCACAACCGGCCAAATGCGAACAAAATGTGACGGCTCTCGAGCCCACATCCGTGTCATTACGCAGCCAGTCGGGACTCGGCAATGCGACAATGAACTTGTTGAAGAAACTAATAATCCAATCGTGGGATCGTGATAGTGACATACCTACAAGGATCTCGTAAAAATCACCCCGCCTCAAATCATTGGTAACACTACTTATGGTATTAAGACAAGAGGGAAAGGTAGAGTGAACTGCTCGAGGATATGGTAAGAATGGTCTCTTGTTCATGCATTGTATCAATGTTTAACATGTTCTTTTGTGTCCAATTTTGAACCTAAGAATGTTGTTGAAGTTCTTAAAGATGAATTTCGGATATATGCTATGAAAGAGGAACTAGACCAATTTGTCAAAAATGATGTGTGGTTTTTTAGTCCCTAGGCCGTAGGATGTTAATGTCATCGAACAAAATGAATTTTCAAAAATAAAACAGATGAATCTGGGAAAATTGTTCACAACAAAGCTCGTGTAGTTGCTCAAGGGTACACATCGGTTCAGGGGTGGATTTCAAGAAAACTTTGCTCATGTAGCCCGTATTGAGTCCATACGGTTGTTGTTTCTATTACATGTTACATGGGATTAACTCTCCACCAAATGGATGTAAAAAGTCTTTCTTAAATGAATTTCTTAATGAAGAAGAAGCTTTTGTTGAGCAACCTAAAAGCTTGGTACGGTAGGCAAACTAAATACCTTCTAAGCTAACCACGGTATAAGCTAAAAAGGCTCTCTCGCGGGTCTCAAACAAGCCCCTGGAGCTTGGTACGGAGTTAACGAATCATACCTTCTTCAAATTGGTTTTAAACGTGGTGATTGATAAAACCTTTGTTCATTCAAAAGAAAACCATAACATCATGATTACCAAATGTGGTTGATGACATTGTTTTGGTTCTCCTGATAAACCGTTAAAGGAATTCATTGCTTGCATGTCCTCCACTTTTGAAATGAGTATGGTAGGTGAGTTAAGTTACCTCCTCGGGCTTGCAAAATAAAAATTAAAGGAAGAAATTTTTATCTCACAAAGCAAGTATGTTAAGAATCTTGTGAAAAATTCGATCTTTGAAAATGCTTGAAAAAGTTGAAAAGAAGATGTGGCCGAAAGTATGTGGGACTCACTTGTAAATTTTTTGTACGAGTATAAGAAGACTCATTTAAAAGCCTTAAAACGTCATTATTCGGACAATGAGGGGCAAACTGATTTGGGAATTTGGTACACAAAAGACACTAATACTAATCTTATAGGACTTAGTGATTACTATTGTTGATAAAAGTACAACTAGCGGATATTTTTATTTGGAAATAATTTGGTCTCATGGTATAAAAAAGCAAATTGTTGTTTAGAATATGTAGCGCTTGGGAGTTATTGTACACAACTCTTATGGATGAACCAAGTGATTGAGGACTATTTGCAAGAGTGTTTATACTTTGATAATACGAAAGGATTGATATTTAAAAATCATGTACAACACTTTGATATTAGACATCACTTTATTCGAGATTTAGTTGAGAAAATATAATTCGAATCTATTGGAAAATCGACTGAAAACTTCCCAAGGTTACTCCAATTTAAGAAGTATATTGGTTTTGTGTGTTCTCTTAAAACATTGCACATCACATCCGGCGTGACATCCATATGATGCATCTCTTTTCATCTCCTCTATTTTGTTTTATTTTTTTGGCATCCCCGCATTTTAAGCTTATCATGCATTTCTGCAAAAAGTGGATTGATGGTTTGAACTAGATATATTGTCTCCTCGAAAACTGGTGAGTTGATCTCTCCAATTCAAAATTATGTTATTTTTCCTAGCAGCTGAGTTGTGAATAAAGTCTTGATCATGCTTGCGGCCTTCTAGGAAAAAAGATACCAACCCATTGTGTGAAGCTATTCCTTGTGACCAATTTCTTCAAACGCATTGTTGTGTCTAAAAAGGCATGATCATGTGAAAAGATCTACCTTTTGGCATTTGAGTGAAAGCTCCTTGTTGGTTAACTCCCCATGAGACTCGAAAATTGAAGAAAACTCAAAAATTTTGAAAAGTCGATTTTAGATGGATTCATTGAATCGTTAGTATAGGTGTGACTCAAAATGGGACTTTGAACCTATATCCATTCTTGCAAAGACTTTTCACCTCTTATGTGCATTTTTTATTTTTATTTTGCCGCATTCGGCATATTAGTTTTCGGATGTCCTGGTGATTTTGAATTTGTTCCGAGATTTGTTTCCATATATAATCCGAGTGATATTTTTCTTCCGTAATCTTGAAAATCTTGATGGATATATTTTGTGGGTTGAACTTATTTGGAGGATCAGGGTAAATATTTTTTATCATATCACAAGTTGACATAATTTGGACACTTGTGATCTAGAGTTTGAGATTAATTGGGCTCCTGATTCTTTCCTTAGTTTTCTATTTTTCCCATGAGGAATTCTTCCCAATTAAAACTCTTCCTTTTGTACATCGATTTGTGTGCCCGATTCTGGATTTCTATTAATCCCTATATGTTTGCAGCACTTGAGTACATCTTATCTCACTCTCTCTCACAAATTTTGAAGTGTTATTTTTCCTCGATTGAATTTATTTGGCGGACTTTCTCACCATGGCCGATTTGTTTCCTCCATCAAAAACCTCTTTGGAAGCCCCAGCAAATCATCATCCTCCTTGCACAATTCCGAAAGTCTGAAGTCTGACAAGTCCATGGAAGAAAATACTGTTCCAAATGCTGTCAGAGATGGAACCCCCATCGACACCGCATCTCCGTCCGCCTTAATTTGTCTTCTTCTCCGACACAGAGTTCGATACCACCGAGACCGCTGCAACTCCTTCCTCCACTCCCACGAGGTCGTTGCAGACCATCACTCATCCCTCACCAAAAATGTTTTGCACCCGCTGGGCCTCCGTCAAGATTGCCAGCTCGCGATCCCCGGGTTTGTAAATGTCCCCGCATCCGGGATCGCATCTCCGTCTGATCACACCTGGGAACTGGTACGACATCCTCTCTCCCCGAGCACCCATCTCCTCCGAGTTCAACTCCTACCGCTATCATCCCAGTTCCATTTCAAGATGAGGCACTTGCCTCTGTTCTTCCCCCGGGAAAAAGATAATGAGATAGACGCCGACAATCCTCCGGATTTTGAGGTACTTGCACTGCTCACGGGCATTTACAGGGAAACCCCAATGTGCGATGTTAGAAAAGGCTTCGTGGATACTCTCCAGGGACTCAAGATTCTGGTTCTATCCTCCGAAATTTCACCTAAGAAGCACAAAACTAGTTTAGATGGTATCAAGAAAGGGGGAGACGATTTGCCCATTCCTCACGTGTCTTTCAAATGATTCGATGATAATGTGAACCAATTTGTTGTTTAGCCCAAAGAACATATGCCGCCTAATGATGATGATATTCCTTTAGCACGATGGTTCGAAAAAGCCGAAAGGGGCAAGGTGTGGCCAAGACGTGACCACATCCCAACCTACACCAACTTCAAATTGAGTTGAGTTAGCTGAGTTCGATGACTCGAGTGATGAGGATTTTGATTATTGCAAGGAATCGATAATCGAGATTGATTATGAGGCTATGGTCGATGAAGTGGGTGATGAATTGATGGCTGAAGAACGGAAGGAGGCTGATGTTGCAGATGTAGATGAGGATGTGATGCCATCCGATGACACATCCGACTCGAGTTCGATATTGAGAGCTCACTCAGCAATTTTACACGCTTGCCGCAGCCTTCCGGGTTTCATGCTTTACTTTCCCATTCTTTCATTGATGAAAAATGCGAGATTATGAGCACTTTGAAAAGTATAATCAATTAATTCTTTGAGGAACGCAATTTGTTAACCACGATTGACCTTTGCTCTCCTTATGTCGACTCGGGTCTGTGAGTTTTATGCCAACATGTCCACAAGAATTGTTGTTCGATCACCTAAGTTTGGCAAAGTTTTTGTTCGCAATAAGATATATGAATTTAGTCCTCGCATTAATCATTTCTTCGACATGCCTAATTTTGAAGAGAGTGAGGTGCCCTATGATTACAATGAAACGGGCTCAATTTCTCACCGTGGCCGTGTGTAAGATTGGCCTGCCCATCCCGAAAAACTCGTCTCCTCCCACCTTACCCCTTTTATGGGTTTTTGCACAAGATCTGTTGTGCAAATTGGTCCCCTTCAAGAACAATTCCATTATCAAAAGGATGTATGCAAGAGTTTTATACCAAATTGGGAAAGGGCCGCTTTTAGTTTTGGGAAATTGGCTTTCGAGGAGGTCACATTCTTTGCTACCAAAGTGAATCCAAAACCTGGTCCCCGTCATTCCCCGCCTTATCTATAAAATCCTGGTTTCTCAAGGATTTGAACCAAAGAAGGGTGATCACTTTACAAACCACTGGGTCTTTCATGTTTCTCGACCGCTCGCTCAAACTCGCATTGTTGATTTGCCCGTAGTCTATCCAGAGATGCTCCACCTACTCCTACGACTCCTATCTCTCGATGCTTCTCCAAATGTTGATACCTCTGCTCCTCGGTCTCAGATAGATGTGGCCTCATGTGGTTCCGGATGTTGGCAACATCCCTGGCTCCCATTTCCTCTAACAACCCCTGTATTCCTATCTCCGTGGCTTTTGTTACAGGTACAGCTGGGTTTTGCTGAGCACCAGATTGCTCACTTCACTGCTCTCTGTTCCCAACTGCAGACTATCCTCGACTCGATTTCTGGCCAAAAAGGGGGAGAGAATATAGTTGGACCAAGCACTGCTCAAGGGGGAGTTATGCCGACTGAGACGCCTAGAACTGATGCTCCAATTCCTGAAAATGCTGCAACCCAAGATGTTGTTGCTGCTACACCATTGGCTGGACAGGGTGAAGGCGATGAGGGTCTTGAATTTGACTTTGAAGGACAAATGGATGCAAATGTGCCCACTGATAAACTTTATAATCTTTGATTCTGGGATGTACTAAACAATATTCTCTAGCTAGGTTTATTTCCTTTTGGTTGTTGATAACTTGCTAAAACTCTCTTATGATATTTTTGTTGTGACTTAAAATGTGAATACATTTGCTTCAGTTTTTTTTACTCAGCATGATATTCAGGGGAAGTTGTTATGTTTAGGGGGAGTTTTGCTTATTTTGTGCTTGATAAGTATTTTGTTCAGAAAGGCAAAAAGGGGGAGATTGTTAGGGCGATTTTTATCGCCTAAAGTAATTTCCAAAATTATAAAGATTGGTTTTTGATTTGTTTTGCCTTTCTAGACTTATGGTATGATTGGGACTTTTTAGATTTGGAAAGAAATCATATTGATATGGTATTGATATATTAGGACTCTTGGATAGTTATCTTGTTTCCTAACATAAGTGATTTACTTGTCATATATTTGTATATATCTTCTTTCCTTGTGTGTTAGGTCTCTTGAAGGGTTTGGAAGGCTATATAAAGGGAAGAGGACGTGCATAATCGGACACAAGAAAGATACCAGAGCTACAAGAACATTGAGAGAATTAGAAACATTCAAGCACAAGGAGTCTTGCGCCGGATGCAAACTCAATGTGACTACATTTGAGATTACATTCACCACCGCAGATTGTGTTTGTTAGCTTTTCATCCATTGTTTTAGTATTGTGATTAACGTAGTCCACACATGTCTATTGTTAGATGAGTTGAATTACATATATCCGATATACTCTAGATAGGAGTTTTTCGTTGAGTTTCTACTAGTTGAATTTTAGTATTTTGTATACGGAATCAAACAATTTTTACTAGTGGAAAATTTTACCATATTGGCACGTCTACAAGCTTGTTGGTTTGTAGACAATTTTTATTTTGTGTGCCGTGTTATTGTTTTCAAAATTCATTGCATGTGATTGTGAATGTGACCACATCCGCAATCACATCGTTACTCTACAAAACTTTTATGTATTATCCGTGCTATAATTCTTTCGCTTGTCAAATCCATTTGATGCGCTTCGGAGGCGAATGATGTTAAAATCAGGGCTAGAACACCTATGTACAAGAATACATTTGATTGTTGGCAGAAAATTACAAGATAGATTGTTTCGTTTCTATTTTTCGAGGGGCACTTTGTTAAAAATGTTTAATAGTACATATGCATCGATCAAGTTTTCAGATTATGTATGATGAGATCAAGAATCTTAGGTTGGGGTTGGTGATAAGTGTAAAATATACGTGCATTTGGAGGCTTATTTGAATATATATTTGATACATTTGCTTGAATATTTAGTGTATTTTGGTTAGTTTCATTTGTTGGGCGTAATATTGCGTATTCTTATATATTTTTGCAGAATATGGGCTTTTATGAAAATATATTAGTTGGACGACCTAGATAGGAATGTCAGAAGCCAAGGGACGATCAAATACGTGAAGGAAAGAAGCATGGACAATAGAATAACAGGGGTTTGCTTACAAAAATGTCCAAACGTGTCAACAATTTTTAATCATTGGCGGGGTTTAGTATTTTGGCCATAACCATCTCTCGCAAAATTCATATTGAGCTGATTCAAGATGATATGGAAAGCTAAGAGAAAGTGCTACAACTTTCATGAAGATCCCAAGAGTAAATTCACACGTTTGCACCTCACACGGACCATGTGAATTTACACGACTTGCCCATGTGAATTATACCGTATCATTTCACATACCCGTGCGACTTGTTTTTCGAGAGAACATTTTACACGGTCTACCCATGTAATATTACACGATTGTTGAACCGTCCGAGCAGACAAAAATGGATTACACTGGCCTGCCCGTGTATTTTTACACGGGCCGTGCGATCTATTCGGGGCTGAATTTGTTTCCTAATTTCGTCGGGACTCTAACAGGATCTCTATAAAAAAGACCGAGCCCTAAAGCTGGACATATAATTAGACACATGGTTTTGGGAGAGAGAACACGAAATTGAGAGAAAATACACAATATAACGATGAACAACACAAGACCTCTTCAAACTACAAATGCGAAAGGGTTCAAGATTGTGAAGAATGATCCATCTACACAAGAGGGTTCCATCATCATAGTTTAGAGCTATCATTTTATACTTAACTCTATGTTTAACTATTTATTTTCGGATTTGTCTACAATTTTCAATCAAATATGTTAGGCTAGATATTTTGATCCTAGTGCATAATCGAAACTGTGGGTTCATGTTAATTATAATTTGATTGTTTCTTTTTAATTGGTTTCTTGTGTTCTATTTATGAATTTGTGTGCTTAATTTCTTGTAGATTATCTGGTCAATAATTTGAATGTCTTATTTGTTAGTTCAAAATTTTGGAGATGAGATCTAACTTTTGATAAATGAATTCATAACATAAATGAGTATTGAGTCGGAAGACCTATAAGCGTTTGTGGGGGTTTACTTTCATTTTAAATGTTTTATTAGGAGTTGATATTAATTATTGAGTAGGGAAACCTGCAATTCTTATTAATCAATGGTTTGTTTGCATTTGGTAGAGGGAATAAATTACTTTAGGAATAGAACCCATAAATACACAGAAATTGGTTTTGAAATAGTATTAATTGGAACTAATATTGATGAAGCATGTCAAGATTATGTTTCTATGATTGCTTTCATAATTGTTTGAAATCTCGTGAAGTTTGGGTTTTAACAATATGTAGTTATTTTAGTTGATAATTTTAGGTTTAGTTTATATAACACTTATTAGTTTTCGATCGTTTCAATAAAATTGCGGTACAATATTTATTGCACTTTATGTGTTTTGTATTCAATCCCTGAGGAATACGACTTTACTCGCTTCTATTTGCTAGCTACACCTTATACTTGCGGTTTAGTGAAACGATTTTCATGATCAATTGGTTATGAAATTTTTTCCAATATTTTCATTTTTGAGTGAAAATTTTGAAATGAAGTTTTTAAAAGAAAATCTCATTCCTCTCCAAAATTAACTCAATTTTTTTCTCTCACACTTCTCGATACTCACCTATACTATTTATTTCTCCATTCTCACCCTATTCATATAAGGAATATCGATAATTTTTTAATTTAACACTATTTTTTATTATTTTTCTCTTGATCTTGATAACAAAGGGCATAAAATGAGATTCATATTGCCGATTTTTGAATTAATTTTTTTATTTTTATTCAATTTTATTGCATTACATTTTAACTATTTTTTCCACAAAAATTTTCACAAACAATCAATATTTCTAAAAGAGTATACATCACACTACACGTCAAAATTTCACTTTAAAAAAAAAATTCACCATTATTCTCTGAAAAAATAAAAGTGGATGGAATGAATGTACAACCAATCATGCCCTCATGAGATCGACTCGATTATAGTTGGCTTCATATAGGACTTTGTACATAACTTACACGCATTTAACTATACGGGCCAAAATAAACGAGCTATGGAGGTACTCTAGCTTTTTGTTAAAGAAAGATTTGCGGTTGGTGCATCCATCGGCTTCCTTCTATGGTATGCATATGTTTCAAGTGAGAATTTATATACTTAATGCAGGCCGATTTTGTTGGAAGTTCTTTGTTAGAAGAGAAAATTGTAATACTTGTGGCACATTAAAACTATTATTTTGATGATTTTATCAAATAGTTACGACTTATGGAGCGTTCGCTAACTCTAAAAATAAGGGATGATTACAAAATACCCCTCCGGTTCGGGCTTATTATAAAAGAGATCCGTGAGATTTTCGGAAGTTACAAAAATTCCTTTGATCCGTCTTACTTTTTCCTTTCGTATACAAAAAAACATTCCAAAAGCTACTCTTACGTTTATCAAAATATTACAATTCAGAAAAATTCACTTTTCGTCCCATAAGAATAAGTACCTCACGATTTTAGTCTCATTATTCTCACTTTTGGTCCCATTGCTCTCACTTCTAGTCCCAAAATTATATTTTTAACCAAAAATATTCCCATAGGATATGAAATTTAAATTGTGGCTTGACGTCCGTTTAAAAATTAACGGAGAAAGTTATTGATGACAAAAGTGGTCTCATTGAACACCAAAGTTACATTTTAACCAAAAATTGTCTCATTATTCTTTTGTTGGTTTAATTTGATATTACTGATAATAAAAGTTATTTTAAATTTTACATATTTATTTATTTATTTAAAATTAATATTGTGAATGTCATCAAGGTAAAAAAAATTCTGTCCTTAAAATATTTTTTTAAAAATAATATATTTCTGTTAAATATTTTACTAAAAATATATATTTTCTCAATTCTTTTTATTTCACTGAAACAAATTCTCTTACTTAAAAGTTAAAATATTTAGAAAAACAAATAATTTTTCTATATTCTTTTTTAGTTTAAATTACCTCTTGCTTTTTGAAAATAAAAATAATTACAAAAATCACATTTACGTATTGAAAAATATATGTAGTTCAACTATAAATAAAATAAAAAGTTTACAATGTTAAATAATTTCATAATTTTTAAATATTGGAATTAGTTTTAAAAATTATTGAAAAAATATTTTCCAAAGCTTTTTATTTCACAAACAAATTTTCTTACTTAAAATATTTGGGAAAATAAATAATTTTACTAAAACAAATTCTCTTACTTAAAAATCACATTTATGTATTGAGAAATATATGTAGTTTAATAAATAAAATAAAAAAGTTTACAATGTTAAATAATTTCATAATTTTTAGGTATATGAATTATTGTTAAAAATTATAGAAAAACAACCAAAGCTTTTTATTTGACTAAAACAAATTCTCTTACTTAAAATAATTAGAAAAACAAATAATTTCACTAAAACATATTCTTATGGGACTATTTTCAAGTCATGGGCATCGTCAGGTTTGACGTTAATTTACTAATAGTGGGGTCATTTGTTTGATAAATGGTTTTATCATGATTTTGATGATTTTATTTTTATACCAAAACAATGTTTCTAAAGGTTGTCCAAATACTCCAAAATGATCTAAAATGGTTTTAATATTTTCCGGAGTATTTCTTCAAGTTTGTTTTCGACTAAAATGGACAATGCTTTTAATGATTTTATGTCAAAATATTTTTACATCAAAACTATGTCCCGAAATATTGTCCTAATACTCCCGATCGGTCTAAAATATTTTTACTATTTTTCGGAGTATTCTTGGAGTTTATTTTCGATTTAAAATTGGACAACACTTATGTTTCGAGCTCGACCATTTGCCCTATAGGGCAACCCGTACCTGTTGAGTTTTGGAACAAAAATATGACTGAAGGGAAATGGGGGAGAAGCGACAGCCAGCCGGGGGACCGGTAGGGGCGACCGGTCGACCCGCAGGCGTCGGTACCGAACGTACCCACGAGAACAGACACATTTTGTTTCTCAATTTTGTTCCTCCAACCGGTCACACATAGGGGCGGCCTGGTCGAACCCACCTCGACCAGTCCCCGTGTAAAATTCGCAGAGAATTCAATTTCAACTTATCTCTCAAGCGCGACCGGTCGAACCACTTTTGACAAACAAACTATCCGTTGAGTTTGCGAGACTTTTCCTTAATTTCGGGGTTGATTTCTAACAGACTTTTTTCTTCAATTGTCTTGGTATTTTTACTGATTTCATGTCCCCAAGAGGAGCCTATCATGTACAAGACATCTTCTATAAATAGAGGAAGAATTGAAGCAACACAAAAGAGAAAACTACAACACAACAAGATACACTCAAGAATACACTTGTTCTTACATTGTCTTATTTCTTTTGTAATTTGCCTAGCTATTCACTTTCACATCCTTGAGGTCTAGGCTATTCTTGATTACACTTGCACTCTATTGTATTATCAATTATCGAGTTGTAATCTTGAATTTGGGTAATCATTCAACACAAGATATCCTTGTGAGTGTTCTTGTGGTAATAACAAACTTGGGTGATCTAGGTGTTAGGTGTAAGAAGATTGTGGTAATCTTCTTATTGAGGTGTTGAAGAATTTGGTATTCTTCAATGTTGAAGATTATGGTAATCTTCACAAGGTGCCGTTGGAGATTGTGGTAATCTTCAAGTGAGATTATGGTAATCTCAAAGGTGATGTTGAAGAAGAGTGTGGTGCTCTTCAAGGTGTTGTTGTAAGTTGGTGTTGTATTAATTTGTGGTAAATTAATAAAATCTTTTTCTTTTTGAAATCCATCCCGGATATCTTTGGGGTGGTAGAGATTAGGCCTAGGTGGGTTGAACCTCTATAAATCGGCGTGTGTTGTTTACATTCCGCACCTTTATTATTGTGTTTGAGCATTTGGTTCGAAAAAGAGGGCGAAATCGAAAAGATGGAGATAATCTTCGTATGACTTGTGTATCCAAAGCTTTAAAATGTTCTTATTTTTCGGGATGACAAGTCCGGTGAAAATTATTCAAAATATGGTTCGTCATAATCGAACTAAACATATTGAGATTCGATATCTTTCTAAGGGATTGCGTTTTTAACAAAAACTTGAGATATGATTATATCCCGTCTCAAAGTTAACTCACGTATATTTGTTCATTTACCTCAGAGTATTTTACCTCATTTCGAGCTTGATTATGACATAATGTATATTGAATGAGGTCTACATTTGCATTTTGCACGTTTTTTTTAAAATTAGGGGCGAAAAATTGGATTTTTGGATCAAACTTGGATTTTTCAAACGAGAACCAAAATAAAGGCGACCGATCGCCCACTAGCTCGACCGGCCGCCCATGCCCTGGACCGGTCATCGCCGACGATTTTCCGGTTAAAAATGGTTATGTTTCCGGACTTAGCCATTTCGGCTCTTTGGTTCATTTTTCGTCCCTTTGTCAATTTTCACACATAATTCACTTCAAATGAGTTTTGATGCATGAATTATATATTTTGGGGATTACCTAGCTCGGTTATCATCATTGATGCTCATCTTTACCGATTGAATGGTAAGAATTTCACAATCTTTAGCTCAATTGGGTTGAACCCTTGAGTTTGTGGCTTACATGTATTTTGCTTGATTCAATTCATATATTTTTGTGATGAGCTTATTGATTGTTGATGATTGACATTTGTTAAATTGCATTTGGTGATGAAAAACTTGGCTTGATTTCATTTACAAGGGCTATATATATCTTTATCAATTTTTGACGCCTTGCGCCAGTGTTCGATAAAAACGTTTCAATGAAAAATTCATCACCTACATGATTCTCTCGATTTCAAAAGTCTTATACATTTATAGAGATCATGTTTGCTTATCAAATGAGTTTTCATAAACCTCTACAAGTCGTATGATTCGACTTTTCCCTCCTATTTGGTTTATAAGCTTCAATGTTCAAATAGCTCGATACATCGGTTTAGTTGCGCACTTTGATATGAATATATGATGTATTTATCGTGCTAACATTCTTTTTGATGATTCCAAAGGGGAGAAAGCTGTTATAAGCTCTTTAGCTCAAAGAAGCTAAGATAAGCTTAACGAAAAGAAGCTATAAGTTATGGCTTCATAAAGCCGTAAGTTGTGGATCATATTTAGTCCCACTTGCGCATTATGGTTATGTATGAATCATGGTCCATTGGTTGTAGTATGGACTTATATATGGTTCTAATGATGTCTCTTGACTTATATACGGTTCTAATGATGTCTCTTTGTGACAGGGAAGCTTTACGTTTTTGATACTTAAGCTCAATATCGATAAGCTAAGATTTTAGCTTATGTTGAAGTTGCTTCTTTATTACTTTTGTTGTGCATGTTGATAGGGGAGCATTTGCTATATGTGTTTGAATATCTCTACTCCCATCCTTGCGTTTATATTGCGCGGAATGTTGTCGCTCTCAACGGATATTCATTTTGGCCAGGAAAACTTGTTTTGTTTTCAAAATCGCCTCTCAAAATTGTTTTGTTTTCAAAATCGGTCTTGTTGAATTGTTTTGGTTTGTAATCATCAAAAGGGGGAGATTGTTTGATAAATGGTTTTATCATGATTTTGATGATTTTGTTTTTATACCAAAACAATGTTTCTAAAGGTTGTCCAAATACTCCAAAATGATCTAAAATGGTTTTAATATTTTCCTGAGTATTTCTTCAAGTTTGTTTTTGACTAAAATGGACAACACTTTTAATGATTTTATGTCAAAATGTTTTTACATCAAAACTATGTCCCTAAATGTTGTCCGAATACTCCCGATCGGTCTAAAATATTTTTCTATTTTTCTGAGTATTTCTTGGAGTTTATTTTCGATTTAAAATTGGAAAACACTTATGTTGAGGCTCGACCGGTCGCCCTATAGGGCAACCCGTATTTGTGTTGAGTTTTGGAACAAAAAACAGGATCGAAAGGAAATGGGGGGGGCGGCCGGCCAGTCGGCCCGGGGCGGCCGTGGGCGACCCGGTACCGAACGTACCCATGAGAATGCAGACACATTTGTTTCTCAATTTTGTTCCTCCAACCGGTCACACATAGGGGCGACCGGTCGAACCCACCTCGACCGGTCCCCTGTGTAAAATTCGCAGAGAATTCAATTTCAACTTATCTCTGCGACGACCGGTCGAACCCTGTTTTGACAAAGAAACTATCCGTTGAGTTTGCGACAGCTTTTCCTTAATTTAAGGGGTTGATTTCTAACTCTTTTCTTCAATTGTCTTGGTATTTTTTATAGATTTCATGTCCCCAAGAGGAGCCTATCATGTACAAGACATCTTCTATAAATAGAGGAAGAATTGAAGCAACACAAAAACAGAGAAAACTACAACACAACAAGATATACTCAAGAATACACTTGTTCTTACATTGTCTTATTTCTTGTTGTAATTTGCCTAGTTATTCTCTTTCACATCTTTGAGGTCTAGGATATTCTTGATTACACTTGCACTCTATTATATTATCAATTATCGAGTTGTAATCTTGAATTTGGGTAATCATTCAACACAAGATATCATTGTGAGTGTTCTTGTGGTAAGAACACACTTGGGTGATCTAGGTGTTAGGTGTAAGAAGATTGTTGTAATCTTCTTGTTGAGGTGTTGAAGAATTTGGTAATCTTCACAAGGTGCCGTTGGAGATTGTGGTAATCTTCAAGTGAGATTGTGGTAATCTCAAAGGTGGTGTTGAAGAAGAGTGTGGTGCTCTTCAAGGTGTTGTTGTAAGTTGGTGTTGTATTAATTTGTGGTAAATTAATAAAATCTTTTTCTTTTTGAAATCCATCCCTGATATCTTTGGGATTGTAGAGGATTAGGCCCTAGGTGGGTTGAACATCTATAAATTGACGTTTGTTGTTTACATTCCGCACCTTTATTATTGTGTTTGAGCATTTTGTTCGAAAAAGAGGGCGAAATCGAAAAGATGGAGATAATCTATTCACCCCCCCCCCTCTAGATTATCGTAGCCGCTTGGACTTACATCATTTGTGTAACAAGAACGATCTTATGAGACTGTTTTCAAACCATGGGAATAAAATTGTCAGGTACCCAGTCTTACAGGACCAAAAGTGATTTTTTTTTTCTCTATTACAATTACTTCCTTAAATTTAAGACACAATTTGAAACATTTCAAAAGCTTCTCTTACGTTTATCAAAATATTATAGTTAACTCTTAAATTTAGTATATAATCAAACTTCTAGAGATTTTTTGTAATTTTTAAAAACCTCTTGGTTTCTTTGTAATTAGCCCAAACCTTAGAGGTCTTTTTGTAATTATTTCATTTATTGATGGAAAAACTTGATTTTTCCCATCTAGAAGCTGATAATCAGTCTTTTTGTTGAAATTAATTTGTATTTTTCTCAAGAGTCGTGTTCTAGATTTATCTAGGAGTATTGTTCTAGATGGTCAAATAATGTATTTATGAAGGCTTTGTAAATCTACAACTAGAATTGAATTCAGGAATCTAGAGGTCATAAGATACTCTATAAATAGGTCTCTATGTACTCTTTTGATATCATCAGAAAAACCAAATTTGAATAAAATCAAGAGCAATAGCTCTATTCCTTCTGTTGTGCTAACAAATTTGGCATCAGAGTCAATAAAAAAAGAGAGACAGAAAAAAACAAAAAGGAGCAAAAAAAGGGAGAAAATTGTTCAGCCAATTAAATATCAAAAGCTTTCTAAATACCAAACAGTAGCCTCCAAATTCTTTGTCCAGTAGCTTACAAATCTTTTGTTCAGCCCCTTTAAAATCATTCAACTCAACCCTTCACACTACTACAGATTGTACGTTTAACATCGGTTCTGGAGGACTTTCCACATCGGTTTTGAACCGATGTTGAATGTGGCGATGTGGAAAATGGAACTTTTCAACATCAGGTAAGCAACCGATGTAGACAATTTCCTTCTACATCGGTTAGGTTTAACCGATGTTTAATAGTGATGTCTATAATCATATTTTACTGCATTTTATTTAAATAACCTCCTGCAATATTATTTGATAAGTCAGTGGGCCAAGCATATGTATCATTGGAGATAAGTAAGAAAATGACATGAATACCCATCTTTCCAGTCCAAATCCCTGAAAAATACCATTTTCCGTTGATTTTCGTTGATTTTTGACAAAATACCATTTTCCGCTGATTTTTTGCGTTGGTTTCTTTGTTGTTTCAAACATGTTTGTTGTTTCTTTGTTGTTTCATACATGTTTCATTTATGTTTCTTATATGTTTCACTTAGCCAACTTTTCATTGAATTCCATAGTTGCATGGAGAAAATCTCAGTTGTGGTATGCCACAATGGAAAATGGAAAGAAAATAGATAGTATACCAACTTTGAGATAACAAAAGTACTGATTCCAATGTACTGCACATTCAGCACCCTAAAACAAATCTTGGAACAACAAATTCAATTCAGAAAATTTGAGCTTACTTGTCCATCATCGGCTACGAGAAACGGACACGACTCCACTGTCACACCAAAAAATACTTTGTATTGACTTCCAACATCGTAGAATTATTGAATGCATCAACTGTAGCGGGGAAAGACCTACTAATAACAATTTTTCTAGAGTACGTGAGATCTTTAGTTCAAGATTAGGCATGCAGACATCGAAATGAAGCAAGATCAACATTTACGAGGATGAGAAAAAAAACTGAAGAGTATATGGGAAAAACTACACTATTTCTCTAAATTTAAAAGCAATTTACTACAAACTTTTATCACATGATCCCCTGTTTCACAATTGTTTCTTACATGTTTCATTTATGTTTCAGGTGAAGATATCAAATGATTTTATCTTTAAAATCATAGAGTCTGACAAAACATTTGTTCTGGACCGTGAAAAAAGCACTTGCACATGCAACAATTTTCAAATGGATGAAATTCATTCATCACATGCTATACCAAACTTAAATATATTGTTCAACTGATTACACCATCATTAAGATTTACGTAACAACAATTCTCTAAAATCATTAGGAAGTGGAGGTAGAATCTCAATGTCGTTGTCATCGTCATCACCATTTTGCAGCTTCAACTTAGCATGATTGTGAAGCGGATGACTAAGCCTTGCTTGTTCTTTCTCTATCTCGAATGCTTCAACGTCCATAGTCTTCCCAACAATAAAATGCTTGGCATAACAAGCAACAAAAAATCCCACATTCACTATAAAAGAAATAAAAATAGATACACACTCAGATAGATAACACAACAAATCAAAAACAATAAAAAAGAACAAATAAATGGAAAATACATAAAAGAACAAAATAAACATAAAATAAACAACTTTGAAACAACATCGAAACAAACGAAAAACTTCAAATCACAAAATAATAAAAGAACACAGAAAATTGGGTTTAACCTCTGAGTCTTCACTCGACATTTCATCAAGCAGTTGCAGAGCCTCACCAGCCAGCCCATTCTGACTGTACCCCGAGATCATAGTTGTCCACGAGACAATATTCTTCAATGGCATTTCATCGAATAGCTCTGTGGCTAAATCAACGGCGCCATCTCTCATATAACCCGAAATCAATGCATTCCAAGAGGACACGTCCCTCACAGGCATTTCATCAAACAACCTACGTGCAGCACCCAATCCAAGAGGACACGTCCATTATGTGTGAACACAAATCTCATCAAAACCCACCAATGTTTGTATATATTTTTTCTTCTTTCTCGAGAATTTATTACTAGCAATTTTCTAGTCAAACCTTGTTAAATCCGATTAACACTAACACTCTTTTCTAGCAAATTTACAGTTTTTGGTCCAGTTGATATAGGAGTTGGCAAAATTGGTCCTGTAATCAGCAAAAGAATTCTACAATTGAAAAACAAGAAAAAGAATTTAACTGTTTGCGTCTTTTCATTTCACCAAAATTGGAAAATCAGTAAAAAGAATGGTGTTGCGGTCCAAGGAGGAATCCTAAGCGGAGAGGGAGATGATGAAACCAAAGGTATAGTATTTTTGTCAAGGGATGAACCAGGTGGAGCATATTTGTCTTGGGAAGTTTTGCAGAAAGAGTTCCAAGGGAATGAGAAAGTAGTCTCCATAAAATTGCAATCACTATGGAGAGATTTTGATACTTTGTTGATGAAAGAAACTCAAAAATTGACAGATTCACAATAGTCTCTCATATTGTGAATCTTATTAAAAGCCTTGGTGACAACATTCCATAAAAGAATGTGATTGATACGATTCTTAGAAGCTTACCATCTAAATATGATCATTGTGTGGCAGCCATAGAAAAAAGCGAAAGATTTCTCGAAAATGACGATGCATGAATTGGTGAGTTCCTTGCAAGCACACAAGCAGAGGATTAATCGATCTTCTAATCACCGTGTAGCAAGATTTTCAATCAAGTGTTTCTATTTCAGAAAAATCACGAGGCAATTCAAAACAAACAAAGGGTAATTTTCGGAAATATTGTTTTGGATAAAATCGTCAAAATAACAAAAGATAATCTTCTTAAACTTTTTGAAGAAAAAGAGCAACCTCAAAAATTCGGTGATGGTCCATATTGCATCATTTGCCGAAAGACCAACCACAATTCCAATGATTGTCGATATAGGTGGAAAAGATGCAGAATTCCTAATCATTCACAAAGGGGTTGATGGCATCAAAAGAAGAACACAAAGGTCTAACTTTACGAAGGAGAAGACTCTGAATATTTATTCTACACAAGCCTAAATGCAGGACTTGAGCCTTCCAACGTTTGGATTTGAATAGCAGTTGTAGCAACCATATGACCGGAAATCGAAATCTTTTGATTCTGGATGCGACTCTCAAGTAAATCTTGGTGATGAAAATATTCAAAATGTATAAGGAAAAGGAACCATTGGTGTCTACACCAAAAGAGGTAACAAGAAGTTTATTCATGATGTTCTTTACATGGCTAAATTAACTTAAAATCTTTTGAGTGTTAGACAACTCATGAAAAATGGGTATTTTGTCACATTTGACGATGGAAAAAGCACTATATTTGATAAGAAAACAATACTATTGTTGCTGAAATTCAAATGAACGCAAAGAAAATCTTTCCTCTTATCATGCCATCTGAAAATCAATGCATGTGCCTTTCATTCTAAATCCATGAATGTGTCCGTTTTATGGCATTTGAGATATGGTCATTTGAACACAAATGGAACCCGTACTCTCAAGCAAAAGAAAATGGTTGATGGGCTTCCTGATATTAAAAATGAAGATCATATTTGTGAAGGTTGCGTTTATGGAAAAATACATCATTTACCATTTCCAAAAACATCTTGGCGGGCAAAGAAACCTTGGGAGTGCATTCGGATATTTGTGGTCCGGTGCGAACTGTCTTTGAATGGTAAACAATATTTTATTTTATTTATTGACGATTATAGCCGAAGATGCACGGTATTCTTTCTTCATGAGAAATAATAATCTTTTTCAAGATTTCTCCAATTCAAAGCAATGGCAAAAACTCAAATTGGTTTGAAAATGAAGAAGCTCCAAGCGGATCATGGAGGGGAGTTCATAAGCTCTCCATTTTTGAAATATTGCAAGAAAAATGGTATTCAAAGGCAACTCACAGTCAGCCGAAGTCCTCAACAGAACGGAGTGGCTGAAAGAAAAAATCGGATGGTGGTCGAAATGGCAAGAAGCATGTTGAAACGGAGTGGACGACACCAAATGAACCACCTTATTTAAATACAGAATTTACCGAGTCACTTTCAACCCAAGGAGTATTTCAGGAGCCAAGTACCTCATCAACTCCTCAAAAAACATCAGCCTCGAGTTATGAAAGTTCGGATGACCAAGAAAGTCCTGTAAAGAAATTCAAATCGTTGAAAGATATTTATGAGAACTGTGATGTTGTATTTTCCTGTGAACCACGAGATTTTCAAGAAGCATCAAGGGAGCAAGTCTGGATTGACGCAATGAAAGAAGAAATTAATATGATTGAAAAAAATAAAACTTGGGATCTCGTGGGCTTGTCCAATAAAAAGTATATCATTGGCTTGAAGTGGATTTACAATACGAAGTTTAATGAAGATGGTTCGGTCAAAAATATAAAGCGCACCTGGTTGCGAAGGATATTCCTAACAATCCGGTATTGATTTCAATGAAACGTTTGCCCCAGTCGCGAGAATTGAAACAATCTGGACTGCACTTGCTATTGCAGCAAATTCTGAGTTAAAAGTCTACCAACTAGACGTAAAGTCTGCTTTTTTTAGTGGAGAACTTGAGGAAGAAATTTACGTTGAGCAACCACAAGAGTTTGTGGTAAAAGGAAGTGAAGATAAAGTGTATCGGCTTCGAAAAGCTTTATATGGGCTAAAGCAAGCGCCGCGAGTGTGGAATAATAAAATTAACTAATTTTTTCGGCAAAGTGGTTTTCAAAAAAGTCCCAATAAGCCTTCACTCTACATTAATAAAAATGGTTTGGATTATCTTATGATATATTTATACGTTGATGACTTGATCTATTTTGGGATAAATGGAAAATAGGTCGAAGATTTCAAGAAGCAAATAATGAGCACGTTCGAGATGACTGACCTCGGCATGATGAGATATTTATATAAGTCCTACTGGGTCAAGGGAAATTATTTCTTTCACAAGAAAAATATATCAAAAATTTGTTGGAAAGGTTTCACATGGCAAAGTGCAAACACGTTTCAACCCCAATGTTGTTCAATAAAAAAATTACAGCAAAAGGATGGCACTTATATATCAGGCAGATGCTTCGCTCTTCAGGATTCTAGTGGGTTCTCGGATTTATGTTACCCATACTAGACCTGATATAACTTTCGCCGTAAGCGTTGTTTCTCAGTATATGATTAATCCAAGTAAAAATCATTTCACAGCTACAAAGTGGATACTTCGTTATCTTCAAGGGACGAAGAAGCAATGGATTTTGTACGAAAAAGAAGATAAGTGCAAATTGCTAGGTTATTCAGACAGTGATTGGGCCGATCGGTTGACGACCGAAAAAGCAAATCGAGCTATATTTTCTGCCTTAGCTCGAATGTAATCTCCTAAAGTTCAAGAAAATAAAAAAAATAGTTTCTTTATCATCATCTGAAGCATAATACGTAGCAATTACTAATGTTGCATGTCAAGCAGTTTGGTTGCAAAAATTATTGGAAGATTTGCAATTAAAACAAGCAGAAGCTACCACAATTTTTTGTGATAATAAGTCTGCTATTTTAATGACAAAAATGTTAGTCCAAGTGGCTACGATAATCTAGAGGGGGTGAATAGATTATGCCGATTTTTCGGAAATCGCCCTCTTTTTCGAATGAACAAGTAAATGACAAGAATGTAATGCGGAAATTAAACAACAATCATCGATTTATAGAGGTTCAACCCACCTAGGGCCTAATCCTCTACCACCCCAGTATCTCCGGGATGGATTTCAAAAAGAAAAAAAAGATTTTATTAATTACCACAATTAATACAACACCACCTTTGAAGATTACCTCAATCTTCTTACAACACCTTCAAGGAGATTACTACAATCTTCCTTCAACACATATGAAGAGTACCACACTCTTCAACACCTAAGATCACCCAAGTGTGTTCTTACCATAAGAACACTAACAAAGATATCTTGTTTTGGATGATAGAAAAATTCAAGATTACAACTCAATAAATGAAGTATACAAACTTTGAGTGCAAGTGTAATCAAGAACAAAAAGCCTAGACCTCAAGATTGTGCAAGTGCAAGAACTTAAGCTATTACAACAAGAATGTAAAAATGAAAGCTTTGAGAATTTTGCAGATTTATTGTTGTATTGTATGCTTGTGTGTTGTATCTTGTGTCTTCAAATCATTCTCTATTTATAGGAGAGTCTTCATAGACATAGGCTCCTTCTTCTTCACTTTTGTCTACAAAAAAAGGATCACAAGATGTAGAAATATTGTACAAAAATCAAAAGCAAATCTTGTTGATAAGGATTGCAACGGTAGAAATTTTGCTATCAAAATAATACACAGGGCGACCGGTCACCCTATAGAAAATGTTAAACGTTAGACAGAATTGGTGCGATCCAGGTACCGTTCAGAGGGGGGGTCGACGGTCAAGGGGGTGCGACTGGTCCGCCTTGCCCTGGACCAGTCCCCCTCCATCTTTTTTGAACTCCAGTACGTTCTGTTTCAAGTTTTTCATTCTCTAGTACTGGTCGACCTTTTTCTCGATCGGTCGACCTCCAACTTGAAATGTTGTCCGGTTTTTATCAAAAATAAACTACAAAAAATACTCCAAAAAATTAGTAAAACATTTTAAATCAATTGGGAGTATTTGGACAACTTTTATAAATATTGTTTTGGTATAAAAACTCATTTAAACAAAATCATCAAAATCTTGATAAAAACATTTATCTAACAAACTCCCTCTTTTTGATGAGTACAAACCAAAACAATTTTAGGAAGTCGATTTTAAAAACGAAACATATTTTCCGGTCTAAAGCATCAATCCATTACAAGCAAGATTTACCATAAGTAAAACACACAAGGACATGAGCAGAGATTTTTCAAAACATTTATGCACAAGCTCCCCCTATCAATATGCATATCAAAAGCAACCAACTAAAAGCTAAAAGCTTAGCTTTTACAAAACAAGCTTGAATTATTTGAGCATAGAAGATCCCCTTGTCACAAAACATCATTAATGAAGCATAAAAGTCCACAATACATCAAATGGACTAAGTAATATTCACAGACTTTTGGCTTTTGAGAGCCCTAGCTTATAGCTTTTCTTGCGAGCTTATTTTCACTTCTTTGAGCGTATGAGCGTTTTTCTTATTTCTCCCCCTTTGGAATCATTAGAAAGAATGTTAGCACGATAAAAACATCATACAATTATATCAAAGTGCGCAACTTAATCGTTTTATCGAGCATATTGAAAATTTAAGCTTAAATTTCAAATAAAAGGGAAAGGTTGCTCATTTGATTTGCAAAAGCTCATTTGATGGATAAAACATGATCACAATAAATATATAAGACATTTGAAAGCAAATGAGTCATGTAAATGTTGAAATTTTCTTTGAGACAATTTATCGAACACGTTGTGGGCGTTAAAAATGGAAGAAGTTGTATAAGGCCCTTGTAAATGTAATCAAGCCAAAATTTTCAACATCAAATCAATTCAAACAACATTCATACAACAATAATTAACGAGCTCATCACAATCATATGAAACTAGCATCAAGAATATTTCAAATAAGGCAAAAACTCAAGGGTTCAACCCAATTGAGCTAAGGGAGTAGAATTCTTACGATTTAATCGGTAAATATGAGCAATGATGATGATAAACGAGCCTAATGAAGTCCAAACTATAAAATGTATGCAAGAAAATAAATTTGAAGCGAAATTTGTGTGCAATTTGTGAAAGGGACAAAAAATGGATAAAATGAGCCAAAATGGCTAAGTGTTAGAACAGAGACGATTTAAACCAAAATCAGGCGATGGGCGACCGGTCGGAGGTAGGGCGATCAGTCGAAGGTGTGGCCGACCGGTTGGCCTTACCTCATCCGCCCACTGTTTCATTCTGTTTTTCAAAATTTGAAGTTTGAATCAAAAATCCGATTTTTCGCCCCTAAGTTTTAAAAACGTGCAAAATGCAGACGTAAACCTCATTCAATATGCATTATGCCTAACCGAGCTCGTATTGAGGCAAAAGTCTCAGAAGATAGCGGTTTTGTAAAGATATCCGCCAATTGATCTTGAGATGGAACAAAAGATATCTCAATTTTTCGTTTTGAAACACAATCCCTTAGAAAATGATGTCGGATCTCAATTTGTTTAGTACGGTTATGATGAACCGGGTTTTGAGCAATATTTATAGCGGATATGTTATCACAAAAGATAGGAAAACTTTCAAAAGAACATTTATAATCAAGCAAGTTTGTTTCATCCAAAGCAATTGAGTACAACAAAAAGCCGCGGAAATAAATTCGGCTTCGGCCGTTGAAGGTGAAACACATATTTGCTTCTTGAAAACCAAGAAACTAGGCAATCACCTAGAAATTGACATGACCGGAAAGTACTTTTACGATCATCAATATTTCTCGCATAATCCGAATCACTATAACCTTTAATAGAAAAGTTTTAATTCTTTGGATAAAATAAACCATATTGAATAGTGCCTTTCAAATATCCAAAAATCCTTTTAACAATACTCATATGAGATTCTTTGGGATTGCTTTGAAAATAAGCACATAGGCATACGACATGAAGAATATCCGGTCTACTTGCGGTTAAATAAAGTAAACTACCAATCATACCTCGATATTTAGATTCATCAACCGGCTTGCCTTTTTCATCTTTGTCAATCTTGACGTTTGTTGCCATTGGGGTAGAGACAGTTCTTCCTTCTTCAATGCCGAACTTCTTCAAAAGCTCTTTTGTATATTTTGATTGTGAAATATAAATTCCTTCTTGACATTGCTTGATTTGAAGTCCAAGGAAGAAGTTGAGCTCCCCCATCATGCTCATTTCAAATTCACCTTGCATTAACTTAGAAAATTTCTTGCACAAGGATTCATTAGTAGTATCATCATAACTTAGAAAATTTCAAATTCACCAAAAATAATATCATCAACATAAATTTGCACTAATAAGCAATCTTGTCCTTTTTTAAAAACAAAGAGTGTAGTATCAACTTTACCTCTTGTAAAACCATTGTGCAAAAGAAAAGAGCTAAGTCTATTATACCATGCACGGGGTGCTTGTTTCAAAACATACAAGGCTTTTTTAAGTTTATAAACATCATTAGGCCTAGAAAAATTTTCAAACCCCGGAGGTTGTTTTTACATAGACTTCTTCTTGAATAAGACCAATTAAAAATGCGGATTTTACATTCATTTGGTAAAGCTTTAAATTTTTAAAACAATAATAGGCAAGTAAAATACAAATAGATTCTATACGTGTTACGGGTGCAAATGTTTCATCATAATCAATACTTTCTTCTTGAAAATAACCTTGAGCTACTAACCTTGCTTTGTTTCGAACAATATTGCCTTGGTCATCGAGCTTGTTCCAAAATACCCATTTTGTACCAATAATGGTTTGAGATGGAGGACAAGGTACTAATTCTCATACATCATTCCTTTCAAATTGATTCAACGCCTCTTTGCATTTATAAAAACCAATCCTCATCTTGAATAGCTTCCTTAGCATTTTTAGGCTATTTTTGAGATATAAGAGCTTTCTCGGCAAATTTTCCTCGAGTCATTACTCTAGGTCCCAACGGTGTGAATGTAAGGTTTAGAAGGGGTTGAATAAACCTTACCAACTTTTCAATTTAGTCCTTTTAAAAAGTTCAGAGTTAGTATTTCACAGCTAAGTTAGTTAATCAGCAGAGTTAGCCACTCAACAAACTCGACTGAGCTGTTGATAGAATAACTCAGTTGTTTTGACTAAAACTTAACTCGACTATGATATGTTTTCAGCGAAAGACTTAACACCCTTGAATTTTTGGTTTAAGTTTGTTTTAATACTTGATTATAGCACTTTGTTAATTATCAGATGGATAGCAAATTTATCAGCAGATATCAAAATAATATGCAGTAATTAAAGTGTTGAAATGTAAATGACACGATAAATTTTATAGAGGTTCGAAGATGGGGTAATTCTTCTACTCCTCTCTTCTCCAACTCCTGGAGGAATCCACTAAGTATTGATCAATGTACAAAGTGGTTATCGGTCCGGATGCAAGTCTTGATCCCACAAGCAGACTTGATCCTTTGGGACTCGATGCGAGATGCCTTGGTCACACAACTAGCTTCTCGTGACGACTCGGCTTCTTCACGGGGCAAGCGCCTTGCTACTCGCCCACTTGCTCAAGCTTCTTGGATTTGATCACGAAGCCCTCCAAAAACTTGAGACTGGTTCGACCTTGAACCTTTCTACAATCCTTTGTGGAATGTAGACCCCTTGATTCTTCAAATGTTTCCTCTTCAACTGATTGAAGTCGTCTTTCCTTCACAGGTGAGTGTTGGATTGATTTCCTTCGTAATGTAGGCTTGAGGATTGAGCTTAAATGATTTGAGAATATTTTAGGTTATAGATATTGCTTTCTTGCTTGTAATGGTTTTCTTAGGTAATCAAGGTTACCTTTTCTCAAGGTGATTCCTCAGCCTTTTATAGTGTTCTTTTGAAAATTTGCCCGTTGAAGAGATAGGTTAATTTTCAAAAGACACTTGTGGTCGCTTGGCTTGTCGTGTTGTAGTCATTGGAATTGACATTTCCTCGTATTGAATGAGTCTTGACTTTTTCGTAGTTCGACACAGTGCGATGCTTCCCATTGGTTTATTCCTTTTGCACGCTTCCTGGATGAGCACTTTAAGAAATGCGATATAGGAGTATTACTTGTTTAAGTAAATTTCTTGACTTATGTGCAACGGATCTCTTTCATTGTCTCGACTTGACTTGCATTTCCTTGATTTCCCAGATGACTTGAGTCGACTTCTAATCATTGGATGACTCATCCGTCACATCAACTTGAGACTTAGTTATCTTGAGTTGACTTGATCGAGACTTTGCTCACCGCATTTGTTTGCACCTTGATCGAGTTCTGTCTTTTCTTCCTTGCTACACTCACCGCCTCACAAAGTGAGTCTTCCTTCTAGTCTCTAGTTAACTTCTTGCATATTCAGGGCATAGGCGACTTAACTCATTCGACCCATTTATCTATTACAATGCAAATTACAAGGAAAATGGGGTGCGAACTTTCTATTCTAAGTTTTACATGGCATTCATCAAAATCTAAAAATTAATTTCCCAACAATTTCCCTTTTTTGATGATGCCAAAACTTAAAACATGCACTCAACAATTAAATAGCAAAGATACGTCTGCACAATGTAGAATCACATAATGTATGCGTAGAATCAATCTTTTATTGATCATAACATTCTTGTTCTTTACATAGTCACATACAAAGTGTATCGTGAGCTTAATCGAGCTTAAAGTAATCATGTTAATCTATATCTACGCAAGTATAGAAATTATACAATTTTATTCAATGTATATAAGACTTACATACAAATGCATCTACATAGTAAAATACATGAAGGGATGGACAGCAACACTTTATCTCCTTCGCTGCCTCCTTCTTTCTTCTTCTTCAGCTCTGTCATCTTTTGACCTTTTTCTTTTCTTTTTTTCTTCTTCACTTTATTTTTCTCATAAGCCTTTTCCTTCTGACTTCATCTTTTCTTTTCCTTTCTTGTCTCTCTTCCCACAGCTGAGTTTGTCTTCTATTTTCTTATTCGATTCTCTTTACATACTCATCATTGTTCTTCGCCACTTGCAGTTGGCTCTTCATCGAACCACCAATAGATCCCTCCTTTCTTACCTGGTTCTATATATTCAATGTTTTTGGGCGGAGAGGTCTGGTCCAAACCTCTTCCTCCTCCATTGTTTCTTCCTCTCCCTGCAGGCGTGTATTATCTTGGGGCCTTCTTTTTCCCGGACAAAGGACCCGGCAGAGTGATCCGATGGTCTACGCTCGTCGCTTTCTTCACACACTTGAGGCCTTTTTCCCAATATAAATCCCAGGCTTGGGCCATGGACATATTTATGAAGTAACCTCGGATGCGGCGTCTTGAATTCATCAACAGATCTTGGCTTGCTTCCGACGTGCGAGATGGCATAGGTGTCTCTCGTCCGTTGGAATGCCTCCATGTTGTTTCAAGATATCCATTACTCGGGCATCCATCTTTCCTTCCACTTCTTTCATCCCCTCGCTTCTACTATTTTCCGCTTGTAGGTCCCAAGGGGTGTGAGTGTAAGGTTTAGAAGGGGTTGAATAAACCTTACCAAATTTTTGATTTAGTCCTTTTAAAAGTTCGAGTTGATACTTGCACAATTTGTGTCTCTGGACAGACCAATTTAGTTAATCGAAGTGAGTTAGTCACTCAACGGACTGATCGAGCCGTTGATAGAATAACTCAAATTTTGTTAAGACCGAATTAGCTCAACTCGTGGTTTGTTTTATTGGAAGACTTAACACCCTCAAGTATGGTTTAGTAGAGATTTAAAGCTTGATTTAGTACTTAGAAATTATCAAGTCGATAGCAAATTTATCAAAAGTTAAGCAAATAAGATGCGAGGAATTTAAAGTGTTGAAATGTAAATGACACGATAAGTTTTTATAGAGGTTCGAAGATGGGGTAATTCTTCTACTCCTCTCTTCTCCAACTCTTGGAGGAATCCACTAGGTATTGATGAGTATACAAAGTGGTAACAGTCCGGATACAAGTCTTGATCACACACACTTGATCCTTTGGGACTCGATCTGAGACGCCTTGATCACTCACCGGCTGGCTTCTCATACGACTCGAGCTTCTTCACAGGCGGTTGCCTTGCTACTATAGCCCACTTGCTCAAGCTCTTTGGATTTGATCACGAAGCCCTCCAAAAGCTCAAGACTTGGTTCGACCTTGAACCTTCCTGCAATCCTTCGTGGAATGTAAACCCCTTTATTCTTGATAATTTCCTCTTCAACGATTGAAGTTATCTTTCCTTCACAGGTGAGTGTTGGATTGACGTTCTTCGTAATGTAGGCTTGAGGATTGAGCGTTTAATAACTTGAGAATATTTCGGGTTACAAAATGTTTCTTTCTTGCTTGTATTCAATTCTCGGATGGTCAAGGTAACTGCGTAACTTTTTCTCGAGTTATTCCTCGGCCTTTTTATAGTGAGCTTTCAAAAATGTTCGTTGAAGAGATAGGCTTATTTTGAAAGTCACTTGTGGTCGTTGGCTTGTCTTGTTGCGATCCTTGGAATTGCCATTTCCTCGTATGAATTGTTCTTGACTTTTCGAGAGTTCGACACGGTGTAGTGCTTCCCATTGGTTTATTCCTTTTGCACGCTTCGGGATGAGCACGTCGAGAAAGGTAGCACGGAGATATTACTTGTTTAAGTAATTCTCTTGATTTCTCGTACAACGGATCTTTTTCGATTATCTCGACTTGATTGCATTTCCTTGCTTTCCCCGAGGTGACTTAGAGTCAGCTTCCAATCATTGGATGACTCTTCTGTCACTTCAACTTGAGACTTGGCTTATCTTGAGTTGACTTGACTGATACTCCTCTCAGCTGCATCTTAGTTGCTCCTTCAGTCGAGTTCTTGTCTTCTCTTCTTTGCCATACTCAGTTGTCTTGCAGCGGAGTCTTCCTTCTAGTCTCCAGTTGTCTTCTTGCATGTTTGGGCATAGCTGACTTAACTCAGCTTGACCAGCCCTATTTATTACAATGCAGTTTACAACAAAAATGGGGTGCCAACTTCCTATTCTAAGTTTTACATGGCATTCATCAAAATCTAAACAATAAATTTCCCAACAATTTCCCCCTTTTTGATGATGCCAAAACTTAAAACATTCAAAATGTAAATAGCAAAGATACATACGATAGTGCATTCACATAGAATATATGCGTAGAATCAATTCTTTTATTGATCATAACATTCTTGTTCTTTTACACAATTTTTTACAAGGTGTATTAGAGCAAATATTTGTCTACACAAAAGATAGAGAATTTACTGACTTTATTGCGAGAGAAGACTTACATAGTATGTATTTACATAGTAAAATACATGAAGGGGTGGACAACAACACTTCATCTCCTTCATTGCCTCCTTCTTTCATCTTCTTGATTCTGTCATCTTAAGTCTTCTTCTCTTTTTCTCATCTTGACCGCCTTCTTCTTCTTTTCATAAGCCTTCCGGCAGCTTCATCTCTTCTTAATCTCTCTTGTCTTTCCTCCCATAGCTGAGTTTGTCTCTTATTTTCTTCTTCTATTCTTTTTGCATACTCGGCATTGCTTTTAGCCACTTGCAGATTGGCTACTTGGTCAAGACTGCCAGCCCGGTAGATCCCTCTTTTCTTGCCTCGGATCTATGTACTCAATGTTTTTGGGCGAGAGGCCTAGGTTTGAAACCTCTTCCTCCACCACTGCTTCTTCCCTCTTCCTCTCGGCGTGTATTGTCTTGGGTTCTTCTTTCGGTGAGTGACTAGCGGAGTGACCAGCAGAGTGGCGCCGATGGTCTGTTTGCTGTCGCCTTCTTCACATAGCGTGAGACCATTTTCCCGATACAAGTCACAAGCTTGAGCCATGGACATGTTTGCAAAGTATCCTTCGGATGCGGCGTTTTAAATTCATCAACCGATCTTGGCTCGATTCCGCATCCGAGATGGCATAAGTGTCTCTGTCTCTTTGGAATGCCTCATGTTGTTTCAAGATATTCATAACTCGGGCATCCATTCTTCCTTCCACTTCCTCCATCCCTGCTTCAATTCTCTTTCTCTTTTCGGCCATAGATATAGCAGTGTTGGAGTGGCGAGTCATTTGGGAGTTTCTTTCTGATAATATCACCGTGACAAGACCTTGTTGGGGTTTGTGCAATCATTAAGGTCACATCTCTCGATTCTTCCCCCTCAACGGACTTTCCTTTCTTTTTCCTTGTAACTTCCTCGTTGTCTTTCCCTTCACAGTTTCTTCCTCCTTTTCGACCGGATCTCTTTAGCGCTTTAAAGTATTTCTCTTCCCCTTTTTGGCATCATCAAAGGAGAGAGAACCCCGAAACATACTTGGCAAGCGGGAAGTCGAGCTGCTTTGGCCGAATTCTACCTCGAGTGCTGCTATGGAGTATGCGGCACAAAATTCAGAGCGAGTAGCGTTGGACTCTCTTGAAATTAGCTTCATCTCAGCCATGAGAAGGCTGAATTTTTCTATCCATGTTTTCTTCCATACGCTTTGGAGATCACTCTTAATTTGCTCACGCATCGCCTTTATCTCGGCGATGTGAGCTTCATGCATGTGCTCAATGTGTTCTCTCAATTTCATTTTTGCATCGGCATTCTCGGCTCTCCATACCAGCTTGTTGAACAATGTTCGGAAATATCTAGCTTGTTCCACACGCATTGTTAAGTTTCTTTGTTGCCACCATTCCCGATTAATTGTTATGCCTCTCAAGTCGGCGAGTAAGGTTGGCATCTCTGTTATCGATCTCATGTCCATAGAGGCCTGGTGCCTCTCCATCCGTTCAATTTCAAGCAAATAATGCTTTGAACACCTCCCAAACTTCAGTTGTTTCTTCTTCTGGTGGCGGCCATGCGTCAAAGTCATAGTCACCGAACGATGGTGTCGGATGGAAGAACAGGATCAGTGCGTGGAAGCGCGAGATCATTCTCGACTCGTCGGGGAGGTCGGTACCCTCTGAGAGAAAAGGAAATGATTCTACAAAGGAATCATCACGGCCAACGGGATTTGTTCAATGATGAAAGGTGCGCGTGAAGTTCCTTTTGAGTCGAACTGCTGCGGGGGAGCTGCGCGTGGACTCTGTTTCAATGGGGTCTTTTGTGAAGTAGACCCGACTTGCGATCTCATTGTCTCAACGGCCTTCGGTCTCGATTGGTTTCTCCAATGAAGTGGGTAGTCCTCGGCCTTATCGAAGCGTCATCGGACGATGATGAGATTTCCATTGGTGGCTCACCATCAAAATTGAAAGTTTGACGAGTAGTCTTGAGATCGACTTGCTCGTGCTTGGAACATCCTCACCGAGTCTTTTGGATCTCACGGGGGATGACTCGGCTTCTTCCCCGTCGCCTTGATCCCGGAAAAAGTTACATCGGGATTATCCTGGGAATCATGGAGCGCGCTTATCTCCTTTTCGGATGGATCAATGATAGCGGAGGGATGATCTCTACTTTAGCCTCTTTACCCCTGGGAAGTTTCAACCTCCCGTTGGCCTTCATTACCTTATGCGGTCTCAATGCGGCAATGAGGCACTTGACCTCCTTTCGACGTGTCACTGTCTTAGGGTCTTTCGTGGTGGCATCCATTGGAGTCTCAACCCCATGGATTGCACTTTCATCGCCAGTGTTAACTCCCGGGGTTGTTCCGTCTGTGCCTCGATTTTGCATCGCTGGCGTCATTAGCCTTCGATTGGCTTGGCACCTGACACCGTCTCAAGCCTCAATCGAGCTTCGTTGATGGCAACTTGTTGTGTATGTTGTGTTTGTACCTTCTCCACTTCGCCTCCTAAATTCGTTGTGGAGTCATCTGCAAAGATCCTCCGACCTTGCTGCGGTGGAGGGAGTTCTCCCTCGGTGGCGCACCACCGAGTGACTTGGAATGGGGTCACTCGTCTCCAAACTCCCTTGTTTCTACTGAGTGTTCAGCCATTGGGGCGGTGGTAAAGACACCTTCATTAGGGGTTGGCTCGACCGGGTCCCCACTAACCCGCCATCGCCAATTCCCTTAAATCCTTCTTCCGAGTGAGCTAGGGAAGTAGTGACAAAGAACAACGGTGGCGATTTCTTTGCACTACTCCCATTGGATCAATTTTTCAGTGTGTTTTTGGAGGACTCTCCTGGTCCTCCATCATGCTCTTCTCATGAAGAATTCGGATTCATGCATTGCTTCTTTGCATTTGCAACTCTTCTGGCGGCGGAAGAGGGTCCGGGATCCTCATCAGCTGTCGATAAGACATCAAGGAGATGATGTGTGTGTTCCGTGGTGCCGGTGATAGGGCAGATCTTGGCCTTCTCACGCGCCTCGCTTTCTGCCTGTCTCTCTCCTTCTCCTTATCCTTGAAGATCCGCAAGATATCTTTGCGTTTTTCTTCCAAAGGATCTTTGAGATCACGAGGTCATCGAGGAAGTTCAGCATTCCTCTTCCTCTTCTATAAATTCAGGCCGTTGAACTGTTCCTTGATCGACTCAATTTCCACTTCCTCCACTCTCGCAGACAATTTTGGATGTCCGGGTAAGGTGGGGATAGAATCATCACATCACTATCATTTCTATCGGCTTCTTCTTGTGTCTCGGTTGTAACTACAATGTGTCTTGATTTGCCTCTGGCTTCTGATCGCTATAGCAGAGACTTAGCTATTTCATCTATAATATCCGGAGACTCTACTTCTCCAAAGGCCAGCTCCGTGTCTGCTCGGTGAGTGGCCGACTCGGCCGGTTTCTCAAGCTCGGAGTGCTTGATGATTCTTCTTCGTCTCCTAGTTTGTACCGGAGGGACCTTTGGTTGAGAGAGAGTTTCTTCCGAGTCTTGGGCGGTGGGGGCCGGTCTTGGTGTTTTCTTACGAGGAGCCGGCCGTCTTGGCTTAGCAGCTTCTCCTCTTTTTGATGATCGGAGAAGGTAGTTGAGAGTCCTTCTCGACCGCCATTCTTCTTTGGGGCAAGAAACACGGCTGCGGGGGCGGAGTGACTCCGGCTGCGAGCGGGAAGCAGAGTTTGTTTTATTTTGCTGCAGAGCAGCGTGATCTTCCTAGCAAAGAAGCGGGGGCATTCTCTTAGCGGCTACGGGGGCAACTTTCTTCTTCGGTGGAGAGGAAAGCAGTATCTTGGTGGTCACCGATTCCCCTCACTCGTGTCGACTCTCTTGGCATAGGCTCTCTTCGTGCGCCGAGAGAGGTTTGATCTCGAACATCCTCTTGTTTACATGGAACGCCTTTCCATGTCTAAGAGGGACTCCTTTCACCTCCATCACCCCCAATCACTGGCCATATCCTACAGGGATCCTCCAAATGCACCATCTTCCTTGAAGGATTTGTTCCCTACATTCGGCATAGTCTGCTGTAGACAAACTCAGCCGATATATTTTCCTTTCTTCAATAATCGCGGCCATTACGATCAACTTTTCTTTTGACAGTTGGTCAAAGCCGCCAAATTTGATGTCTATGCATTTGGCAACTATGTCCAACGACTTGTGGCAATCCTCCTTCAAGACCTCTTGTTTGATGTGTAGACTATTTTATCAAGCATAGTCGAATTTGGCTACTTCCTTCCAAGCAAAGCGCCAAGTTTACATCGCCGTTGATTTCGATGCTCCTTCCGTCGGTAGTGAGCGAATTCACCAAATCCTCGCGAGATGGTGAACTTCTTTCCGTGAAGATGACTTTATCCCTTCATCGTGAATCTCGGCGTTCACGTAGAATCGTGCGACCTCTTCCACAGAGGTCATCGAAAACTCCATCGTCAAAAATGGTATCGGCCGGATGTTTCGAGCTTTTCAGATTTTCTTTATGAGGCGTCATCGGACCCCTGTTTGACCATGCCCTCGAAATCCACTTCGACCCTGTGTGGATTTGCTTTCCTAGCTTGACAAAATCATAGGTTGATGCCATTTTTTCAGATTTCACCGAAAAAAAAACTTAGAAATTTGATTTGAATACGAGAGGGTTTTGAGAGAAATGAACCGTTTTGGTGATATGTGAGAGAAAACAGACGAAAATGGGTTAAGTATGGTTTTACGAAAGGACGTGCGGGTGGTTTTGAAATGTGATCGAAATCAACGGCTTAGATTTTGCACGCCGATTAGCATTTAATATCTCGAATTTAATGTGGCAAAGATTTATATCCAATCATAAGCTTGGTATGCGGCTTTTTGTCTGTACAAATCATCATTATCTTTGACGTCATTCTTAAAAACATTCCCGCTTAGTAAAAACGCATTGCGTTTTTGTCACTTTGCTCATAAATGACTCGGCTTATCCCTTAGCTGATTTAACTCTTCTCGTCACGATTCTCTCAGTGACTCAAATTGTGTCGGCTAATTCGGTATAGCTGTCTCCGACATGGTGATTCATTTAGCTGATTTTGAGAATTGATCATTTTTCTCTTTTTGTGTTCCATCTCTTTTCTTTGAGTCTTCTCGAGTGTCACTCACTCGATTAACCTAACTCATGCTTGAGTTCTTCAAATCTTGACTCACATAATGGTTTTGTGAATATGTCACCAACTGTTTATCGGTTGAGATATATTCCAATATGATGTCCTTCTTTTCAACATGATCTCTTATGAAGTGATATCTCGACATCGATATGCTTTGTTCTTGAGTGCAACATAGGATTCTCGAGTGATTGCAATTGCACTTGTGTTATCACACATGATTGGAATTTTCTTTTCTTCAACTTCATAGTCTCTCACCGCTTTGTCTCATCCATAGGACTTGGGCACAACAAATGCCCGCAACTATGTATTCTACGCTTCATCTCAGTAGAGGTGGCTATTGAATTTTGCTTCTTGCTAAACCAGGAAATCAAAGCATGTTTCAAGCATTTGACATGTGCCTGAGGTGCTTTTCTGTCAACTCTACATCCAAAGATAGTCCCGAGTCCGAATAGCCAATTAGCTTGAATCCACCTTCTTTTGGATACCATAAGCCAACTTCTTGGCTTCCTTCAAGTATCTCAAGATTCTCTTAGCTAAATTCTTGTCATATGGCTCTCTTTTGGAGCAGATTGAAATCTCGCACATACACCTACAAAGAAAAGGTGATGTCTGGCATGCTTCTTTGTGAGATAGAGCAATGATCCGATAAGTGCTCTATATCTTGTTTAATCTACGAGTTTGCCATCTGCGCATCCATGTCCATTTTGATGATGTATTCATTGGTATTTTCACGAAGACTTCTCCTCCATACCAAATTTCTTCATTAAATCTCTGGTGTATTTTGTTTGACTTATGAAGGTTCCATCCTTGTTTGTTTTACTTGGAGTCCACGGAAGAATGTCGGCTCTCCCATCATGCTCGTTTCAAATTTGCTTTGCATGAAGTTTGAAAATTTTTCACATAGCTCTTTGTTTGTGGATCAAAAATGATGTCATCCACATATATTTGAACAAGCGAAAGATACTCTTCTTGTCTTGATTTCTGAAAAGTGTTTTATCTACTTTTCCTTTTGTGAATCCATTTTCGATTAGGAATTGTGACAAAGTATCATACCATGCTCACGGGTGTCTGTTTCAATCCATACAGAGCTTTCTTGAGTTTGTATACCTTATCTCCAAGAGTCTTCTGCTCAAATCCTGGAGGTTGTTCAACATACACTTCTTCTTCCAATAAACCATTTAGGAATGCACTTTTTACATCCATCGATATACAATGAAATTCGTGTGAGCTGCATAGGCAAGAAACATCCTTATAGCTTCCAATCTTGCTACGAGGAGCAAATGTTTCATCAAAATCTATTCCTTCTTCTTGGCAATATCCTTTGGCTACTAGTTTTGCTTTGTTTCTTACCACAGAACCCTCCTCGTACATCTTGTTTACGAACACCCATTTAGTACCAATAACATTTTGATGGGTGGGTCTTTGAACTAATTCCCATACTTTATTTCTTTCAAACCGATTGACTCTTCTTGCATGGCTTGAATCCAATGTGTGTCATCCAATGCTTGTAACACATCTTTAGGCTCTATTTGTGAGATAAAGCATGTGAACATAGCTTCTTGTTGAGTTCGATCTTGTTTTGACACCTTCTCTTATATCTCCAATGACAAGTTAAATGGATGGTCTTTCACCCATCTTACATCAAGTTGAAGTAAGTTAGCTGGATTGATCGTCTAGCACTGTGTGTTGCTTTGATCACTCTCTCGTAATCACTTAGCCGCAAATTTTCCAGTTGTTTTTGAGATTCACTATCTCATCTTCTTACGAGTTTACAATTCCATTTCGGCTTGAAGATAGGGATTTTTCTGTATGTTTGGATGATTGACTTATCACCGTGACTCTTCAATATCTTCTCCATTTACATTTGGCTCATCGAATACCACATGAATGGATTCCTCTGCAACCATAGTCCTTTTGTTGAGTACTCTGTAGGCTTTGCTTTCAGGTGAGTACCCCAAGAAGATACCTTCATCGGCTTTAGCACCGAAAGCCTTTAGATTATCTTTGCCATTGTTATGGATGAAGCATTTACATCCAAATATTCTAAAGTATGCAACATTTGGTTTTCTCCCTGTCCAAATCTCATAGGGAGTCTTTGTCACCGTCTGTTTATCATACATCTTTTTTGAGTGTAGCAAGTTTGTGTTGATTGCTTGACCCCAAAATCTTTTTGGTAACCCCCGCCGTGACTAACATGGTCCTTGCTGCTTCTTTGAGAGTTCTATTCCTTCTTTCTCGCAACTCCATTCTCATTGTGGAGTCCTTTGCTGAGATAATTCATGACCAGTGCCATTTTCAATACAATACTTGAGTTATTATCCCATTGACAAACTCGGTTCCTCTGTCTGATCTTATTTTGATAATGGTTTGCTCTTTTCATTTTGAATTTTCTTCATCACCGTGGTAGTTTTACGTAGAGTTTCTTTCTTCTTACACATGAATATAGTCCATGTATATCTTGAGTAGTCATCTACTACCACCAAGGTGTATTTCTTTCCACTTATGCTAGTCTTTGGTTCCAATGGGCCAAATAGATCCATATGTAGCGGATGTAATATTCTTGAAGATGGGCGGTCTTTTCTTTGAATGATGATTCGATCTATTTTCCCTTCTCGACATGTGTCACATATACTCTCCTTCTTGTATCTTGAGTCCGAAGTCCTTCCACAAGATTACTTATGGCAAGCTTGTTAATCGTTTTCAAATTTAGGTGACTCGGCTTTTTTGTGCCACAACCAACTTGATTCACCAGTGCTCTTTGCTAATAGGCAGTCTTTGGTGTAGCGGTTGACCAATCTACTACATACATGTTCTTTTTGTCTCGCATCCTTGCAACACAACTTCATTCGATTGAAAGATCCTTAATTTGGCATATACCCATGTTAAATCCAACATTATAGCCCTTGTCACGAGTTGACTGATGCTTAGCAGGTTTAAGTTGAGTCCTTCAACATATGCAACATCTCTGTGATTTCTAATCCGTTCCTCTTGATGGATCCAATGCCTCTTATTTCACCTGGAGCTTCATTTCCTCCAAATATGACTTTTGCTCCTTTAACTTCCTTGAATTTTGACAGATTTTTCTTGTTTCTGTCATATATGTCCGGAATGCCCACTATCCATGTACCAGGTTCCTTGGCACTCGGTTGTTCCTTGAACTCCGCAATCAAGGAAATTAAGTTTTAGGTACCCATACTTGTCCGGTCCCGAGGGGTTAGAATTGTAAGATGATCCAACCAACTTATAGCCAAATGATTTGACTCTAAGGGGTTGCCATCTATCGATGCCATAATCATAATTAATCTTGGCAAATTGCTTGGGGATTCTAGGTTCATACAAATTGTCTCTTTTGTCGTATGCTGTGTATGTGTTTTTAGCAATCGCCTTCTTTGGGTAATTTTGGTGTCTCACGAGTGTAGTGCCTAGGTGCATATGTGTCTTTGATGAAAGCTCTTATACTTTTGGAATGGCCTTTCTTTGAGTTCTAGGCCTTTGCCATTTGGGCTTATATTCCATAAGTCTATCTTTGATAGTTCACATCATTCCAATCAGCTTGGCTTGGATATTTTCTACCATTCCCATTATATGTATTTCTTTTATAGATTTTCCGGGGGTTTTTGGTAGCTCTGTTTTTCTTTGCAGAGTATTTTCTCGTTTCGAGTTCTTTGAGGAACTCGATTGAATCTCTTCTCACCGGTCCTTTCAACAAGCACTCAACTGGCATTTTCCTTTTCCTTTATAACCAAGGCCGTTGCTTGTAATTGTGCTTTGGAGTGAATGTGTGTGCACCATTTGGAGTTTTGGAATTTTTAGACTCTTCATTGCTTGAAGATCCTTTTTCCAAGATTATTTTTGGAGTTTGACATAGCACAGAGAGAATTAAATCCTAAGCTTGTCTTGTCTCCACATTCTCTTTGACTCATAATAAGATCATCCAATGATTTAGATGCCTTAGTGAATGAGGAAATCACATTTTTGAGGTCATTCTCCCTCTTTTCTATGGCGGTTATTTCTCGCTATTAGCTTGGCATTTTCAACCTTTAAACTTTTATTCTCATCAGCTATTTGACTTAGAGTACTCGGCTCCTTAGTCACCAGAGTTTTGTTCTTGAGTAGGATGTTTTCCTCATTTAGTAGTGTGTGTGAGGATTTAATGTGTTCAAAATATTTCATCATTTTTCCTAATGAATTATAAAGATTAGTGGGTGATGAAGTGTGTGTGTCACGATCACTATCACTAGAATCTGAGTTTGATGAGTTAGAGTGTACCTCATCTTCTTGGTCGGGTTGATCTTGTTCCTTGGCCATCAAACAGATCGGGGCTTCTTCTTGAGTCACTTGAGTAGTCGGCCTTCACTACTCTCGACTCGGCTATGCCTTTTGACTCGGATTCTCTGCGGCCAACATAGTGACACTGGTTGCCTACGGTTCAAAGATAGATATTCAACCTTTTGATCGACTCTTTCCATTCTTGGATTGTCGACCCTTTGATATTGACTTTTTGATGATCTGTTCTCTTGGTTGGCCTATCTTCTCTTGACTTGGAGAGAGCCGAGTGTCTTCGGAAGATTCGCCCTTGCCTCTCTTGTAGTTCTCATTGAAGAACTTGTTGAACCTTTGAACCATCAGGGCTATTTCTTCTTCGGATCAATGACTTCTTTGACCTCGGCTCTCTTTCCATCCTTAACAATTAGAGCAGCTTTGTTTTGGAGTCAAATTGTCTCTTCTTCCTCGATCTTTTCTTCTCGGCTCAAATTCGTAGGCTTTGAGATCCGAGAATAGTTCATGGTTGGAGGTCTTCGATAGGTCCATGGAATGTCTCGATGCCATGACCTTCATTTCCCATTCATCAGGAGACTTTTTAGGATCTTCATACACATTTCTTCGTGTATATTCCTTTCCAAGTGCGAATAGCTCGTTGGTGATTTCTATGAACCGAGCATCCGGTTGATCCAGGTTTTCTCTGCGATCATTTTGAAATTTTCAAATTTTTGTCGACCACCGATAATTTATTTTCCTTGATTTGCTCGAGCCTTCACAAATCAATGTTAGCTTATCCCAGATTTCTTTAGCCGTTTTACATCCTCTATCACTATCCACATCTCATCATGTAATCTTTGATAGATGAGCACTGCATATGAATTTTCCAATCATCAAATTCTTCAATTGTGAACATAGGGATGCGTGTCAAATTTGCTTCCATGATAATAATTTTTAATGATAAAAGGAGTTTTGAAAATTTAAGTACTAAAGCGGACTTTGAAAAATTTTGGAGATCTAGTTCGAAGAACCGGTCACGGAAGGCTCAATGAACCAACCGCTCTGATACCACTTGTAGGTCCCAGGGGTGTGAGTGTAAGGTTTAGAAGGGGGTTGAATAAACCTTACCAAATTTTCGATTTAGTCCTTTTAAAAGTTCGAGTTGATACTACATAGTTGTGTCTAGGTGGACAGACCAATTTAGTTAATCGGAGAGTTAGTCACTCAACAGAATCGACCGAGCTTTGTTGATAGAATAACTCAATTTGTTAAGACTAAATTAGCTCAACGTGGTTTGTTTTCGATTGGAAGACTTAACACTCTTAAGTATGGTTTAGTAGAGATTTAAAGCTTGATTTAGTACTTAGAAATTATCAAGTAGATAGCAAATTTATCAAAAAAAGTTAAGCAAATAAGATGCGGGAATTTAAAGTCTTTGAAATGTAAATGACACGATAAGTTTTTATAGAGGTTCGAAGATGGGGTAATTCTTCTACTCCTCTCTTCTCCAACTCCTGGAGGAATCTACTAGGTATTGGTCGAGATACAAAGTGGTAATATCCAGGATACAAGTCTTGATCACACACGTGACTTGATCCTTTGGGACTCGATCCTGAGACGCCTTGATCACTCACCAAGCTTCTCGTGCGACTCGAAACTTCTTCACGAGCGGCAAATGCGCTTTGCTACTACTGACCCACTTGCTCAAGCTCTTTGGATTTGATCACGAAGCCCTCCAAAAGCTCAAGACTTGGTTCGACCTTGAACCTTCCTACAATCCTTCGTGGAATGTAGACCCTTTATTCTTGATAATTTCCTCTTCAACCGATTGAAGTTATCTTTCCTTCACAGGTGAGTGTTGGATTGATGTTCTTCGTAATGTAGGCTTGAGGATTGAGCGTTTAATAACTTGAGAATATTTGATTACAAAATGTTTCTTTCTTGCTTGTATTCAATGTTTCTTCATCACTTCAACTTGAGACTTGGCTTATCTTGAGTTGACTTGACGATACTCCTCTCACCGCATCTAGGCCGCTCCTTGATCGAGTTCTTGTCTTCTCTTCTTTGCCATACTCAAATTTGTCTTGCGGAGTCTTCCTTCTAGTCTCCGATTGTCTTCTTGTATGTTTGGGCATAGGCGACTTAACTCGGCTTGACCCATTATTTATTACAATGCAGTTTACAACAAAAATGGGGTGCCAACTTCCTATTCTAAGTTTTACATGGCATTCATCAAAATCTAAACAATAAATTTCCCAACACCGCTTTTTAGCCATGGATGCTATGCGTGTTGGAGCGGCGAGATCGGGGAGTTTCTTTGATGATATCACCATGACAAGTCCTTGTTGGGGGTTTTAGCAATCATCGGTCATATCTTTCGAACCTTCCCCCTCAACAGATTTTCCTTCTTCTCTCTTCTCGATTCTTGATTGTCTTCTCCTTCACAAGTGTGTGTCCTTCTTCGAGCTTGAACCTTTCAACGCCTTTAGGTATTCCTCTTCCCCCTTTTTGGCATCATCAAAGGAGAGAGGAACCCCTGAAACAAGCCAAATCATGAAGTCTAAGCGGTGATAGCCGAGTTATGCTTCGAATCTGCGGAGTATCTTTGCACGGAATTCGAGCGGGTGGCGTTGGATTCAATTGTCACCAGCTTTATTTCAGCCATGAGGAGACTGAATTTCTTTTCCATGTTCTCCTCTACGTGCAGAAGCTCTTTCTTATGAAATTCACGCAGCAGCTGCATCTCTATGTTGTGAGATTCATGCATTCGATCGATGATTTCTTGCATTCTTCTCTTCATATCAGCATTCTCAGCCCACCAGACTAGCAATTTATTGAACAATGTTCTGAAGTATCGAACTTGTTCTACGCGCATTGTCTGCTGTTGTTGCCACCATTCTCGGATCCTGACAATTATTCCTCGTAGATCGGCAATTAGATTAGTATCTCGGTTATCCAGTCTCATGTCCAGTGAGGCCTGGTGCCTCTCCATCTTCTCTATCTCTGCAAATATAGCCTTGAAAACTTCTCGAACCTCAGTTGTCACTTCTGTCTCAGCTGGCGGCCAAGCAGCATCAAAATCAAAGTCTGTTGGGATGATGGTATCTGTTGGAATAACGGGATCAGGTTTATGGAAACGTTCTTCATCTCTAGCTGATTCTTCAAGAAGGTCAGGTAGCTCCAGAGAGAAGGGGAACGATTCTTCAAACGGATCATCACGGGCAACGGGAATCTGCTCAATGGTAACTTGTGCCCGTGATGTGCCCGGTGGAGTCGATTCTGCTGCAGCTTGGGAGCCTGCGCAGTTGACTCTGTTTGTGTGATGCATTTGTGGAGTTGACCCACCGGATGAGCCTCACTGTCTCAATAGCTTCGTCGGTCTCAATTGGTTTGTCCATATGAGTTGGTCGTCTCGGCCGTATTAGTAGCGTCATCGGACGATGATGAGATTTGCATGGGTGGATCATCATCAAAAGTAAAAGTTTGGCGAGTAGCCTTAAGATCGGACTTACTTGTACTTGGGAGAACATCCTCAGCTGAGTCTTTTGGATCGGCAATGGGGGATGACTCAGCCTCATCTTCACCTTCAGATCCCAGAAAGGTTACATCAGGATCGTCGTGGGAATCGTGAAGAGCACTTATCTCCTTTTCGGATGGATCAATGATGGTAGGAGGGATGTTACGTGCTTTCATCTCTTTACCCCGAAGTCTCAACCTCCCGTTGTACTTCACTACCTCCTGCAATCTCAACTCCGGCGAGGCCTTGGACAATCCCTTTGGCTGCACTCAATGCTGTAGGGTCTTGAGGTGGCATCCACTGAGTCTCAACTCCATGGAATGCACTTTCATCGCCTGCAGTGTTAACTCCCGGGCGAGATCCCTCTCAGTGCCTCTTTGCTGGCGTCATTATCGTTCAAAGCGATTGCACTTCACTGAGACAGTCTCAATTGTCTCGAGCCTCTTGATGACAACTTGTCTTTTGTGTATCCATTTGTTTTTCCTTCTCCACTTCGCCTCCAAGATTCGTTGTGGAGTCACCGAGCATCCTCCGTCCTTCTGCAGTGGAGAGAGTTTCCCCTCGCCAGCCACACCGGTGAGTGACTAGGAATGGGGTCATTCGTCTCCGGACTCCGGATGTTCCCTTTGAGTGTTCACCATTGGGGCGGTGGTAAGACACCTTCATCGGGGTTGGCTCATTCGACCGGTCCCCACATTCCCGGTTTCATCGCCAATTCCCTTAACACCTTCTTTCGAGTGAGTTGGGGAAGTGGTGGCGGCAACAACATGGCAATATGTTGCACCACTCTAATCGGGTCAAGTTCCACCGTGTGATGTGGAAGATTCCCCTTGTCCTTCCATTAACCGTTGCTCATGTAGGACCCTAGATTCCCGCGTGGCTTCTTTGCATTTCCAATTTTTCTCAGAGAAGAAGCAAGGTCCGGATCCTCATCACTTTACGAGAGGATGTCAAGATGAGGATGTGTATGATCGATGGTTCCATGAGGGGACAAATGTTGGCCTTCTCACGAGCTTGACTTTCCTCGCCGATCTCTGCCTTCTCCTTGTCTTTGAAGATCTGCAAGATATTTGTGCGATTTTCTTCATCCGATTGCTTGGACCCGCATGGTGGTCAATCCGAGAAAATTCAACAGTTTTTTCTTCTTCTTCAATGAACTCCGGTCTTTGGAATCTGTTCACTGGATCGACTCGGCTTCCACTTCCTCCATTCTCGCAGGCGATTTTGGATGTCAGATATGGTGGGGATAGGATCATCACATCATCATCTTCTTTATAATCATCTCCTGTTGCCCTTTTTTTTTTTTTCGAAGTAGAAGGCAACATACTCTCTTGCTCAACTCCTTGAAAAGATCGGTGGCGGTGGAGATATAGTCTGTCGGCGGGAGAGTCTGTTGTCTCACCTGCTCTTGTTCTTCAAATGGTCCCCTGTCCCACATTGGGTCTTTGACTTGCCTCTGCTGATCGGCTTCAAGAGACTTGCAATTGCATCAATAATCTCTAGAGACTCTACTTCTCCCGATTGTTTCATGATCTGTTTCTAGCTCGATGTGAGACTCGGCTATTTTCTCAAGCTCGACCGCTTGAAGAGTCTTTTCCTTTTGGTCCTTACCGAGAGGAATTTACTGTTCGGATGCGCTTTCCTCCGAGTCCTGGGGCGGCGGGGCCGGTCTATTGTCTTTTTCTCGAGGAGCTGGCCTTCTTGCTTATCATCCTCATTTTCTTGATAACTGGAGAAGGCATTTGGGATTCTTCTTCTCCACTACTACCGTCGGGGTAGGTGACTGTTTACTGTAGGGCAGGCGGAGTCGATTTCTTTTCCTTTCTGCAGGGGCAGCGTGTCTTCTTTGTTTGTAGGGGACTTCTTTCTGGGGAGAGGAGGAGAGACAAATGTTTCTTGAGGGGCCACCGATTGTCCCTCACTTGTATCAACACTCTTGGCGTACGCTCTCTTCTGTGCTCCGGAAAGGTTCGATCAGAACATTTTCTTATTTACATGGAACGTCTTTCCATGTCGAAGAGGGACTCCCTTCACTTCCATCATCCGGCCAATCACCAGGCCATATCCCAAAGATCCTCCAAAAGAACCATCCTCTTTGAAGGATTTATTCCTAATATTCTAGCAGAGTCTGCTGTATACAAACTCAGACAAGTTCACCTTCTTCTCCTCCATGATCGCAGCCATCACGATCAACTTGGTTTTGGACAGCTGATTAAAGCTCCCAAACTTGATATCTATGCGTTTGGCAACAATGTTTAACAGCTTGTGGTAATCCTCCTTCAAATAGGCCTTCTTATCACCGTGTAGACAACATTTGCGGCCGCGATCAGGCTTGGCTACTTTCTCTCCAAGCGGCGGCCAGGTTAACATCGACTTCATAAATCTTCAAAGACCTCTTCCCCGGCAACAAGCGGTGTTACGCGGATCCTTGGCGATGATGGTGAAATTTTTCCCGTGAACGAGAGGACTTGATGCCCTCATCGTGAACTTCGGTTTTCACATAGAAAAGATCTATCTCCTCCACGTAGTTCATCCGAAACTCCATCGACAAAAAAGGTTTCGGTCTTGATTTCTCCAACTTCTCTATTTTCTTCACAAGGGTTTCGTCGACCCTTGTTTGATCATGCCTTGAAATCCACAAAGATCCCGTGTGGGATTTGTTTTCCCAACTTGACAAAGTCGTGCGTAGATGCCATTTATCGAAGATTTACCGAATGAAACTTTGAAAATAAGCTTTGTAGATTTGAAGGGTTTTGAGAGTAAAAATGCTTTCTTTGCTCTTGAGAGAGATGAAACATTTTGGTAAAGTGAGAGAAAGTTGGGCGAAATGGTATATGTATTGGTTATGAAAGGACGCGTGCGAGTATTTTTTTAAATTTGATCAAGATCAACGGCTCGATTTTGCACGCCGATCGGCATTTAATTTCTCGCATTTAATGCGGCAAAGATTTATATCCAATCATAAGCTGGTATGCGACTTTTGATCAGACACGTCATAATTATCTTTGGCGTCATTCTTAAAAACATTCCGCTTAGTAAAAACGATTGCGTTTTTGTCACTTTGCTCATAAATGTTTGACTTACTCCTTAGCCGATTTAACTCTTCTCTTTTTGCACAGAGGCACTCATTTGTCGGCTAACTTGATGCGGTGATTCTTCTCGACATCTGGTGATTCACTTAGGCGATTCAAGCGTTCGACTCTTTTTTCTTCTTTTCATGTTCCATCTCTTTTTCTTGAGTCTTCCGAGTGTCAACTTAGCTCGATTAACCCTAATTCATGTTTGAGTTCTTCAAATCTTGATTCACATAATGGTTTTGTGAATATATCGCCTAATCGCTTATCGGTTGAGACATATTCCAAGGTGATGTCCTTCCTTTCTACATGATCTCTTATGAAGTGATATCGACATCAATGTGCTTTGTTCTTGAGTGCGACAGATTACTCGAGTGATTGCAATAGCACTTGTGTAATCACACATAATTGGAATTTCCTTTTCTTCAACTTCATAGTCTCTCACCGGTTGTTGTCATCCATAAGACTGAGCACAACAAATGCCTTCACGACTATGTATTCTCGCTTTCAGCCCGGTGATGTGGAGGTAGCTATTGAATTTTGCTTCTTGCTAAACCAGAAATTAGCTTTATTTCAAGCATTTGACATGTGCCTGAGGTACTTTTCTTGTCAACTCTACATCCAAAGATAGTCGAGTCGAAGATACCATAAGCCCGACTTCTTGACTTCTTTTCGGATATCTCAAGATTCTCTTAGCTACGATCATGTGGCTTTCCTTTGGAGCGATTGAAATCTTGCCGACACTTCTGACAAAGGTGATGTCCGCCTACTTTGTGAGATAGAGCAATGATCCAATAAGTCTTTATGTATCTTGTTTGATCCACGGGCTTGCCATCCGCATCCATATCCATTTTGATTGATGTATTCATTGGTATATTCACGAAGACTTCTCTTCCATACCAAATTTCTTCATTCAATCTCTGGTGTATTTTGTCGACTTATGAAGGTTCCATCCTTCACTTGTTTTACTTGGAGTCTAAGGAAGAATGTCAGCTCTCCCATCATGCTCATTTCAAATTTGCTTTGCATGAGATTTGAGAATTTATCACACAGCTCTTTGTTTGTGGATCCAAAGATGATGTCATCCGCATATATTTGAACAAGCAGTATACTCTTCCCATCTTGAATTCTGAAGAGGGTTCTATCCACTTTGCCTTTTGTGAATCCGTTCTCAGTCAGGAATTGTGATAATGTATCATACCATGCTCTTGGTGCCTGTTTCAATCCATATAAAGCTTTCTTGAGTTTGTATATTTTATCTCCAAGAGTCTTCTGCTCAAATCCTGGAGGTTGTTCAACATACACTTCTTCCTCCAATAACTCATTAAGAAATGCACTCTTTACATCCATTTGATATACAATGAAGTTCTTGTGAGCAGCATAGGCAAGAAACATCCTTATAGCTTCCAATATTGCCACAGGAGCAAAAGTTTCATCAAAATCTATTCCTTCTTCTTGGCAATACCCTTTGGCTACAAATTTTGCTTTGTTTCTTACCACAAAACCTTCCCCATTCATCTTGTTTCAACACCCATTTAGTGCCATAACATTTTGATGGGTAGGTCTTTGAACCAATTCCCATATTTTGTTCCTTTCAAACCGATTGACTCTTCTTGCATGGCTTGAATCCAATGTGTGTCATCCAATGCTTGTGATACATTTTTTGGATCTATTTGTGAGATAAAACAAGTGAACATTGCTTCTTGTTGAGTTACGGATCTAGTTTTTACACCTTCTCTTACATCTCCAATGATTAGTTACGTGGATGGTCTCTCGACCACCTTACATCGTTGGAGTAAGTTAGGAGTTAGCGATCGTCTTGCAAATTGTGTTATTTTGATCAGCTCTCTCATCATCACTTAGTTGCATATTTCACACCGTCTTTGACTCAACTATCTCATCTTCATCGGGTTTATAATTCCGACTTCAGCTTCAACATAGGGACTCTTCGCATGGTTGGCTAATTCGAAACTTATCAATCGACTCTTCAATGTCTTCTCCATTTACGTTGGGTTCATCAAACACCACATGAATAGACTCTTACGTAACCATTGTCATCTTGTTGAGCACTCTGTAGGCTTTGCTTTCACCGAGTATCTAAGAAGATACCTTCATCGACTTTAGCATCAAAAGCCTTTAAATTATCTTTGCCATTGTTATGAATGAAGCATTTGCATCCAAATATTTTAAAATATGTAACATTTGGCTTTCTCCTGTCCCAAATCTCATAGGAGTCTTTGTCGATTAATCCATTTATCATGCATCTATTTTGAGTATAGCATGATGTGTTTATTACTTCAACCCAAAATCTTTTATGCGGCCCTGCTTGGCTAACATGGTCCTTGTCGCTTCTTTTTGAGAGTTCTGTTCCTTCTTTCGCAACTCCATTCTCAACATGGAGTCCTTGCTGCAGATAATTCATGAGCAATACCATTTTCGATACAATTTACGAGTTATTATACCATTGACAAACTCGGTTCCTCTGTCAGATCTTATTTTGATAATGGTTTGACTCTTCTCATTTTGATTCTCTTCATCGGTTGTGGTAGTTTCTGCGGGGTTTCTTTCTTATTACACATGAAAATTGTCCATGTGTATCTTGAGTAGTCATCTACTACCACCAAGGTGTATTTCTTTCCGCTTATGCTAGCCGGTTCAATGGACCAAATAGATCCATATGTAACAGTGCAATATTCTTGTTGAAGATGGACATGTATTTTCTTTTAATGATGATTTGATTTGCTTTCCCATCCGCATGCATCACATACACCCTCCTTCTTGTATCGAGTGCGGAAGTCCTTCTACAAGATTACTTCTTGCAAGTTTGTTAATAGTTTTGAAATTCGGGTGACTCGACTTTTCTTGTGCCATGTGCCCAACTTGACTTGATTATGTGCTCTTTGCTAGTAGACAAGTGCTTGGTGTTGCGATTGACCAATCCACCACATACATGTTCTTTTGTCCCGCATCCTTGTAGACTACTTCATTAGATTCAATGTTCTTGATTTGGCACACTCCCATATTGAATCCAATATTATAGCCTTTGTCACAGAGTTGACTTATGCTTAGTAAGTTGAAATTGAGGCCTTCAACATATGCAACATCCGTAATTTCTAATCCATTTTTCTTGATGGCTCAAATGCCTCTTATTTCTCCTGTAGAGCTTCATTTCCTCCAAATATGACTTTTGCACCTCTAACTTCCTTAAATTTTGACAGATTTTTCTTGTAAGATGATCCAACCAACCTATAGCCAAATGATTTGACTCTAAGAGGTTGCCATCTATCGCGCCATAATCATAATTAATTTTGACAAATTGCTTGGGGTTCTAGGTTCATACAAATTGTCTCTTTTTTTTAAATGCCCGTGCATGTGTTTTAGCAATTGCTCTGTTTGGGTAGTTGTGATATCTCCGAGGATAGTGCCTGGTGCATATGTGTCTTTGATAATAGTTCTTTTGCCTTTGGAATGGCCTTTGCTTGAGTTCTAGGCCTTTGCCATTTAGGCTTATATTCCATAGGTCTTTCTTTGATAGTTCACATTATTCCAATCAGCTTGGCTTGGATAATTTCTACCATTTCCATCATGTGTTCCTTTTATAGAATTTAAGGGGCTTTTGCTAGCTCTGTTTCTTCTTTACAGAGTACTTCCTATTGGAGTTTCTTTGAGGAACTCGGCCGGATTTCTTCTCACCGTCCTTTCAAAGATACTCACCGGTGTTTTTTTTCCTTTTCCTTTATAACCAATGCCGGTTTGCTTGTGGTTGTGCTTTGGAATGAATGTGTGTGCACCATTTGGAGTTTTGGATTTTTGAGATGCTTCATTACTTGAAGATCCTTTTTCCAAAATCACTTTTGGAACTTGACTTGGCATAGAGGAATTAAATCTAAGCTGTCTTATCTCCACATTCTCTATGGCTCATAATAAGATCATCCAAAGATTTCGATGCCTTAGTGAATGAGGCAATCACATTTTTGAGGTCATTTTCCCTCTTTTTGTGGCGGCTATCTCTGCTTATTAACTTAGCATTTTCACTTTTAGCTCTTTATTCTCATCAGCTATGTGACTTAGAGTACTCATCTCCTTAGTCAGCTGTGAGTTTTGGCTTTTGAGTAGGTTGTTTTCCTCATTTAGTATTGTGTGTGAGGATTTAATGTGTTCAAAGTCTTTCATCATTTTTCCTAATGAATCATAAAGATCAGTGGGTGATGAAGTGTGTGTGTCACAATCACTTCACTAGAATCGAGTGTGATGAGTTGGAGTGTACCTCATTTTCTTGGTCGAGGTTGGTCTTGTTCTTTGGCCATTAGACGGATCAAGGCTTCTTCTTCAGAGTCACTTGAGTAGTCAGTTTCACTACTCTCCGAGTCTGATGTGTCTTTTGACTTGGTTGTATCAGCAGTCTCTGCAGTCAACATGGCCTTTTTCTTCTCTTGTCTTCTTTCTTAGAAGACTTTTCTTTCCTCTTCATTCCTGTATTTGTTGACTACAGGATAGGGACAATCAATGGCATAGTGACCGGGTTGCTGCGGTTCAAAGATAGATTTTCAACTTTTTGATCGATTCTTTCCATCATTGGATTGTCGGTTCTTTGGTATTCGATCTTTTGATGCTCTGCTCTCTTGGGTGGCCTATCTTTCCCTTGACTTGGAGGGAGCCGAGTGTCTTCCGGAAGATTCACCTTTGCCTCTTTTGTAGTTCTTGTTGAAGAATTTGTTGAACCTTTTAACCATCGGGGCAATCTCTTCTTGGTCAATGACTTCTTTGACTTCAGCTCTCTTCCAATCCTTGACTATTAGAGCAGCTGTTTTGGGCACAACTGTCTCTTCTTGATCTTTTCTTCTCAGCTCAAATTCATAGGCTTTGAGATCCGAGAATAACTCATGGTTAGATGTTTTTGATAGATCCATGGAATGTCTCAAGGCCATGACTTTCATTTCCCACTAAGGTGGAGACTTCTTAGAATTTTCATACACATCTCTTTTCTGTGTATATTCTTTCCCAAGTCTTTGACAGTTCATTGGTAATTTCGGTGAATCTAGCATCCGGTGATCCAAGGTTTCTCTTGCAAGCATCTTAAAGTTTTCAAATTTTTGTACAAAGAACAGATAGTTTATTTTCCTTGATTTGCTCGAGCCTTCACAAATCGGGGTTAGCTTATCCCATTTCTTTTGCGGTCTTGCATGATTTGACTTTATTGAACATGGCTTTGTCCGAGTTTTGTAAAGAATGTTCTTGGCCACATTGTCCAAGTTGTATCTTTTTCTGTCATCATTTGTCCATTCACTCTTGGTTTTCAACCATAGCCGTGCAGGGAACAACATCCTCTTCTCCTTCACCGGTGCAGCCTCCTTGCGATTGTGTTCACTTTTAAAATTTGCGGTGGCCCATCTTCTATTACTATCCATATTTCATCGTGTAATCTTTGATAGATGAGCACATCATACGAATTTTCCAATCATCAAATTCCTCATATTGAACATAGGGATGCGTGTCAAATTTGCTTCCATGATAATAACTTTCTTGAATAAAAAGAGTTTTGAAAGATCAAGTGCTAAAGCAAGCTTTGAAAGATTGGAGATCTAGTTCGGAACCGGTGTGGAAGGCTCAATGAACCAACCGCTCGATACCACTTGTAGGTCCCAACGGGTGTGAGTGTAAGGTTTAGAAGGGGGTTGAATAAGCACTTTACCAACTTTTCAATTTAGTCCTTTTAAAAAGTTGAGTTAGTATTTCACGGCTAAGTCCTTGGTGGACAGCTAAGTTAGTTAATCGTGAGTTAGCCACTCAACGGCCTCGGCGAGTTTCGATAGAATAACTCGGCTATTTTGACTAAAACTTAACTCGACGTGATATGTTTTTCAGTTGGAAGACTTAACACCCTTGAATTTTGGTTTAAGTTTGTTTTAATACTTGATTATAGCACTTTGTTAATTATCGGATGGACATCAAATTTATCAATAGATATCAAAATAATATGCGGTAATTAAAGTGTTGAAATGTAAATGACATGATAAATTTTATAGAGGTTCGAAGATGGGCTAATTCTTCTACTCCTCTCTTATCCAACTCCTGGAGGAATCCACTAAGTATTGATCAATGTACAAAGTGGTTATCGGTCCCGGATGCAAGTCTTGATCACACAAAACAGACTTGATCCTTTGGGACTCGATCACGGAGATGCCATGGTCACACACAATGGGGTTCTCGTGCGACTCGAACTTCTTCACAGGCAGTTTGCTACTGCTACTACAGCCCACTTGCTTAAGCTTCTTGGATTTGATCACGAAGTCCTCTAAAAACTTGAGGCTGGTTCGACCTTGAACCTTTCTACAATCCTTTGTAGAACGTAGACCCTTGATTCTCAAATGTTTCCTCTTCAACTGATTGAAGTCGTCTTTCCTTCACGGTGAGTGTTGGATTGATTTCCTTCATAATGTAGGCTTGAGGATTGAGCTTAAATGATTTGAGAATATTTTAGGTTCTGAGATATTGCTTTCTTGCTTGTAATGGTTTTCTCGGGTAATCAAGGTTACCTTTTCTCAAGGTGATTCATCGGCCTTTTATAGTTTTCTTTTGAAAATTTGCCCATTGAAGAGATAGGTTAATTTTCAAAAGACACTTGTGGTCATTAGCTTGTCTTGTTGCGATCCTTGAAATTGACATTTCCTCGTATTGAATGAGTCTTGACTTTTCGAGTTCTACACACAGTGCGATCTTCCCATTGGTTTATTCCTTTTGCACGCTTCTCGGGGTGAGCACTTTAAGAAAGCGATATGGGAGTATTACTTGTTTAAGTAAATTTCTTGACTTACGTACAACGGATCTCTTTCGATTGTCTCGACTTGACTGCAATTCCTTGATTTCCTCGAGATGACTTGAGTCGACTTCCAATCATGGATGACTCATCTGTCACATCACATCAACTTGAGACTTGGCTATCTTGAGTTGACTTGGTGACACTTTGCTTTGCATTGCACCTTGATCGAGTTCCTATCTTTTCTTCCTTACTACACTCACCTCACAGCTGAGTCTTCCTTCTAGTCTCTAGTTGACTTCTTGCATGTTTAGGCATAGCAGACTTAACTCAGCTCGACCAGCCCTATCTATTACAATGCATATTACAAGGAAAATGGGGTGTCAACTTTCTATTCTAAGTTTTACATGGCATTCATCAAAATCTAAAAATTAATTTCCCAACAATTACTTTATCAAGGGATCACCAATAATAAGATCTTTTGGGTGATCTCCCTTAAATTTCAATGCTACGGGAAGATCCGAAGTATCACATTTGTCTTCTTGAGGAATATTTGAGCTTGAAGGTTGATCATTTTGAGCATCATCTTGAACAATGGGTTCAACACTATCCTCTTCATCACTTTCATCATTGGGTATCCTTTCAATACCCGAAGTGTATGTCCCAAGGGGTGAGAGTAAGGTTTAGAAGGGGGGGTTGAATAAACCTTACCAATTTTTTGATTTAAGTCCTTTTAAAATAATACAGAGTTAAATACACAGCTAAGTCCTTGACGGACAGCTAAGTTAGTTAACCAGCTGAGTTAGCCACTCAACAGACTTGATTGAATTGTTGATAGAATAACTCAGTTGTTTAGTCTAAACCTTAACTTGGCTGTGATAAGATTTTCAGCGGAAGACTTAACACCCTTGAATTTGGTTTAAGTTTGTTTTAACACTTGGTTTTAGCACTTTGTTAATTATCAGTTGGATAGCAAATTATCGTGAGATATAAAGTAATATGCGAGAAATAAAAATGCTTTGAATGTAAATGACACAATAGTTTTTATAGAGGTTCGAAGATGGGGTAATTCTTCTAATCCTCTCTTCTCCAACTCTGGAGGAATCCACTAAGTATTAATCGAGTATAAAGTGGTTATCGGTCCGGATACAAATCTTGATCACACAAACGACTTGATCCTTTGGGACTCGATGCGAGATGCCTTGGTCACACAAATGGCTTCTCGTCCGACTCGGCTTCTTCACGGGCGGTTGCCTTGCTACTTGACTCACTTGCTCAAGCTTCTTGGATTTGATCACGAAGCCCTCCAATAACTTGAGACTGGTTCGACCTTGAACCTTTCTACAATCCTTCTTGGAATGTAGACCCCTTTTGATTCTACAAAAATTTCCTCTTCAACAGTTTGAAGTTGTCTTTCCTTCATAGCTTGGTGTTGGATTGATTTCCTTAGAGAGTTAGGCTTGAGGATTTTCCTTGAATAACTTGAGAACTTATTGCGATTCTGATTATGAATGATTGATTGAATGCTCAGGTATGCAAGGTAACCTTTTCTCAAAGTGATTCCTCGGCCTTTTATAGTGAACTTTCAAAAATCGCCCGTTGAAGAGATAGGCTGATTTTCAAAAGTCACTTGTGTTCGTTGGCTTGTCTTGTTGCGATCTTTGATGTTGACATTTTCTCGTATTAAATAAATATTGACAGCTTTTCAGAGTCGACACGATGTGCGATGTGTCCCATTGGTTTATTCCTTTTGCACGCTTAAATCAACCCTTTAAGACATGGCGACATAGAAGTATTATTTGTTTAGGTAATATTCTTGACTTACGTAAACGGATTCTTTTAAATTTTCTTGACTTGGATTGATTCTTCTAACTTCCCCAGGTGACTTGAGTTTGCTTCCAATCAATGGATGACTCATCCGTCACTTCAACTTGAGACTTGGCTTCTTGAGTTGACTTGGTGACCACCTTCTTCACACACACCAATCCCGATTGATACTCCTTCATTCGAGTTCTTGACTTCTCCTTCTTGCCATACTCAGTTGTTTCACAGCGGAGTCATCATTTCAGTCTTCAGTTGACTTCTTGTATATCCAGGCAGAGCTGACTTGACTCAGCTCGAATAGCCCTATCTATTACAATGCAAATTACAAGAAAAATGGGGTGCCAACTTTCTAGTCTAAGTTTTACATGGCATTCATCAAAATCTAAACAATAAATTTCCCAACAATTTCCCCCTTTTTGATGATGCCAAAACTTGAAATATATACATACAAAATGTAAGCATCAAAATACATACAGACAATGTAGAAATAGAGAATGTATGCGTAGAATCAATCTTTTTATTGACCATAACATTCTTGTCCTTTACAAAGTTGTTTACAATGTGTATCATAGCAAACATAGCGGACTATATCTATGCGAATATAGGAATTGCACAATTTTTATTCATCGTACATAAGACTTACATACATATGTATTTACAATTAGTAAAATACATGAAGGGGTGGACAGCAACACTTCATCGTCTTCCCTGCCTCCTTCTTTCATCTTCAGCTCTGTCGTCCTCTGCTCTTTTTCTCTTCTTTTCATCTTGGTTTCTTTTTTTTTCGGCTCTTCTCTTACTAGACTTCGTCTTTTCTCCTTCTTTCTTGCCTTTCTTCCCACGGCTGAGTTTGTCTTCTATTTTCTTCTTCGATTCTCTTCACCTACTCAGCATTTTTCCTCTCCACTTCCAGATTTGCTATGGCATCATATCCAGCCCAATAGATCCCTCATTTCTTCCCTGGATCTATGTATTTAATGTTTTTGGGTAGAGGTCTGGGTCTGAAACCTCTTCTTCCACTGCTTCTTCCTCTTCCTCTGGGCGTGTATTGTCTTTGGAGCCTTCTTCTTTCCAAGTGATTCTTGCTAGTAGTCTGCACGCTATCGAACTTCTTCGCACAGCTTGAGGCCTTTTCCCAATACAAGTCCCAGGCTTGGGCCATGGACATGTTCTCAAAATATCCCTCGGATTCGAGCATTTTGAATTTATCAACTGATCTAGGCTCATTTCCGATGTCTCGAAATGGCATCTGTATCTTTTCCTATCGGAATGCCTCCGAATTGTTTTAACATCTTTTCAACACGGACATCCGTTCTTTTGTTGAAATCCTCCATCTCTGCTTCTACTAGTTTCTTCTTATAAGACATGGGCACAGCAGAGTGTTGGAGCGGCAGAGTTACTGGAAGTTTGCTGATTATGTCAGCTATGACAAGGCCTTGTTGAGGGGTTTCAGCAAACATTAGAGTCATATCTTTTGAACCTTCCCCCTCAACTACTTTTCCCTTTTCTTCAACTGTTTTCTTCTTCTCAACAGTTGTATCCTTCTCTTTTTCAACTGCTGACCCTTTCAACATCTTCATGTATTCCTCTTCCCCCTTTTTGGCATCATCAAAGGAGAGAGGAACCCCTGGGAACATGCCAGCAAGCATGAAATCTAGGCGACTGATAGCTGAGTTTTGCTTGGAGTCTGCTGCGGAGTATGTTGTACGAAACTCTGAGCGAGTGGTTTTGGATTCGGCTGCCACCTTCATTTCAGCCATAAGAAGGCTGAACTTTTCATTCATATTCTCCTCTACGCGCATAAGTTCTTTTCGATGAAATTCTCGCAGCAGTTCCATTTCAGTGGTGTGGAAGGCATGCATTCTATCAATATTTTCTTGCATCCTCCTCTTCAAGTCAGCATTATCAGCGCTCCATATCAATATTTTGTTGTACAATGCCTTGAAATATCTACTTGTTCGAGTCGCATTGTACGCTGCTATTGACACCATTCCCTGATTCTAATCAATATCCCATGCAGATCGGTTGTAAGATTTGCATCCCTGTTGTCCAACCGCATATCCAATGTGGCCTGGTGTCGTTCATTTCCTCCAAATATGACTTTTGTGCCTCTAATGTCCTTGCATTTTGATAGATTTTTCTTGTTTTCTGTCATGTGTCTGGAACAGCCACTATCCATGTACCAGGTTCCTTGGCACTCAGTTGTTCCTTGAACCTACAATCAAGGAAATTAGTTTTTAGGTACCCATACTTGTCTGGGTCCTGAGGGGTTAGTATTGTAAAATGATCCAACCAACCTATAGCCAAATGATTTGACTCTAAGAGGTTGTCATCTATCTGTGCCATAATCATAATTCACTTTGGTAAATTGCTTGGGAGCTTTAGGTTCATATAGTTGTCTCTTTTGTCTGTATGCATGTGTGTGAGTTTTAGCAATTGCCTTCTTTGGGTAGTTGTGATATTTGTGAGTGTAGTGCTTGGGTGCATATGTGTGATGATGATAGCTCTTTTCCCTTTGGAATGACCTTTGTTGAGTTCTAGGCCGTTGCCATTTTGGCATATATTCCATAGGTCTTTGCTGATATTTTACATTATTCCAATCAGCTTGGCTTGGGTCATTTCTACCATTCCCATCATATGTGTTCCTTTGATAGAACTTCTGGGGTTTCTGGTAGCTATGTTTCTTCTTCACAGAGTATTTCCTGTTTGGAGTTTCTGTGTCACTCTGCTGGATTTCTTCTCAACTGTCCTCTCAGCAGACTCAACTGGTTGTTTTTCTTTTCCTTTATAACCAAGGTCAGTTTGTTTGTGGTTGTGCTTTGGAGTGAATGTGGGTGTAACATTTGGTGTCTTGGGTTTTTGAGATGCTTCATTACTTGAAGATCCTTTTTCCAAGATCACTCTGGGAGTTTGACTGTGCACAAAGGACTTGAATCCTATTTATCTCCACATTCTTTTTGGCTCATAATAAGGTCATCCAATGATTTAGATGCCTTAGTGAATGAAGCAATCACATTTTTGAGATCATTTTCCCTCTTTCCTATAGTAGTTATTTTTGCTATTAGTTTGGCATTTTCAGCGTTAAGCTCTTTGTTTCCATCGAGTGCCTTAGAGCCATGGTTTTCATTTCCCATTCAGCTGGGAGACTTCTTAGAATCTTCATACACATCTCCTTCGATGTGTATTCCTTCCCAAGTCTTTGAGAGCTCATTTGTAGTTTCGGTGAATCTAGCATCCAAATGATCCATTGTTTTACTGCAAGCATTTTAAAGTTTTCAAATTTTTGAACTACAACGATAATTTGTTTTCTTTAATTTGCTCGATCATTCAAAAATTAAAGTTAACTTATCCCGTTTGTTTGGCTATCTTGCAAGATTTGATTTTGTTGAACATGGCTTTGTCCAAAGTCTTGTAAAGTATATCCTTGGCCACATTGTCTAGGTTGTATCTTTTTCTGTCATCATTTGTCCATTCAGCTCTTGGTTTTTCAACCATAGCTGGTCTAGGGGCGGCGACCTCTTCTCCTTCAAATGAAGTTGTTCTCCTTTGCGATTGTGTTCACCTTTTAAGATTTGTAGTGGCCCATCCACTATCACTATCCACATCTCATCATGTAAAGCTGATAGGTGAGCCTGCATATGTATTTTCCAGTCATCAAATTCTTCAATGGTGAATATAGGAATGCGTGTCAAATTTGCTTCAATGATAATAACCTTGCAAAAGAAAATTGCTTTTGAAAGAACAAGTGTTAAAAACTTCTTTGAGGGATTGGAGATCTAGTTCAGTAACCAGTGCGGAAGGTTCAATGAACCAACCGCTCTGATACCACTTGTAGGTCTCAATGGGTGAGAGTAAGGTTTAGAAGGGGTTGAATAAACCTTACCAACTTTTCGATTTTAGTCCTTTTAAAATAATCTGATTTAAATACACAAACTAAGTCCTTGAGGGACATCTAAGTTAGTTAACCAAAGAGAGTTAGCCACTCAATGATTATAACTCGGTTGTTTAGTCTAAACCTTAACTTGACTGTGATAAGAGTTTCATTGGAAGACTTAACACCATTGAATTTGGTTTAAGTTTGTTTTAACATTTCGTTTTAGCACTTTGTTAATTATCGTTGGATAGCAAATTATCAGGAGATATAAAGTAATATGAAGAAATAAAAATGTTTAAATATAAATGACACAATAGTTTTTATAGAGGTTCAAGATGGGGTAATTCTTCTACTCCTCTCTTCTCCAACTCTGGAGGAATCCACTAAGTATTGATCGAGTACAAAGTGGTTATCGGTCGATATACAATTCTTGATCACACAAATAGTCACGGTGACTTGATCCTTTGGGACTCGGTATGGAGATGCCTTGGTCACATGGCAACGGCTTCTCGTCCGACTCGAAAAATGCTTCTTCACGGGAATTTTAGCAAAATTGCCTTTGCTACTTCAACTCACTTGCTCAAGATTCTTGGATTTGATCACGAAGCCCTCCAACAACTTGAGACTGGTTTGACCTTGAACCTTTCTACAATCCTCCTTGGAATGTAGACCCCTTTTGATTCTACAAAAATTTCCTCTTCAACAGTTTGAAGTTGTCTTTCCTTCACAGCTTGGTGTTGGATTGATTTCCTTCGAGAGTTAGGCTTGAGGATTTTGCTTGAATAACTTGAGAATTTATTGCAGGTTACAGTATGAATGATTTATTGAATGCTCATGTATGCAAGGTAACCTTTTCTCAAAGTGATTCCTCAGCCTTTTATGGTGAACTTTCAAAAATCTGCCCGTTGAAGAGATAGGCTGATTTTCAAAAGTCACTTGTGTTCGTTGGCTTGTCTTGTTGTAGTCCTTGATATTGATATTTTCTCGTGTTAAATAAATGTTCGACTTTTGGTCGACACGAGGTGCGATGTTTCCTATTCGTTTATTCCTTTTACACGCTTAAAATCGAACACTTTAAGACATGGCATCATGGAAGTATTACTTGTTTAGGTAATATTCTTGACTTACGTCGGCAACGGATTCTTTTCGATTATCTTAACTTGATGCAGCTTCTTCTAACTTCCCCAGGTGACTTGAGTTTGCTTCCAATCAATGGATGACTCATCCATCACTTCAACTTGAGACTCGCTTCTTGATTGACTTGACCGACCACTTCACACAAATTGTTGAATCCCGATTGATACTCCTTGATCGAGTTCTTGACTTCTCCTTCTTGCCATACTCGGTTGTTTCACACCGAGTCTTCATTTCGATCTTGATTGACTTCTTGTATATCCGGCGGAAATAGTTGATTCGGCTCGAACATTATCTATTACAATGCAAATTACAAGAAAAATGGGGTGCCAACTTTCTAGTCTAAGTTTTACATGGTATTCATCAAAATCTAATTTAGAATGCTCACCTCTTTGTGCATCTAAAATTTTTGTAACTTTATCCGTACTTAAATTAAAATGATGCACATCCTTTTTTAAACATTCAAGATCTTTGGTGAGCGATTCTTTTTCGGTTTCAAGAGTATGAACTCTAGTAAGAGTAATAGCATGAGCTTTATAGAGAGATTCATAAGAGGTAAATAATTTTTCCTTTTCAATTTTAAGCTCTTTATGCTCCTTTTTCAAAGTCTTGTATTTAACAATCAAATTTTGAAATTCAATCTGCAATTTATCAACTAAGGAAGAGGATGAAGCATACATTGCAATTCATCAACTAAGGAAGAGGATGAAGCATTAGAGCGTACCTCGTTGTTTTTGTCGTTTATGGCCATAAGACCATGTTCGGATTCTCCTTCTTCATCGGTTGTTTCAAGTAGCTCATCCCAAGTTTTGACTTCCGCATTTAGAGCCTTCTTTTTCGGAAAAGGCTTCTTCTTCTTTTGTTCCTCTTCCTCGAGTTTTGGGCAATCGGCTATGAAGTGCCCGGATTGTCTCCTGGTTTTCTCGCCTTATTTTTATTCACAAATTTTGCAAATTTACGAACAAGTGCGGCCGTCTCCTCATCATCCTCATCAATATCATAGTATGCATTATTAGAAGAAGATGCAAGACCTTTAGGAATATTTTGCATACCCGATTGATTGATGGATGGTTTGGAATTTTTCCTCTCCTTGAGATAGACTTCGTAGATGAGGAGGTTCCCGATGAGCTCATCAAATTTGAGTGTCTCGAGATTTTGTGCTTCCGTGATAGTCGTCACCTTTTTGGACCATGAGCCAGGAAGAGCGTTCAATACCTTGGTCACCTTGTCTTCTTCGGAGATGACCTTTCCAAGAGCCACAAGAGGATTGACAATGTTGTCAAGTCTTTCCACCATTTTTGATATGCTTTCACCATCATGCATATTGAAATTTTCAAAGTCTTTCACAAGCATTGTTTTTCTTGCTTGCTTCATTTTCTTTGTGCCCTCATTAGGGGTGTCAAATCGTGTTATCGTGTCGTGTTTCGGTATCGACCGCGATAACGACACTGACACGATAAGGACACACACACGAACACGACCGCGATAAGAAATGCCCGATCGAACACGAACACTATAATTTTCGTGTTGACACGACACGACACGATATGACACGATAAATCTGAAAATGTTTAAGTTTCAATGATACGATATTACGATAAGACACGATATCAAATTACACGATATTACGATAAGACACGATATCAAATTACAAATTTCCAAATCAAGAATAACCAGATTAACCACTTGATCCAAATCCAACAAGTAATAAAAACATTTGAAAATCTCATCATGCCATACAAGACAAAAAAAAAACATTCTAAGAAATATAAAATATGGTTCAACAGTTCAATCATTACAGACACTTGATCTTCATATTAGTTCTTGTTCCAACTTGCTATATGACCAAACACTCCAAAAAGCAATGACCTATTTGATTGACAAAAAACAATGAAATATACAATAAGTAGCAAGTTATGGAATTAATTATTAAACAAAAGAAAAATAAAGCTTGCAAAAATGAAAATTAACAAAAAAATGATGCAATCTTTTACCTTTCATGTAAAGGTAGAACATTCAGTTGAAGTCTGAGAAACAGTCTCATCCATCACGTTTTCCACAAGCTCCTTAATAGGTAGTACACTCTCACCAACTTTGAAAAATAATAAAATAGCAATTATTAAAAGCAACAAAACATAATTAATAGATTAAAAATAAAAAGCCGACATGTGAAACATATAAATATTAATAAAATAAAATGTTATGCCTTTTTCTCCATACAACCAATCTCTTGTACAAATAATTGCTTCCACGGCATTTGATGTGAGTGCACTTCGATATTGGTCAAGTACTCTTCCACCAACACTAAAAATGTTCTAAGCCACCGTAGTTAAAGGAATGCACAAAATAACACGAGCTATGGAAGCGACCACAGGATATCTATATTGATTTCCTTTCCAATACTCAAGAATATCAAGATTCACTTTCACATCCATCCGTGGTTCTTCCAAATAAAGCTCCAGTTGAGATTTTTGTTGGCTTAACCCAAACTCAGTATCAAATGCATTGAATTCCTACAATGTACCAAATTAAATAACAATTATAAAAGAATCGGTATAAAAATTCATAATTGATAATTATATTCATTGTAAATTACCTCAACCATAGCAATAGCCAATTCATTTTCATGACTAGAACTTGGATGTGGAACACCCATTGTGTTGCTCTCTTCTTGGCTAGGGCACATCTTGTAATACTCGTCAAAAAGAGCAAATAATCTCTCTTTAACTTGCAAATATTGATGAGAATTAGGCCCATAAAGTTTATTGTAAGAAAACTCCACAAACTGAAGCTTGTAACGAGGATCAAAGACAACTGCTATAGTCAAAATCAAGCTGAAATTATGCCAATACTTCTCAAATTTTGATAACATTTGTGATGCCATTTTCTTAATATACTCATCAGCAGTATCCTTACTTTGTCTCAATGATGCATAACATGTAACAATCGGACGGAAATACAAATTTGAAGTTGGGTACTTACTTCCACAAAACATGTTGGAGACTTCATAAAATAAGGCTAAGAAACTACATATTTTCTCCACTCTTTCCCATTCAACTAAAGAAGGACAATTCTTATAGTTGTGGTCACTTAATTGAAGATTCAAAAATGCTTTTCGATAGTACAAAGCACTATCAAGCATTAGAAATGTAGAATTCCACCTGGTGGGCACATCTTGCCTCAATCCTTTCTTACTACTCAAAGACACCATGCTTACACATTCGAAAAACTTTTGTTTCCTCATTTGTGAACCTCGCACATATTTTATGCTTTCCCGAATCTTAGTAATAGCCCCATCAATATCCTTCAAACCATCTTGCACTACCAAATTCATAATGTGAGCACAACAACGAATATGGAAGTAGTCACCATTACAAAGAAGTGCATCATTCAAATTCAACTGTGTAAGCAACATATCAACAGACACATCATTCGCCGAAGCATTATCCAAAGTCAAAGCAAATAGTTTGGTTTCAATCCCCCACTCAGATATCATAGAAAGCAATTTATTAGATAATGTTGCACCCGTGTGTGGAGATGGCATGAGAGAAAAGTTCAACACCCTCTTTTGAAGCACCCATTCTTTATCAATAAAGTGGGATGTTAGAGAAATATAACCATCAGTAGTAATAGAAGTCCAACAATCAGAAGTTAGACATATTCTGCCGGGTGTCTCCTTTAACATCGACTTGATTCTCATTTTTTCTCTTTCATACAATTTCAAAACATCAGTCTTTAATGTATTTCTAGAAACCAACTTAACGTCATGTCGAAGATACTCAAAACAAGCTACAATACGTTCATATTCAACAAAACAAAAAGGCAAACCATGAACAACTACTTTGAGAACACACCAACTCTCTAAAATGTTCGGGATCAAATCTAGGTGCAACACTCTTAGACAACATCATATCTCCTACATCATGTGTGTTTCTCCTTGGACAAGTTTCTATATGGCGTCTCAAATTTCAGTTCGATTTTGCTTGAAATTTTATTATACTTATGTCCACAATATTTGCACTTGCATGTTGCAAAATCATTAGTACTGTATTAAGAACCTCGAAATGGTTCCAAACATCGATCTCTTTTTTCTTTTATTCGTTTTGCTTGTGTTTTGACTTTTTTCCTTATTTAGACTTCTACCTCCTTCTTCCAAATCAACAAATTCATCCCCGAGTGTCGAGAACACTAGCACTCTCAATATTCGACATGGCATCCTAATTTACAAAAAAAAAATCATTATTAAGTATAACACTAAAAACATATTAATTATCAAGTATAAACTACATAAAAAATTAAAACTATGGAATACAAAGAGGAGATGGCTAAGATTAGAAAAGAAATAGTCAATTTCCATTGCGAAATGGTTCTCTTAATGAATTACAAAGAATGTCAATTACATAGGTACTTATTTTACACCATTGTTTCCAACCCTTTTGGACATCAACTACCAACCGTGATTGCTCTCATTTTATTAAGAAGTATAATTATTTTATAATTTCCAAAATTCATTTTTAAATGCAAAAAAATTCATGTTTTTAAGCGTCTTTGCTACATTCATTTCAAACTTACTAACATATTGCGTGTTTTTCTTTTTTTTTATTTAAAGAAAAACACCTTTCCAAAAAAATTTCCTTTTTTTTCAAAAAGTACGACAAGAGAACCGGTGGAGTCTTACGGCTACCTGTGATCCAAAAGGCAAAAAGTCCTTGAATGTACCTTTTTTCACAACGATTTAATCTCAAAGAAAAAAAAAAAAAGAAAAACTGAAAAGGGAACTTACTGTTTAAATAGAGAGTAATCCTTGGAAAATTAAAATGGAGGGCACTCGTCGCTTATGTATCTTGGAAAACGAACGGCGTCGATGTACGCTGAGTCCGAACGACGATGTACGACGATGTCTGGTCTTGCTTGGAGGCGATCGTCGAAGTGTGAGTGAAACTAAAACCCTAAAAATGAAACCCGATTTGAGTTTTGAGATTTTAATTCACCGGTTTGTTTTTGGTCTTTTGGGTGAAAGAAAAATAAACTAAAAACGTTTGTTAAAATTAAAAATGGACAAACTTAAAGTCGTGAGTGTGTAAATCAAGAAAGTAAGTAGTCTAAAGTCTAAACCTCTAAACATTTATTTTATGTTTTATGATTATTTTTTTAGTTTTCGATTAACGTGTCACTAACGGATTATCGTGTCATTATCGAGATCGTGTTTCATAACAGATCGTGTCGCTAACAGATTAATAGGTCGTTAACAGTTAACGTGTTATCCATTATTTTTTATCGTGTTTATCGTTTACCACGAACACGACCACGAAATTTTCGTGTCTTATCGTGTCGACACGATAAGGCTAAACACTAACCCGCTATTTTTGTGTCGTTTTAGGTCGTAGTGCTATCGTGTCGTGTCAAGAATTGCCACCCCTAGCCCTCATAGATGGTTTCTAATTTTTCCCAAACTTCATGTGCCGACCTTATGCCTCTTATACGATTATACTCGGTGGCGGTAGAAGAGCAATGCAAAATATTTAAATCCTTACCGTTTAGAGAGAAGGCCTTCTTGTCATTTTCATCGAACTCCTTGAAAGGTTTAGGAATCGTGGTGTCGTCCTCCAATTTCTTGGTTGGTTGATCAACTCCTTCAATGACCACATTCCAAATATCAAATCAGCACCCTTGTAGAAAGCACTCCATACGGTCTTTCCAAAATGTGTAGTTGTTGGTGTCGAATAGTGGTGGCTTGTTGGTGGAGGCGTCGATGGTGAGATAAGTTTCGTTCGTAGCCATGGATCTTTCCTCTTTACTCGGAATGAGCTTGCCAAAGAGTTTGGCTCTAATATCACTTGTTAGTCTAAGTGACCACGATAATCTAGAGGGGGTGAATAGATTATGCCGATTTTTCGCAAATCGCCCTCTTTTTCGAATGAACAAGTAAATGACAAGAATGTAAATGCGGAAATTAAACAACACTCGTCGATTTATAGAGGTTCAACCCACCTATGACTTAATCCTCTACCACCTCAGTATCTCCGGGATGGATTTCAAAAAGAAAAAAAAAAGATTTTATTAATTACCACAATTAATACAGCACCATCTTTGAAGATTACCTCAATCTTCTTACAACACCTTCAAGGAGATTACCACAATCTTTCTTCAACACCTATGAAGAGTACAACACTCTTCAACACCTGAGATCACCCAAGTGTGTTCTTACCCCAAGAACACTAACAATGATATCTTGTTTTGGATTATAGAAAAATCCAAGATTACAACTCAATAAATGAAGTATACAAACTTTGTGTGCAAGTGAAATCAAGAACAAAAAGCCTAGACCTCAAGATTGTGCAAGTGCAAGAACTTAGGCTATTACAACAAGAATGTAAAAATGAAAGCTTTGAGAATTTTGTAGATTTCTTGTTGTATTGTATGCTTGTGTGTTGTATCTTGTGTCTTCAAATCATCCTCTATTTATAAGAGAGTCTTCATAGACATAGGCTCCTCTTTCTTCACTTTTGTCTACAAAAAGAGGATCTTAAAATGTAGAAATATTGTACAAAAATCAAAAGCAAATCTTGGCGATAAGGATTGCAACGGTAGAAATTTTGTTTGTCAAAACAATACACGGCGCGACCGGTCACCCTATAGAAAATTTTGAACGTTAGACGATTAATTAGTGCGATCCAGTGTACCGCTTCGGAGGGGGTCGACCGGTCAAGGGTGCGACCGACGGCCGCTACTGACCGCCCCCTCCCTCTTTTTTAACTCCATGACGCTCGTTTCAAGTTTTTCATTCTCCAGTAATTTGGCCGACCTTTTGCTCGACCGGCCGACCTCAAAATTGAAATGTTGATCTGATTTTTGTCAACGATAAACTTCAAAAAATACTCCAAAAATTAGTAAAAATATTTTAAATCAATTGGGAGTATTTGGACAACTTTTATAAACATTGTTTTGGTATAAAAACTCATTTAAATAAAATCATCAAAATCTTGATAAAAATATTTATCTAATAAAAAATCATGTGTTTCATGCCCGTTCAAAACACATAGAGCTTCGTCATCACTTTGTAGGAAACTTGGTTGCAAAAGAAGACATAAGTATTGACTAGGGGTGTTCGTCCTACCAAAATGAATCAAACCGAATGTAAATTTCGGTTGGCCAAAAAATTCCAAACCAAAACCGAACCAAATTTATTAATTTCGATTTGGTTAAAAACCCAACAAAAATTTCGGTTTTTCGGTTAAAAATTGAACCGAACCAAAATATTAAAGAAAAAGTTATGTGTATTTTACATGAGAAAAAAACACGAAAATAAGTGCTTTTCTTGTGGCGAAAAGAGAGCGAAAAAAAAAAGCGAAAAAAAAAGTGCTTTTCTTGTGGCGAAAAAAAAAAAAGGTAGCCAAAAAAATCTGAGTAGAGACATAGTCGATCGAGAGAGAGAGAGAGAGAGAGAGAGAGAGAGAGAGAGAGAGAGAGAGAGAGAGAGAGAGAGAGAGAGAGAGAGAGGAGAAAGGAGAAAGAGAGGTGAATAGGTGATACTGATAAGTGATAGCAGACACTTAGTTGATGATGACTGAGGGCAGTGGCGGTAGCCACCTTAGGATGAGTGCGACCGGCGGACCGCACTCAAAATCAGAGTGATCCTGTTAAATTTGATTTAGACCGCACTGGAAATTCAATCGAATGTCTAGTTTATATTAAAAATTGAGCTAAAAATTAAAAGGTCATTAAACCTTCTTGACCCAAGACCCAAAAAATTAAGAATTATCTGGCCTAATTAAGGTATATGAGTGGATGAATGATTGGTTTGTTTGTTATATAGAAAGAGATATATTCCGAACTTTATAATAAATAGTGTTTTTGGAAGCACTTTTAAAACGGATTTTTGGATCTAAAAATCTATTAATAGTTGTTTGGTGATCAGTTTAGAATGAACATTTGAATAAATCAATTCACCAAAAAGTTCATTCTAGAGAAGTTGGAATTGGAGATTATGAAAACCCACAAAACATTGTTGCAATGTATCGGCTTTTAGATTTGCCCTTTTCATTTTCTATTTTCGAAAAATTTCGGCCCGACAATCATCCCACCAAAACAAAAAAAAATCCTGACCACACTAACAAGAAATCCGTCTCACGCCCGATCGAGAGTAACTTTAAAAAAAAGTGCTTTTCTTGTGGACCAAAATAAAAAATTTAAAAAAAAAGTGCTTTTTTCTTTGTGTTATTTCATATCTCAGTCTCGACTTTGTAGTTTGTAGGCTGAAAAGTTGCTTTTTTGGGAGAGTTGATATTCAAGTTAGCAACTTATGATATATATATATATATATATATAAAACAAATTCATTTTTCGGTTCGGTTCGATTAACCGAAGTTTCAAGGCCGAACCGAACCAAAAAACCAAAATTCTAAAAATGAAAACCAAAAACCGAACCAAATTTCTCGATTCGATTTCGGTTTGAACCAAATTTTTGGTTGCGGTTCGGTTCGGTTAATTTAACGAATTGTGCATAGCCCTAGTATTGACTACTTCAAAGACAAGTGAACAACCAACAGATATTCTGACCAAGGCCGTCACTTTTGAGAAGTTTGAGAAACATAAGAATCAACTGAAAATTACAAATTAAGCAAGGGTGTTGAAATTAATTTGTATTTTTCTAAAGAGTCATGTTCTAGATTTATCTAGGAGTATTGTTCTAGATGGTCAAATAATATATTATGAAGGCTTTGTAATCTCCAACTAGAATTGAATTAAGGAGTCTACATATCATAAGATACTCTATAAATAGGTCTCTATATATTTTTTGATATCATCAGAAAAAACCAATTTGATTAAAATCAAAAGCAACAACTTTATTCCTTCTGTTGTGCTAATATTTTTTAGAGTTTGCACACACTCCAGTAACACAACTAATGAATTGGGGAAATGTCTTTGGAATAACCTGTATTTGCAAAAGGGTTCTTTAGGAATATGCTCGCTTCAGAAACCTTAAAAGCACCAAAGGAAAATCCTGGAACAAATCAAAATATCTTATTGCAACTTTTGTGGCTGAGGATATGATGATATGTGAAGCTGATGGATGGGTTGTTTGTTTTATAAAAAGAAGTATTAAAATGAGGGAAGAGGTCAGCTGTTACAGATCCCAAAAGAAATGAGTATCGACATGGAAAAAAAGGATGTAAAATAATAATATATAGCCTACAGTGCATGATTGGTTGCTAAATAGTGATGCAAAGGGAGGTTTAACTGGGGAGGCTTTTATGTCTTTCTTGTGGGGTTTGTGAATTGTGACGCTACGTCATCACATTTGTGATACACTTTTTGAATAAAAATGCACTTAAAAAGTGTTTGTCTAGGTTTATTTACATTAATATTGATTTCACGTTATCAAATCTGACACGATTTATTAATTTGTCTAAAACATAATTATTTTATATGTTAATTAATTTTTGATGTATTTTAAGCATAACCAAAATCAAATTGAATCCAAATATGAACCCGACCTGATAACTCGAATTGTCGCCCCTTATTATATCTCGTTACCCATATTATTTTTAATAAATATTTGGGAACCTGTGTTCAACTCGTACAACATCTTAAGATTTTTTTAATTAACTTCTAAGCTGTCACTTTAACATAGAACTAGTAGAACTTTTTAGTTAGCCATAATGGTCTAATACTTAAGCATGTTATGCTAATGCAAGAAAGATGGACCAATTAGTTAATGACTAGGGAAAAAGAAACAAATAAAAAAGTTGAAGTGGAAACCCCATAAAGAAGCCAAAGCAAAACATGACTTAAGCAACAACAAAGAAAGGGAACAAAAATTAAAGCACCTAAAGAGGCCTTTAGAACTTTAGACTCAGTTGGAGACAAAGAGTGAAGCAACACCACATTAAGAAAATAACCTTTTTCCGGGGGGGTGGTTAAGGAGGGTTGCGTCATATATACAAGGGCTTGCTCATTTTACATTTTAACTCCCCAAACAACTCCATATATATGAAGGGACGGAGCCAGGAAGGACTAGCAGCAACCGCCACAACTTTACAAATCTCACAAAATTAAAATAAATCTTTTATGTATAATTATTAGATTTGTTTTCAAATTAATTAATTATTAATTTGAAAACTCGCCACTAAAATATTTAAACACATTTTTATTCTTTATTTTGAAGAAAAAATAAATCTCATTCCCTGTAATATTCATTTTCTAGCTGCCTCCCTGACAGGGACGTACCCTTCCCCCCCCCCCAAATTTTTTGAAAATCTAATTATTTTAAATATTAATTTTAGCACTAAAATATGTATTTTTTAGTAATTTAGCCCCCCAAAATTAATTAGCCCCTCTAAAGTTTAATGTCTAGCTTCGCCCTTGCTCCCTCAAACTATTAACTTTGAATGATTAAGTGTTTGAAACACACACCTTATTAGGGTTCTTTTTGCAAGATTTTAGGGTTGTAGATTCTCATGAGATGTTGAGCAGTGAAAGATTCTATTTTGGGCCCTACTTATTTTGTGGTTTGTTTCCCCATGAATGGTTGCCATGTGTGATTCCATCACAACCAATTTCACACACAGTTGTTTGGATTCTGGGTGTGTGGGTGTAATAGTATTTGTGGTGTCTGTTGCTGTTACCACAAAGAGCTGTCTATTCCAAAACCAAAGGAAAAGGTAAGAGGTTAAAGGAAAATATAATAATAAAAAATATATGGCTTTTGGGTTTTGGCCCATTGACATGAAATTAAGTGGGGTTGAACTCTTCCTGTGATAGTGGACTTTACCAATATCCCCCATCTTCCTTTTTTTGCCTTAATTGGGAAAGATCTTTCAAGTGGGTTTTGGCATTCATGGGCTTCAAAGCAACTTTTTTATATATTAAATAATGGCCATAATTGAATATAAAATAGATATCAAAAATTGAATATTGCTGTTTTAATGCTACTTAGTTTTAGGTAATTGGTGTCATCTTGAAAGTGACTTCATATTTTGTGAATTAAATCTCTCAATTAAAATTGGCTTAATTATGGAGCTTATTGTTTGGGAATTGGATGGATCTATCAATGTAATTTTCTCAAATTAAAAAATATCCTTATTTAATAATAATATGGTGAAATTTAAGGGGCGGTGATGCATAATGCATTACCACTGTATTATAGTGATTGAAGTTTAACTATAAATGTTTTTGGGATAAATACCCCTAATGTGTGGGCTAATTACCAAGAAAATACGGAGATTTTTAAAAATTACACGAAACTCGTGAGGTTTGGTTTTATCTTAAATTTAAAGAGGTAATTATAATATTTCTACAAAAATTAGGAGTTCTTTTGAAATATATTTGCTTATAAATGGGAAAAATGTGGAGATTTATAATTTTCAAAAACAGCTAGCTTTTTTTCTGTAATTAGCCCGAACCTTTACAATGTTTTTTTTAAAAAAACTAATTTGTATCTTAAAACTATATTCATTCAACTGAAATTCTTTTCTTTTTTCTTTTTTCAGGCAAAAAAAAAAGAATAATAGCATCATAATTTTGTCATCTAAGAATAAATTCTGGGTTTGTTAACACCACAAGCTGTGGAGTTGAGAATATTCAACAATTTGGATTTCTCTCTCAACTCCACTTGTTAATACTTAGCAAGTAGAATAACCTGACCATTGTCTCGTGTGATGCTGACAAAATCCTTATTAATGTCTCTTAGTCAAGTTCAAACAAAAAAATTTCCTCAAAAAAAAAGTTCAAACAAAAAAGCAATGGATTGCTAGTTTTATGATTTATCAAACAAAATATCATTGGAAAAAAATAAAAAAAGAGTCATGTAAATGTATGGTGTAGTATTAGAGGCTATACCTTTATTTATTACTTAAGCCTCATACTACAAGAAAAATCAGTTTATTTATAGAAAAAAGTAATTAGGTAATTGTAAAGTGTGGGCAAAAACCGTCGATAGTTTGTCGGTATAATTTGGAAAAAAATAGTATTTTGTATTTTGTAATTATTATGTAGATAACTATAAAATTTAGTGATAAAATTATTTATGTCGGAAATCTCCATCGATAAATTGTAATCCTCTTGTAGTGTAATCTTTTAACTTTGTACGAATGTATTGTTTAAGTTGTGATTATTATTAAATAAGTGAGCCGGTCGGTATTAGTCTACTAAAATATAATCAAACTGAATTTTTTTCATAATATAAATACGCCAAAAAAAATTGTCAAAAAAAAAATACGCCAAAAAAATGCAATTAATCAGACTACTTTGTCACATCATGTTCATGTAGTAGCTTTTTGTATTTTTATTAAAGCAACTGCTCAATGGAATCTTTATTTCAATAATAATTCAAAGATAGTTCTCTCCTTTTTCTTCCCATCTTTCCTTTTCGATTATCACTGTTGTACTGATTCTATTGGAATTCTCTTCATTTGATGGAATGTTGCTTTTCAAAGTGTGTGGCATGTGTAAAATTAAGAAGATCCACCCACTTGTGTCACCCAAGTGGGTGGCATAGACTACAACGATGGAATATATGTTCTTTTAATTTATTTCACCCCTTAATTTGTGATATGTACGCTATGTTTTTTGGTTTTAATTTTCGCTCTTTTACAGAGCTTATTTTGGGAAATATATTTTTAATATTGAAATCAAGAAAATTAATGGAGAATGAAATATATTTGAATGTTTTGTCAGGAAAAATAATATGATGACATTTTGAAAGATATACTCCACTTACATAAATTATGTACGTTTTCTTTAAATGATTAATTTTCTTGTATAAAATTATAATCATTGATGTTTGAGTGCCTCACGAGCATGCACAACAAAAATATTTTATTTCACCGACATAATTTACCGACAAGACTGATTTTGTCACTAAATTCTACAGTATCTATAAAATAAAAAATATTATTTTCCGAAAATTATACAAACAAATTACTGATATTTTTTAAATTTTCTGACTGAAATACTATATATATTTATGAACAGATTTAGATTATGTAGGGGAATGATTTTTCTGTACGTAAACTCATAATATGATATTTTCTTTGTGGCGATGAAATTGCCCATACTATTAGTAATTAAAAGATTAAAAAACATAATGATCTTTGACTTTTTAAGTTAAACAACTAGTTTTGTCGAATTTTAATTATTTCTTATTCATAAAAGTAAAAACGAAAGCTTATATATTGTTGACCTAGAGTATCCCGATACTAGTCGGGGGCATAGACTCCATACTTCCTTCAGATTATCAAACATCCGTCCCCATTGATGGTCTTAATCTCTAACGAGGAGGGGCAGACCCCAACCCCTCACTCCACATTAGTTAATGACTTAATGTTTGAACCTAGAACTAACTTATATATATATTTTTTACAATTATTAAACCTTGATTAAAAAAAAAAAAAAACAAAAAGCTTGTCAAAAGTAGGCAGGCATCATAAGTCACTAATTGGGAGTTGGAGTAGCCAAGAAGAACCAGTGGATGCCAACCACATGTAGGACATTTTTCAAAATTGAAAAAAAAAAAAATCTCACTATTTTGTAGTCAAAAGTAGTTTAAAGTGGAGCACAAACAAAGTGCATCTAACAAGTAAATGTGATCCAGAATTTAGTCCAACAATTACTTTCCAAGAACTATAAACAAGCTGATCAAGAATATTCCTCCACAATTGTTGGGATATTCACCACTTTGCATACAAATTGCAATAATTCTTTTTTTTCCCCTTCTTTTTATGGGTTCATAAATACGAAAAAATCAGATCCCTTGCAATTCTTCTTAATCAAATCAAAGGCAAAACCACTATACACACAATTTTGAAAAAAGGAAAAAGAAAAAAATTTCAAGCAGTTATAAACTCAATTTTTTTTTAAGTACAATAGGGGATAGTAACGCATTAATATGAGATTGAACTAAGGTCGCTCATTATGTCAAACACAAGTCTATATCACTACAATACCCTGTTGATCCGTTATAAACTCAATTTTCGAAATATAGATATAAATAATCACAAATGAACAAACTATTTCTACTAAGCATTAGTAATTTACTTAAATATATACCAATGCATTTATATATCTTGAAGATATTTAAATTAAACAAAAAATTAAGAAATTAAAGAGAGTACACCAACTTGTAATAGTACTCCTGCAAATTTTTCATTCACATAAGTAGTCACAATTTAACTTAAAACCTTATATCCTAATCACAATTACCACACTAGGAAAAACATTAATTCACAAGCTTACAAATCAAAACAACAACAACAAACAACAATAATAAGAAGAAGAAGATAACTCTTTATTTTTTCCCCTCTCCTAATAATTCTTTTTTTATGATCTAAATTTCAATAATACTATCATTAATATTGATCACAAAATAAATAAAAATACTTAGCTAATTAGAAACTCATTTCTCAGAGCACCAACTTCAACAAGCTTAGGCACGAGATTATTACTCAAGTGCAACGCCACGAGACTCTCCAGCCCACCAACGCACGCGCCGCCTATATACAACGCCGGCGCAACAGACGCGCCGCCGTGGACGGCTGAAGAAGACTCCATCGTCTCGCTAATATTAATATTATCGCCGCGTGGGCTGAGGGCGGAAATCTCGTCCTCCTCCAACTCGATGACGGTGGGGTGGACGCCGACGGTGGAGAGGAGGCGTTTCATGACGTGGCACATGCAGCAAGACGAGCGGCTGAAGATGACGACGGGGTTCTCGGAGATGAGGCGGTGGATGCGCATCTCGGTGGACTCGGCGACGTCGATGGAGAGGGGGGAGATGGTGGTCGGGGTGAGTTCGAGGCGGACGCCGCCGTCTGCGGCCAACGGACCGTAACGGTGGAGGTCTTGCATCGCCACTGGAAAAAAAAAAAAAAAAGGGATTTGTGTCAACGGATTGGGGGTTTTGGGAGGTAGGATTTTATTGGGTATGTGTCTGGCGAGTAAATGGGTACGTGGAGGAGAGAGGCATGTGGGGGTTTTCTATATATAATAATTGAAAACAACAAGGGCGGGGGTGGGGGTGAAGTGACAGTGACAGTGATTCCAAATTATGTATTATTTCGTGTTATTTCAAATATAATCATTACATTCCAAGTGTATTTATAACATCATTAATTTATACTCGTGAGTATTTAAGATATTAGGAATATAAGAGAAAATGGAGTCTGAAATCAAGGACCATGTACAGGGTGGTTTATAAGTTATCATATACTAATCATTAAACTGGGAATTGATTGTAACTTGGTTGGGTGAACCTTTGTAATTTAGAGCGGACAATATTAGCCCGTCAAGCCCACATATTGAACTAGACTAGGCTTCATTTTTATAGGCTCGAAAAGGATGAAACCTATTTTGGTCTGGCCTAAATGACTCGAATCCCAACAAGCTCGAACAACTCAACCAAAAGTACACATGTTAGGTTTTGCCACAAGAAATGCGGCCTGGTGAAATTTTAAGTCGGCCAAACCGATACCCAATTTTATTATTTGGCCCATTGGGCTCAGTCTCCGACCCAATCCATTGCCAGCTCCATTGTAATATATGATATTGACCTGAGATTGATTCGTACGAGTCCCACACCTTCCAGGATCTTGTACCAAAAAAATTTAATAGGAAATAATTAAGCAAAAATATCATTATACTTATAGGTTTAGTAAATATGGTAATTTTGTATGAATTCTTGATTATAATGTTTGATTCCAATTTTTATCCTATAACTCCAAAATCATATATTATGATTATTTTTATAAAAAAATACCTAGTATGACTAAATGTTTGTATGTTTAATTATGGGTTATAATTTGTACCGTATTTGAGTCCGCATGTCGTGTACAAAACATGCTTCAATTAGTTGTATTAGATTTCTCAATCCGACCAATTCAATTATTCATGTCAGATGTCTCAATTCTAACTCGATCCGATCGTGTTATTCTAGTTGACACACAATAATTTGTATATTTTAAAAATCTTTATGATCTATTTATATGGGATATATATACGAATTTGTATAGGTTAATTTTAATCAGAATGTTATATTTACACACATTTGATATTTTTTAAAAGGAGTATTTGCAAAAACTTCTATTTTTGCAAAAAAGTAATTTATTGTAGCAAAAATAAAAGTAGTTGAAAATCAAAAATTGGTAGTGCTTGAAAATAAAAACAAAAGTTGAGAATCATAAGTTGAGAGTGTTTGGTGAAAAAGTTGGAAAAGTGTTTATTTGTTTGTAAAAGTTAAACCAGAAGTAAAAGCATAAATCTAAAAAAAGGATAAACCCCATCCCTAAGGGCCACCACTGCCCTTGCCCTAGAGCTTTGTGGAGGAGGTAAATCGCGGGATATGCCTCAACAAGTCAGGGTCCTGAGTTGCCATAGACTGAGTCACCACACAAGAAATTCTCCTCCACCCTGTTACCAGGGGGATTCGAACCTCCACGATATGGGTGCCAGCAAGCAGACAACACGTCACTCATGTCCTTTACCAGTTGAGCTATGCCCCGAGGGCGTAAAAGCATAAATCTAAAGTACACTTCTCTCTTGTTTAAGATTATGATTAAATAAAGTAGAATCAGAAGTAGAAGTTGACATTTTCAAACATTATAAAGTGATTTTTTAAGCCAAAAACTAAGAAGACCTTTTTTTAGTGATTGGAAACACTCCAAAATTTGAATCATTATACTATAGCATATTCATTATTGGGTCAATCAAAAATATTGCAAAAAATGGCATAATTAACAAAACAATCAAGTCAAATGGATTAAACGTGTCATTTCAATTTATCATAATCTGACTTGTTTATTATTTGTGTTTATAATATTCAAGTCCGACTCAATTCTGACTCTAATCTAGGGGCGTCAATTTGTGACACGATCGATAGCCAGACACGAACCTAACACGAATTTAGCAGGTACAGGTACAATTCTTAGCAGGTTTAAGTCAAAATCAGGTCGGACACGATTAACACGAAAAATAAATAGGTCAGGTCAGGTCGACCCGCGGGTCGATACGATTGACCTATTTAACCCATTTAATTTTATAATGACATATTGTTTTAATATTTTAAGATGTTTTAGTTGGTTATATGATGATAGAAAAATTATTAAATGCATTTATTAATATTTTTAAATAATTTAATGTATTTCTTGTTTATAATTTTAGTTTTTTCTCCATTTTTTTATTTTTTTCGTGTCGAATTTAAATTATATAGGTTTTTCGTGTCATGTTCGGGTTATCCGTGTGACCGTGTCATAAACGGGTCGCGCTCGTGTCGTGTATCTTGACACGAATAATTAAATGAGTCATGTTCGTGTTAGACCTGTTATACCCATGTCTGAACATGATCCGCGAACACGAAACACAACACAATTGACACCCCTACTCTAATCCGCCAAATTTCAATAATAACCTTCTTGTAACGTATTATTTGTGTCATGTTTTTGTTTCGTGACAAGTTGTCACACTTTTATTTAATTACCATTTACCAATAAACTAAATAATTATGATGTGAGAACCAAGAAGCAAATCAATGGGATCTCTCTCTTTTGTCATCTAGTGCTAAAAGCAATACATTTCTCCCCTACTCTGCGCGTCATACTATCTTTCTTACGTCTTCCGATGCCACTCCAAGTAATTTAACAAGTCGTCGTCCTCTTCTTTCTTCTTTTCTTTCTTTTTTTTTCTTTATTTCCTTTTTGAACTTTTAAATTAAAATAATTGCATCTTTTTAAATTCCCACTGCCAGATATATAATATGCACTTCAATATTAGTCTAGTATGCTTCTTACGTAAGGATATGACATTAATGCCAAAATAAACAATTGCTAATGCTATGGTGTGGGAGACCTGCGAAATTAAGAGGGGGAAATTATTGCTCTGAGTGAAAATATATTAATTATAATTACGTGTGACTATGCTTGGTCGACAACAACTTCGCTTCATCTTCATTGCGCAAAGATGAACATGAAATGTGCATCCATTGGCCAGTATTAAAATGAGTTAAATGGTGTTCTGGATGAGTTTATGTATTTCTTTTCAAATATTTTATAAAATGTGTTAAAGTAATTGGTAATGTTTTTAGGAAATGAACTTAAAACTTTTAAAATAAAATTTTTAGAATTTGCTAAAAAATAAAGACTTTTTATCATCTTTTCTTAATTATTGTTGAGGAACAATAAGTAAAAATAATAATTTTTTATTGGGTTTAACTAGCTTTTTGGTTCATATATGCTGATTAATAATTCATCCTCAAAAGAACCTACAAATATTCCTTACAACTTCGTTCCTAAGGTATGCAATCTTATATTCATATCAACCGTGTGCATTTGCTGATATATTGATTTTTGAATTTGACTTGAGCGTGAGATGATTTTTACCGGGACAATCTTGTTACCCCTAACGACTTGTTTTGTCGTAGTCAGTAAACCAACTCAACTCTTAACATCCAATTCAAAGACTTCAAGAAAAAAATTGATACGACATCAATTACAAAATTATGTTTACTAATACTTTTAAATTGTAGGATCTTGTTTTTTTAGTAAATTGATTTATTTTAATTACCACATCAATCATGTACCACATTATATGTGGTCACTTTACATGATAGTCACTTGAATGCCGGCCCTCTAGTCCAAATTTTTTTAGAGTAGGTCTCTTGTATTCCAAGTGGGTATCGAAGCCACAATCTATACAAATATAAGGTGGTGTTGTACCACTACACCACTAGTACTTGTTGTACAATTTCAGTGTAATCATTTATATAAAGTTATTCATAAATATGCCTGGTAAATTGAATAAAAATTAAAAACGCCTCTAAATGAAGAGGCTAAGAATCGAACCTAAGTCTATTAAAAAACATGATACATTATCTCAATAAATGGTTACTTATAAAAATGTTACTTTAACTACATCATATTTATTTTTTATTTTTTCTCTTTTTTTGTTCCTAGTTTGTAACTGTATTAAGAAATCTGATACTTTATCTCAACAAACGGATATTTTTACTTATAAAAGTGTTACTTTAACTATATCATATTTATTTTTTATTTTTCATTCTTTCCTTCAGTTCTAACTTGTGACTATATTAAAAAACATGATACGTTATCTCAAAAAATAGATACTTTAATGTATAAAAGTTTTACTTTAACTCTATTATATATATAGTTAATATAATATATTCATAATTTGTGACTGTATTAAAAAATATGTTACTTTATTTCAAAAAACAAATATTTTTACTTATAAAAGTATTACTTTAACTTTATCATATTTATTATTCATCTTTCTTTGTATTTATTATTAAAAATGTAATACTTTATTTAAAAAACAGATATGTTTACTCTTAAAACATGATATTTTGTCTCAAAAAATATATATTTTTACTTATAAAGATGTTAATTTAACTCTGATATATTTATTTGTCCTTCAATGTAATGTAATCATAATCTGGGGCTATATTAAAAAATATGATATTTTATCTAAAATAATTGATACTTTTTCTCATAAAATTGTTACTTTAAATGAGGAAAAAAACCAGAACAAAAAAAAGGGGCAGGAGCTGTTGTTGATCTGCGGACCTGGTCAACAGGATCCACGGGTTAAATAGGATCCGTCTTACGGATTTGAGACCCGTAAGAAGGTCCTATATGAGTTTTTGCCATTTTTTTATTAAAAACAAAAAAGCCAATCGAGGATCATTGCCATATTAATAATGAAATTCACACATGGTGCTGACATATTGTGCATACAAGAAAATTTCATCCCTGTCCCTACCATCCCACGTCCCTTGTTTCCTTCAACACAATTTCATTTTGTTTTTTTTGGTTGTAAGTTACTCTCTCTTTCTTGGGCTAAATTGAATGTATATAAACTACAGCAGTATTCCAAAGTCCAAGGACCAAGAAATAATTAAGTTATTGAGAATTCATAAAATATGATACCAATTTTTGGCCGACGTTAGGCACCTTATTAGAAAAATACTCTATTTTAATTTTTAAAAGTTGACCACACTTCACCTACTTGTAATTTCTGCAAATTTATATAACAATACGACAACGTAGGGCGTGAGAATCTACGTACCTGCTCTTACATAATATATCAGATACTTTCGGGCGTGTTTGGTATCAATGTTGTAAATACCGTACTCGCGATCAAACCGACGAAGTCATTCGTAACCGAATAAATCATTCGGACCGGTATTAATAAAACTAATTATATTTTAATCCTATTATATAAAATATTAATGTAATTTGTGTTACCAGAAAATGTCCGTTGGCTATAATGACTTAGCTCCACTGTGCACCTGACCGAGCTCCGCCGTTAGTACCGAGCACCTGCAAAGAAGGGGGGGCGGAGGATTTTTTTGGCGTACCCTCTCCGACGCTCAAGTCAGATATCACTTCGAAGAAGATAGAGAATATCTCAAATATCTCATGAAATATTAAAAATGCATTTTCCTTAATCATACCTGTTAGATGCCTATTTATAATGCTTACCATTAGGGTTTCCGGAAAACCCGGAAACGGTTAAGGAGAATCTGTCAGACATTTGTTACCAAATCTCATCTAATATGATGAATTTAAGTTATGCTCTAGAAACTGGACCTTAAGAATGAGTTCTTTGTGGGCTTGGGCTTTAGTCCTTTCTGGACTGACCACCAGCTCGGCCCATTATATGCCGAATCAACCAGTCCCCCCACTATAGCCAAGCTACTCCTGGGATATAGCTGGGTTATAGTGTTACTTGTTCACCAAAATCTAGCTCATTCATGCTCCTTCATATGCCAAGGCCGAGCTCATTCATGGCCCTTCATATGCCAAGGCCGAGCTCATTTATGGCCCTTCAAAAGCCAAGGCCGAGCTCATTCATAGCCCTTCAAATGGCAAGGCCGAACTCATTCATGGCCCTTCAAATACCACGATCGAGCTCATTCATGGCCCTTCATATGGCAAGGCCGAACTCATTCATGGCCCTTCAAATGCCAAGGTCGAGGTCATTCATGGCCCTTCATATGCCAAGGCCGAACTCATTCATGGCCCTTCAAATGCCAAGGCCAAGCTCATTGATGGCCCTTCAAAAGCCAAGGCCGAGCTCATTCATGGCCCTTCATATGCCAAGGCCGAGCTCATTTATGGACCTTCAAAAGCCAAGTCCGAGCTCATTCATAGCCCTTCAAATGCCAAGGCCGAACTCATTCATGGCCCTTCAAATACCAAGACCGAGCTCATTCATGGCCCTTCATATGCCAAGGCCGAGCTCATTCATGGCCCTTCAAAAGCCAAGGCCGAGCTCTTGGCATTCTTAGCTTTTAGTCACTTCCGTGACAAAGCTAAAAATACTTGGTCAAATTTTCGATTTTTTCAAGCTCGAGCCGAGCTCTTGGTGCTTTTAGCTTTTAATCACTTCGGTGACAAAACTAAAAATACTTAGTCAAATCTTCGATTTTTTGAAACCCGAGCTGAGCTCTTGGTGCTTTTAGCTTCAGTCACTTCGGGGACAAAGCTAAAATTACTCGGTCAAATTTTTGATTTTTTCAAATCCGAGCTGAGCTCTTGGTGCTTTTAGCTTTCAGTCACTTTGGTGACAAAGCTAAAAATACTCAGTCAAATTTTCGATTTTTTCAAGCCCGAGCTGAGCTCTTGGTACTTTTAGCTTTCAGTCACTTCGGTGACAAAGCTAAAAATACTTAGTCAAATTTTTGATTTTTTCAAGCCCGAGCCGAGCTCTTGGTGCTTTTAGCTTTCAGTCACTTCGGTGACAAAGCTAAAAATACTTAGTCAAATTTTTGATTTTTTCAAGTCTGAGCCGAGCTCTTGGTGCTTTTAGCTTTCAGTCACTTCGGTGACAAAGTTAAAAATACATAGAGTAAAAATTCGATTTTTTCAAGCCCGAGCCGAGCTTTTTCAAAGCTAAAAATACTCGAAATTTTTGATTTTTTCAAGCCCGAGCCGAGCTCTTGGTACTTTTAGCTTTCAGTCACTTTGGGGACAAAGCTAAAAATACTTAGTCAAATTTTTGATTTTTCAAGCCTGAGCCGAGCTTATGGGCATACGCCCTTCTAAGAATATTAGCTTTCAGTCACTTCGGTGATCGAGCTAAAACTACTTAGTCAATTTATCAATTCTTTCGATCTCAATCTGAACTTCTGGGCATCCACCCTTCTAAGAATTTTAGCCCTTGTTCATATCAGTGATCGAGCTAAAATTATTTAGTTAATTTTTTAAGCGAACATATAAACACAACTATCATTGATAATAAAGTGTAAGCTCTTTCATACATATATCTTCATTATTATTTCAAAATCTAAAGAGAAGATATCATGGATCAACTACCGATCTATTCTTAAGAATAATATTTCTTCAAGTTACCAATATTCCATGCTCGGGATAATTTCTTCCCATCCAGCTCTTCCAGTTCATAAGCTCATCCTGCCAGCACAACCACTACACTAAGAGGTCCCTCCTAGTTAGTCTCCAACTTTCCTCGGTTCTTTGTTGCATCAGCTTTTCTCAGCACCAAGTCCCCCACTTGGAAACTCTTGTTCACTCTATTATTGTGACTTGCTCGAACTCCTTCAGATGACCTGCTTGGATCATTCTTTCAATCTCATCCTTCAAGTGCGTACATTGTTCCGTTGTGTGCCCATATTCATTGTGAAACCTACAAAACTCATTGTTCTTTTCCTTTTTAGGAGTTTCTGCATACGTTCTTGGCCATCTCAGCTCTAGGTGCCTCTGAATTGCTGAAAAGATCTCCTCCTGGGAAGCTACCAGTGGAGTATACTTATCAAACCTAGGTATCCCCCCTACCATCTCAACTTTTGGTTTCTTTTGCGGTGTTTTGTCTTCTCTATCCTCTCTCATATTCTGCCTTTTGTCTCCCTCTTCCTTCTTCATTTTCCTGGCCTCCTCCAAATTAATGTACCTCTCAGCCCTGGCTAAGAGTTCATCGAAAGTTTTGGCTGGCTTAATTACAAGAGATTCAAAAAATTCTCCATCCCCCAGTCCTTGGGTTAGCGCATTCGTCAAAATCTCAGGGCTGGCTAAAGGTACCTCCATCTTTGCCACTGTGAAGCGCTGGATGTAACTCCTCAGCCCTTCTCCCTCCTTTTGCTGGATACTGAAAAGCGTCAAAGGGGCCTTCTGATATTTTCTACAGCTAGTGAACTGGTGCATGAATACCGAACTGAACTCATCGAAATTCTTTACGGAGTTTTGGGGGAGCTGGCTGAACCATTGTTGTGCTGACTTAGTGAGAGTCGTCGGGAATACCCTACACATCACTCCATCCGAGAATCTATGCAGCAGTACAACATTTTCAAATCGGCAAAGATGGTCCCACGGATCCATCGTGCCATCATACTCAAAACTCAAAGCTCTGTAAGAAACCGGAAGTTCATCATCCATCACCTCTTCAGTAAACGGTGTTCCCCTTCGAACCCGTGTTGAAACTCCAGTCGGTGCACCAACCACCCTTCTCCGAACCTCCCTCATCTCCCTTTGGAGGTCATCCATCCATTCTGACCAGTCCGGATCCTCTGTGGTGGTGTATTCCGCCGCCCGTGATGAGTGTTCCTCCTCTACCACCGGAGCTCACCGCCCCCTATCACCCACGTCTGGATTTCTGGTTGTGTTTCCTCCACCCGGCGTGGTTACAGGTGGTTGTGGCGACACTAAGTCCCTCAGCCTTCTGTCCATGGCCTGTTCCACCGCCACCGAAATAAAGTTGCCCAATTGTTCGAAAAACATGGGTCCCAAGACCCCTGTCCCCATTGAAGAAAAGGGAACAGAGCCGGTGACCCCTGCTCTCAGATTCTCCTGCCTCGTGCCCTCCACCAGAGGTTGTGGTGGAGGCGCAGCACCCTCATGCGTCACCCCTCCTGGAGTATCAACTAAGGGAGTACGATTCAAATCCTCAGTCTAGTTTCTTCGTAAGTCCTCCATGATCACCTTCGAAAACTCACGTCTCAGCCCAATAGTTCCCACAGACGGCGCCAATTTGGTGTTACCAGAAAATGTCCGATGGCTATGATGACTTAGCTCCACTGTGCACCTGACCGAGCTCCGCCGTTAGTACCGAGCACCTGCAAAGAAGGGAGGCCAGAGGATTTTTCCGGCGTACCCTTTCCGACGCTCAAGTCAGATATCACTTCGAAGAAGATAGAGAATATCTCAAATATCTCATGAAATATTAAAAATGAATATTCCTTAATCATACCCGGTAGAGGCCTATTTATAATGCTTACCATTAGGGTTTTCGGAAAACCCGAAAACAGTTAAGGAGAATCTGTTAGACGTTGGTTACCAAATCTCATCTAATATGATGAATTTAAGTTATGCTCTGAAATATACCGAGCACCTGTAGAATTCCCGAGCACTCGGCTAACTCATGAATCTCGAGCTGACCCAAAAGGGCTTCTAGAAACTGGACCTTAAGGATGAGTTTTTTGTGGGCTTGGGCTTTAGTCCATTATGGACTGACTACCAGCTCGGCCCATTATATGCCGAATCAATAATATATTGATACAAAAAGAGAAGTTATATATTTTTTAATTTCTTATTTTTTTTATTATGTAATTAGTTTATTGATTGTCTATGCCCATATTATAGAGGTTTGTCAAAATTTAGAATATTTTAATTCATTAGAGTTCTTGTTTGAATTAGTTAAAATGTAAATAATTGATTTAATTTATAACATAAATATTAAATAATTGATTGGAATTCTTATTTGATGCGAATGATATAAATATATTAAATATTAAGTTTATAATTTTAATATTTATAAATGAATTAAACAAATAAAAAAACATAAAAATGGTTAAATCCGGTTTAACAGATTTTGAACTGGTCTTGGTCGGTATAACCATAAAAATGGTACTTATGGTATTACCGTACCGGTCACACCATCGGTATCCAGTATAACCGGTTCAACCGGTCTTGGTCGGTATAACCACAAAAATGTTTTCCCCTAATCCCAAAATATTTTTTTTGTACCCGAGCCTAGCCCAATTTGGATTGTGCCACACGACTAGGGGTGGCAACCCGTGACTAAAGCTGTCAAAACTCGCCCAGCCCAGTAGAACGACCCAACTCAACCCAATTTTCGATTTGTCTTGGAGGACTAGCATCGACTCGGCCCATTTAACAACTTTACCCCTGACGATGCCCCTAGTACTAATTATACGCCATAATGATGGGATGTTTTCAATTTAATTTGATGCTTGAATAGTGATAATGGTTGAAAACATGTGATGGCATTTGAATATTACATCTAGATAAAAATTTGGGTTAAACCGTCTAACGGATCTTTACTGTTAGACAGATCCAAATCAATCCGATTTTTTTTCTTGTAATTTTATGCACTGGTGGAATTTTTATAATATTTTGGGGCAGTGTCATAAGATCTCCGGACCAGTGACATTTTTGTAATATTAGGGACAATTAAAAGTATTAGTTTTTCCCTTGAAACGTATTAATAGTACATCTGAAACGTATTAGTATTACATCTGAAAAGTATTAGTAATACATCGGAAACGTATTCGTAGTACATCTGAAACGTATTAGTAGTACATCAACAATGTATTAGTAATACCCTTGAACAATACTTTTAGTAGTTATCACGAAAAGTATTGATTTTTGCCTCAAATTTATTAGTAATCCACCTAAAATATATTAATTATCCCCTTAAAAGTATTAGAGAGTGACGTAATATTGGACAACCCTCAAAAGTATTAGTTTTTCCCTTAAAAAGTATTAGCAATCCCTTGGAAAATTATTAGTAATTCCCTGGAAAAATAGTAGTAACCTCTTGAAAAGTTTATTTTAGTAATTCTCGTGAAAAGTATTAGGTTTTTTGATTAAAAGTATTTTAGTATTTCTCCTGCAAAGTATTAATAGTCCTCCCAAAAAGTATTAGTATCCCTCCTAAAAAGTATTAACAACGGTCAACGGATGTTTTTGTTGTAGTGTTAGTGGTTGTGCGGGTCAATAAACGGGTTGACTGTGGGGCGGGTATTTGGATCCGTCTAACGGATTAGACCCGTTAGACGGTCTGACAGGAGACTAACCTTTACACCTATATGTGTGTTGGATTAAAGACAATTTGTTTTGAGTATTGAACATTTGATTATAATTTTTGTCGTAATTTTTCAATTTTTTGCAGATTAAAAAGGTAAGGGAGTATTTGCTTGTGAATGATTTTCCATCCATTCTATATTTCTGGACAAAATTTGCATGAATTTGTGATTGCTTGTGAAAAACTTCCAATACGTACACCATTCATTTTTGTCATTTTTCATATCATTAATTTATGACTTAAACAAAAAAAATATTACATCAACTATCATTATTATACAATCATATCACAAATACAATATTCATACTTTCTTATTTTTGAAATTACCAACCACATCTAGATACTATTATACTATTAAAAAACTATCACATCAACTATCATTATCACAAATTCACAATTTCATCTTATATACAAACACTCTCAAAATCCATTCTGATTGTTTAAAATATTTTTTTAACACTGTTCTCTCTAAAGGTGAAAATAGAGAGGTCAATCAATCACTTTCTGAAATCTTCTTTGGTCGAGTTACTTTATTGATCCCTAATGTATTGTAATTTTAACTAAAAAGCATTGTCGTATGTACGATACTAACAAAAACCCATTTTTTTTTTTTTTTGGTTATTGTATTTATTGCGTATTGAATTAGAAGTACTATAAAATTAGCTGCCATCATGGGTTGTAGACCGTAGTTCCTAAACCAAAATTTAGCATTCATGGTTATCTTGATAAGACCATCTATGTGACCCCTCCTGCTGGATACACTGAAGCTAAGCCAAGTGAGGTTTGTCTGTGAAAAGAAGCTTGTATGGGCTCAAGCAGGCATCTAGGCAATGGAATACTGAATTTTGTGGAATGTTATTGGCATATGGTTTCACTCAGTCAGTGCATGATCATTGCCTTTTTACTAAACACACTGAGTCCTCTTCTTTGTTTCTTCTGGTCTATGTTGATGATGTTCTAGTGATTGGTACTAATCCATCAAATATTTAACACCTTAAGCAGTATCTTGACAGCCTCTTCACTATTAAGGATTTGGGTGAGGCTAAATATTTCCTTGGGCTTGAGTTGGCCAGGTCTGCTGATGGCATTTACTTGAACCAGAGAAAGTATGTGCTTGACATAATCAAAGATGTTGGGCTTTTGGGGTGTAAACCTGCTTCAACCCCATTTCTTCAGGGCTTAAAACTTGTTCATAACTCTAACTCCCCTCTTGCTCATCTTGACAAGTATGGAAGACTTGTGGGAAGATTGTTATATTTGAATCTTACTAGGCAAGATATCACCTTCTGTGTTCAACAACTTAGCCAGTTTGTCAACTCTTCCTGCAATTCACATTGGACTGCAGCTCTTCATCTCCTCAGATATCTCAAAGGGTGCCGTTCTAAAGGTCTCTTCTATGGTGCTCATAATTCATGCACTTTGACAGCCTACAATGATGCAGATTGGGCTGCTTGCATTGACACTAGGAAGCCTATCACAAGATTTTGTATTTTTCTTGGTGATAGTTTAATTTCTTGGAAGGCCAAGAAGCATAACACAGTCTTCAAATCTTCAGCTGAGGCGAAATATAGGGCCCTCAGCTCTACAGTGTATGAAATTCAGTGGATCACTTATGTGGCTCAAGATCTTCAATTGCAGATTCCTACTCCTATTCCTCTCCTCTGTCATAATCAGGTTGTCTTGCACATAGTGACTAACCCCGTGTTTCATGAAAGAACTAGGCATCTTGACATTGATTGCCACATTGTTCGCAATCAATTTAAATCTGGTCTTATTCAACCTCTCAAAGTGTCCTCTTCCTTGCAACTGGCTGACTTGGTTACTAAGGCCCTTGGTGTTGGTATGTTTCTTAATCTGGTGTCCAAGTTGGGCATGGTTGACCTCCACCATGGTCCAACTTGAGGGGGGGATGTTGGAATATGCATGTGCATGTGTGCTACAGTAGTCCGACAGTTAGAGTTATTTTTCTCATTGTCAGTTAGTTAGTTTGTTACACAACTTCTAGATGATTTCAGCTGTAATGTTCAGTGTATTTTTCTTCTTTCATTTCCTCTATAAATAGGTGCTTGTATTCGGTTCTTATGAAACAGAGTTCCTTCAATATGTTCTTTCTTTTGAGCTTTGTGGGTAATGTTCATAAGAGTAAATGCAGACAAGTATATTCATAGAATTAGAATGAAAAAAAGTAAAAAATTTAGCAGATAATCATATCCATAGTATCAAAATAAAAAAGAAAAGAAAGAACAAATACTATCAAAATAAAAATAACACAATTAAATACAAATCATTCTATCAAAATTGGAAGACTAAATCACTTGTTGATGGTAGCCTAAAGCATCACATAGTGGTATAATTTCATATTACAAATCAAATTAAATTTATATGTGATATAGATCCAAATAAAAGACTATATTGCTCGTACTCTTTTTCCCAACCGGAGGTCGTGAGCGAACCGAGGAGACGATCTCAATTTTCAAGAGAGTCACCACGTGGACATGACAACACTTAAGGAACACGCAACCCGAGGCAAGGTGACACCTAGAATGGATCCTACCGCGTGGGCATGGCAGCACTTTAAGGAGCACGCAACCCGAGGCGAGGTGACACCTAGGTTGGATCCTACCGCATGAGCAGAACAACACTTTAAGGAGCTCACGACCCGAGGCGAGGTGACACCTAGGTCATATAATATTCCAATATAGGATCCCCATTTTCTCAGAAGGATCCAAACCCCACCCGAAGTGGTGATTTGGGTTGACCCAAAATCTTGACCGTTGATTTAGTGATGGTGACATCTAGGCCTTGGAGATCACGACACGTGGAGCTAGCATGTACAGCCTAGCCAAACCAAAACTATAAATACCCCCAGTTTCTCATTGCTACATGTATCTCATTTATTGATATTCAATTCGCTCTTCAGTTCACTAGCGATCTTACACTTGTATCTGACTTAGGCATCAGAGGGTCTTAGCAAGGGACCATCCCGGCTAGCTTAACGTTCACTCTTTTACAGGACCCAAACCAAAGGTACTAAGGCTCGAGCCGAAGCGACCCGAACTGAGGTACATCTGATTTATTCACCCAAATCAGTTGGTACCGTCTGCGGGAACTAGGTCGAACTGAGTATGGACGAGACTCCAGTGAAAGCAAATGGAACACCACCTCGTGGGCTGAACACGGAAGAAGCACCAATATGGAAGAAGGAGACCACACCTCGGGGAGCATCCCCGTCACTGCAAATCTAGGAGCAACATCAAAAGGAAACTAAAGATCCAATGATCAGTATGCGGTCAAGTGACTTTAAGGAATTGTTATAAAGAGTGTATGACAAAAGAGAGAGGAAGAGAAAAGCCCCAATGGTCTGTCCTCCATGGGAGTTACCTAGGGAAAATGAGGCTGCAGTTGGAGAAGAAAACAGGAGGCCAGGGACGTTGAAGAAGTAGCTAGTCGTTTGGCGCCGCGGGCGAGGCGACCTATGGCAAACCATGGCAGGCCTCAAAAAGCAGCGAATATCAACGAGCTTAGCGAGCAGATTGAGCAAGCTTTCCAGAAACTGGACAACCTGAAGTGGAGAGGGGCCGTCAAATCCGCTCTGCAAAAGAGAGGATCCCTCTTCTCTCCGGAAATCCTATCGAAAGTTGTCACCATGCACTTCAAGTTACCTGATCTCCCTAGTTATGATGGGAGCACAGATCCCCAAGAGCACCTAACCACATTTGATCATATGATGCAGCTCTATAGGCAATCAGATGCAATGAATGCAACGATATTCATCACTATGCTCAAGGGAAAGGCCCAAGAATGGTTCACTGGGCTCCCTATGGGAACCCTCGTATCTTATGAACATTTGTCAAGGAAATTCCTATATCAGTTTGCAAGTCAAAAGCGAGCTCGAAGATCAGCGACCCATCTTTTCACTATAAGACAGGCTGAAGGAGAACCGCTCCAATATTTCATCAATAGATTCTATGACGAAGCTCTCGAGCTGCAAGATATGAGGATCAACATGATGACAAATATATTTGTTTATGGATCGAAGAAGGGGACACTGACATCGGCTTTAGCCCGTGACCCTCCAGCAGATAAAGAAGAATTGATGGGAATGACCCAACGATACATTCAAGAGAAAGAAATGAATGCTCTAAAAGAACAAGAATGGGCTCAGACAAATTCAAGGGAGAGAGCGATCCTAGGAAGAAGAGATCATGGATATGACACAGACGATTGCTCTCACTTGGTCGACGAGATCGATGAGTTGATTCATCAAGGGTACTTACAAAACTTATATTGTAAAAGATGAACAAACGAACACTGGAAGAGCCCAACACCATAGATCACCACCAGTTAGGCGATCTCGAAGTAGAACGAGAGTTCGCGAGGAGGAGAGAGACATAAGTGCCCACGAGAGCGTTACTAAGCGAGGCACAATTCTCCAAGGGAAGCGAGCGACCTTTAAAATGGATGATTCAAATGGTCGTCGGAGGTCTTCGTGGAAATTCTCCAAAAGCCATGAAGTAAGAGACTAGCAAAATGGAGAAAATGGAGAATGTTCATCCAAGGTGGTTAGAATTCTAAAAGAAGGAAAATACATGTTAGAAAATATGCAAGGAAAAGTGTTGTAAAAATCGGCCTAGGCGGCCGCCTAGGCGCTAGACGCCCCTAGGACGATCCGATTTTGTCCAAATCGCCCGAAAAAATCGTTTTGGCAAAAAATCGGGCCTAAGTGCCCGCCTAGGCGGGCTAGGCGGGAAAAATCAGCCAAAAATAAACAAAATGAAAAAAAAAAAAAAAAAATAGTTGTTCCTAGGCGGTCTAGGTGCCCGCCTAGGCGCCCTAGGCGCTAGGCGCTGGTCAGCCGCCCGACTAGCGCGTAGCGATTTCTGCAACCATGGCAAGGAATAGAGCTCCCAAAAACCTAAAATATTTATGATTAGAAATTATTTATGTTTTCTAATTGTCAAGTATTTAACAATCATGACATAAGTGTTGATATAGATACAAGTGCAAAAGAGCACCTTTTTGAGTTCATTTCTTACGAAATTTCACAAATAATTAAGTATCTCCCAAAAGAAATCTTAGAAAGATCGCAACACAAAGCGAAGTGATCTGAAAAAGATTCACATGAAGGAAAGCTAAAAGCGATCCAAAAAAGATCGCGAAGTGAAGGGATCTTAAAAAAATTCATGTGAAGAAGAGCCAAAAATGATCTGAAAAAGATCGCAACATAAAGCGAAGCGATCTAAAAAGATTCACGTGAAGGAAAGCTAAAAGCGATCCAAAAAAGATTGCAAAGCGAAGCGATCTAAAAAAGATCTCAACACAAAGCAAAGCGATCTGAAAAAGATTGCAAAACAAAACCAAGCGATATGAAAAAGATTTGCGTAAAAAAGAGGCAAAAGCGATCTGAAAAAGATCGCGACACAAAGTGAAGCAATCTGAAAAAGATCGCGACACAAAGCGAAGAAATCTAAAAAATATTTCAATGAAGAAAAGCAAAAAGCGATCCAAAAAAGATCACAAAGCGAAGCAATCTAAAAATGTTCGCAACACAAAGTGAAACGATCTGGAAAAGATTTGTATGAAGGAAAACGATCTAAAAAAGATCACGAAACAAAGTGACCCAAAAAAGATCGCAACCCAAAGTGAAGCGATCTGAAAAGGATTGCAAAATAAAGTGAAGCGAGCAGAAAAAGATTTGTGTAAAGAAGAGGCAAAAACGATCTAAAAAAGATCGCGACACAAAGTGAAGCAATCTGAAAAAGATTTCCATGAAAAAAAGCCAAAAGCGATCCTAAAAAGATCGCGAAGCAAAGCGATTTGAAAAATATCGCAACAGAATCCGAAGCAATCTAAAACAAATTTGCATGAAAGAAATCTAAAAGCGATTCGAAAAAGATTGCGAAGCGAAGCGATCTGAAAAAGATTCGCGTGAAGGAAAGCTAAAAGCGATCCAAAAAAGAATGCGAAGCGAAGCAATCTGAAAAAGATCTTAACACAAAGGGAACTGAAAAAGATCGCAACACAAAGCGAAGCGATCTGAAAATGATTTGCATGAAGAAGAGCCAAAAGCGATTTGAAAAAGATCGCAACAAAAAGCTAAACAACCTGAAAAAGATTGCAAAACAAAACAAAAGGGATCGGAAAAAAATTTGCATACAGACGAGGGAAAAGCGATTTGAAAAAGATCGCGACACAAAACGAAGCAATCTGAAAAAGATTTGCATGAAGAAAAGCCAAAAGTGATCCGAAAATATCAGGAAGCGAAGCGATTTGAATAAGATCGCAACAGAACCTAAAGCATCTAAAAACGATTTGCATGAAGGAAATCTAAAAGTGATCCGAAAAAGATCGCGAAGCGAAGCGATCCGAAAAAGATCGCAACACAAAGCGAAGCGATCTGAAAAAGATCCCTAAACCCTAAACCCTCGTATGAAGGAAAGCTAAAAGCGATCCGAAAAAGATCGTGAAGCGAAATGATCTGAAAAAGATCGCAACACAAAGCGAAGCAATCTGAAAAAGATCACGAAGCGAAGCTATCTGAAAAAGATCACGAAGCGAAGCATTCTGAAAAAGATCGCAACACAAAGTGAAGCGATCTGGAAAAGATTCACGTGAATGGAAGCGATCTGAAAAAGATCACGAAACGAAGCGATCCAAAAAAGATCGCAACACAAAGTGAAGCGATCTGAAAAAGATTGCAAAATAAAGCAAAGCGATCTAAAAAAGATTTGCGTAAAGAAGAGGCAAAAGCGATTTGAAAAAGCTCGCGACACAAAGCGAAGCAATCTGAAAAAGATTTTCATGAAGAAAAGCCAAAAGCGATCCGAAAAAGATCGCGAAACAAAGCGATTTGAAAAAGATCCCAACAAAATCCGAAATAATCTAAAAAAACATTTGCATGAAGAAGAGCAAAAAACGATCCGACAAAGGTCGCGAAACGAAACGATCTGGAAAAGATCGCAACACAAAGCAAAGCAATCTGAAAAAGATTTGCGTAAAGAAGAGCTAAAAATGATCTGATAATAGATCGCAAGAGGCTCGCCTAGCTTAAAGCCTAAACGATCTGAAAAAGATCACATGCGGTAAAAAGCAATCCAACGAGGTTCGCATTAGCTTAAAACCTGAAAATGATCTGAAAGAGATCGCACGAGGCTCGCGCTAGCTTAAAGCCTAAAAGCGATATGAAAACAATCATATGCAACAAAAAGTGATCCCACGAGGCTCCGGTTAATTTAAAGCCTAAAAGTGATCCGAAAAAGATCGTATGAGGCTCGCCTAACTCAAAGCCTAAAAGTGATCTTAAAAAGATCGCAGGCAGCAAAAAGAGATCCCACGAGGCTCGCGCTAATTTAAAGCCTAAAAGCGATCTGAAAAGGATGGTGTTGTAGCAAATAGCGACTCCACAAGGCTTGCCTTAACTTAAAGCTTAAATGCCATAAATAAACAATTATCACGGTAAAAAGCATAGCTATGTGAGAAATATGGCAGCGTAAGCAATCTCGGAAATATTGCGACATAAAGCGAGACGATCTGGTAAAAATCACAACATAAAACAAGTGAACTAAGAATTATTATGATATATAGAGAAGCGATCTGAGAAAGATCGCGACGTAAAGCAAAACGACCTGTAGATCGCGAGATGGAGGAAAAGTGATCTTTATAACATCGCAGCGTAAATAAATATATATATATATATATATAGGATATGGATCAAATAGGTCCTCCTACTTGGGGTGAGTCCATGGGGACACATCCTAACCATAGATCAACAATTTTGGGTGGTCCAGATTTTTAGGGCTTTTTTATGTTTAATTTTTTTGTTTCGGCAATTAAAAAGGGTAGGGTGGTAATTTGACACTTTAGAATCATTTACTAAGATTTCATTCCATCTTTCACGCGATTTCACCCACTCTTCACGCACACTCTCTCTCCAGCGTTTCAGTTTCAAAAATAAAAATTCTCTGTTGCTTATGTAGTATAAGGTTGTTGCTAATGACTTGCTTATGTAGTTAATGTATCTGTGATGCATGTGTAGTGTATATTCATTGCTTATGTAGTATATGCTTATCGCTTATGTAGTATGGGTTTGTTGCTTATGTAGTTAATATATTCGTGGTGCATACGTAGTGTATATTCGTTGCTTATGTAATATAGACTTGTTGCTTATGTAGTATGAGTTTATTGCTTATGACTTGCTTATGTAGTTAATGTATCTGTGGTGCATACGTAGTGTATATTCGTTGCTTATGTAGTATAGACTTGTTGCTTATGTAGTATGGGTTTGCTGCTATGACTTGCTTATGTAGTTAATGTATTCGTGGTGCATACATAGTGTATATTTGTTGCTTATGTAGTATTGGATTGTTGCTTATGTAGTATGGATTTGTTGCTTATGACTTGCTTAAGTAGTTAATAGTATATAAAAGCACCATGACACATCTACACAAGCAACAAATTATATCTTCATAAGCAAACTTCGAACTGAAGTCAAGCTCTAGCAACTATGGCAAATTGTCTGCAACATTTTTCACACAATAGTGCGTTGAAGAAGAATGATGAATGATTTCTCACAGTAATGCGTTGAAGCAGAAGAAATATGAGATTTGTTCACGTTGAATTTGATGTGAGATTTGCATAGATTATGTGATCATAATGTGAACAGAATCCCATGAATATTGGGTAATTTTGTAGGATGACTAATTTACCCATTTCTCTAATTACCAACATTTAATCTGAATTTTTAGCTCTAAACTCACAACCATTGAAAAATCTAGATATGTGGCTAGGATTGGTCCCTATGGACTTAACCTATGAGGTGGTCTCATATAACTCTCTCCATATATATATATATATATATATATATTTATATATCATCAACTTCAAAATCATTTAATGCAACTCACACAAAACAGTCTTTTGAGCCACTTGGACAAGAGCTTGATTTCGTTGAAGCTTGAGCAACCAATGAGAGATGATTCAAAAACAAGTTAGTTACTCATCCATAAAATGACTAAATAACTGGGGGAGTAATGATATAAATCCAAATAAAAGACTATATTGCCCTCACTCTTTTTCCCAACCGGAGCTCGTGAGCGAACCGAGGAGACGAGCTCGGCTTTTAAGAGAGTCATCGCATGGCCACGACAACACTTTAAGGAGCACGCGACCCGAGCCGAGGTGACACCTTGGACTAACAGGTCGGATCCTACCGCGTGGGCATGACAACACTTTAAGGAGCACGCGACCCGAGGCGAGGTGGCACCTAGGTCGGATCCTATTGCATGGGCATAACATCATTTTAAGTTGCTCGCAACCCGAGGCGAGGTGATACCTAGGGCGAATTCTATTCCAATATAGGATCATCATTTTCTCAGAAGGATCCAAACCCGACTCGAAGTGGTGATCTGGGTTGACCCGGAATCTTGACCGTTGATTCAGTGATAGTAACGTCTAGGCCTTGGAGATCAGGACACGTGGAGCTAGCATGTACGCCATAGCCAAACCAAAACTATAAATACCCCCAGTTCCTCATTGTTACAAGTATCTCATTTATTGCTATTCACCTCGCTCTTCAGTTCATTAGCGACCTTACACCTGTATCTGACTTAGACATCGGAGGGTCTTAGCCAGTGTTCTAAAATCGCTAGCTAGCTACCGGCGGGCGACATATCAGGGGCCTAGCGCTGCGAGCTTGAGCGGGATTAGGCGGGACCTGAGTGGGGTTAGGCGGAGCCTAATTGGAAGAATAACATAGGCGGACAAGAGGGGCCTACCTCCTAGGAAGAGACTTATTGGATCTAGGCGGGGACTTTTAGAACAGTAGTCTTAGCTGGGGACCATCCCGACTAACCTAACGTTCACTCTTTTACAAGACCCAAACCGAAAATACTAAAGCTCGAGACGAAATGACCCAAACCGAGGTACATCTGAATTATTCACCCAAATCAATATGCAAAAAATATTACAATGAACAAAATGCCCTAAATTGATAATTGCTAAATGCTAATAACAATAGTTTTCTAAACTACTACAAATAATTCCCGTGATAATTTTGAAATGTTACTACCAAACGCACCCCTCTCCCGTATGGGTGGACCTTAGCACATGGAGTGATGTGAGGATTAATAAAAGCTAAACCGTAACCGCAAACGTCACATGGACCCACCACGAGGAGAGAAGGGACCCACTGATCCCACAATGACGCCAATGGACGTTTCACATGTGTCTAGAAAATGCGGCCCATGACCATAGTACAGGGGACCCCCGGATGACATCATTATTGGCAGTCCACGTCCCTCTTACGTTGCATCTAAGCCAGTGGCGGCTATTTCCCTCTCCTTGGGAGGGACGGTTGGGTATAGTAGTGCACTCCTAAATTAATTGAATCGAATTTTGAGAATTTGAGTTTGATTTATTGTGTTGATTCTGATTCGAGCTTGATTTTATCCAGGTGTTAAAAATCGTTTAAGACACTAGTAGACGATAAACCTGAGCCTGCGCGCCTGCGCCTGCGGCCCAAGCAGATTGGCGGGGTTAGCGGGCTGGTGGAATAATAACGTGGCGAACAAGGGTCTAGCGCTTGGTGACTAATCTAATCAGCTAGCGGAAATTTTTTTAAAACAAATGATTTTATCGAATATATTGATGGCTTATGATCTTTTTTGAGCCTAAACGAACTTAGAAATATCATTTATAGATTAAATTATTATTCAATTATCACAAAAATAAAATCATACATTTCTAAAGTGCATAGTATATCTATTAAAACTTATAATTTTATTCAAACAAATAAATTTATTAAAATATTTTATATTCATCATAAATAAATATATAAAAATTAAAATTAAAATCAAACTATTATTTTTTAATTTATATGAACTTACTAACGATCTTGCTCACGAGTTTAGTAACGAGCTTACTCACGAGCTAACGAGTCAATTATCTCTTAGTTTGAGTTTGGTTTATTTATTTTAACGAGCCTCATTAAATGAACTTGTTCGACCGCTAAATACCTAAAATAAATCTAAAGAACGCCGCAAAGAAAGCACGAGATCAATCATAGGGTAGCAAGTTGACCAAAGTCATCCCTCGCGGAAGACTTAGCTGGCAAAAATAATTATTATGCAACACAAATAATAGAAGATAAATCCCAAACACTCTAACCAATTTTTGTGATTTTAATTAACTAAAGAAAAATAAATGAAAAGACCAATTAAAACTAAACACAATTAAACCCGGAGAACAACGATATGGATAGGCGCTAGCATTTCTAATCATCTCATCAAACTTGCAAGCGAACATCAACTAATTGATCATGCAATTAACAATTATAAAAAATAAGTAAAACTAGGTTTAGATCTGATAACTCACGTATGCACAGATTAAGTCTATCCATACATAATTTGCTACTTTCATTAACATAATTATATAACACATCTCTGATTCATATCTAACCCCATGAATAAATTTAGTCCAAGAATAATATCTTCTTTCGATCTCAATATTCCTTCAAAACAATCAAAAGTTGGCCAAACAATTAATCATCAAGTAAAGCAATTTATTTAGGAAAGCAAAATCAATTAGTCAATACTCATGCTTGCTTGTTTGAATCAAATCATCCTAATCTTAGAATAATGACGTTAGTTCATGCTTGAGAGTGGGATCATAATCTCAATTGAAGGAAAGAAAACAATCATAAACATCACCATGCAATAATAATAATCACTCAACAATTGAAATCAGATAAAAGAGATGAATAAACAATACGCTTTGATTAAGCCGCAAAATAACTTCAATGGTAAGAACCCCAATCAATCTCATTTTTTAATGAAAGAGAAAATAACAAAATCTAAGGTTTAAAAGTATTAAGTAATGAAGTGTTCGAAAATAAGGGCTCCCAAGTCTTATTTATAAGCTTAGAATCCTATACAAAGTGGGAGAACTCAAAAAGGAAAGAAAAATCACGTAACTTGGGCAAAAAGTCACCGATGCGAGACTGTGCACTTCCGCGGGCGCGACCACGCAGGTCTACTGCCAACCGTGGGCGACCGTGCACTTTGTGTGCTCCATGCACCCTCAAAACGTCTGAATTTTCTCTTTAGTCCTTCATATGCATTGTATCTCTATCTCTTAGTTTTCCATAGCCACTTGAATAATTTCAATATCAATTTCTAGAGAGAGTTATGGCCAAAATATTAAGGTGTGTCATTTCCAAAATTTCAACACATTATTTACTCTTGCACATGATTTGAACCCATCCGAACGTCTTTATTTGCATTTATTAGAAGAATAAGACATTGTATAACTTTGTCTTATTTTTCCAATGGTGCATGAATCATGTCAATTGGACTTCTGATGAAAATGTTACGCCCAAAATACGACGACTGTCGTAGTTGCGCAAAATGACTTTTTAACGTTTCTTGCTCTAAAACTTGTTTTTTCTACCAAAACCTAGAAAATCAACAAAATAACACAACATAACACTAAAACATGCAACATGCAAATAAAACATGCCAAAAAATATGCATAAATCATCACATAAAATACTCACAAAACATGCAAAACAGAACTCAAACAAGCTTTTATAGAGTCGAACTTCGAATAGCTCACGAGCAACTTGGTTCATTTGCAGCCCTAGTTGGGTAGGGTCAAGTAGAACTGAAATATTTAAATATTTTTATATTTATCATAAATAAACATATACAAATTAAAATTAAAGTCAAACTATTATTTTAATTTATACGAACTTACTAACGATCCTGCTCACGAGTATAGTAATGAGTCTGCTCACGAGCTAACGAGTCAAGTATCTCTAAGTTTGAGTTTGATTCATTTAATTTAACGAGTCTCATTAAATGAACTCAAATGAGCTTTTATCGAGTCGAACTTCGAATAGCTCACGAGCAATTTAGTTCATTTGCAGCCCTATTTGGGTAGGGTCAAGTAGAACCGAAATTTCATCGGGTCATATTTCTTGAGATCCAAACTATCCCATCACGTTTAATTTTAATCGGGTCATTCGGGCTTATAGGACGTCGGGCCATTTAAGCCAGACCAAAGTAGGTCCGGTCCTTTTCAACCTCCAACAATGGGGCCAAGTCAAGTCCTATACAAGCGGGCTCATTGGGCCGACCCATCAGGCTGGGCCAATTTTGCTAGCTCTAAGCGTACATTGGGTGTATGAAGTACATATATAGTGCATGGATGAATAACAAAGTGTCTCACTTGTTATATGGATAAATAACAAGTGTTTTAATTTAAGAATAATTACAAAAAGAAAACCCAATATTCGTGCTAATTAAAATAAAGCATAAACATTTTTTAAAATTACAAAAAACACTCTTGTGGTTTGATTCCGCTTATATTTCTCTCTTTCATAAAAAATATATTTCAAAAACCCCCTAATATTTCTAAAAATTATTACAATGACCCCCTTAAATTTAATACAATCAATTCTGGTGGGACTTTTTGTAATTTTAAAAATATTCTAGGTTTTTTTAATAATTAGCCCAAACCCCAAGGGTTCTTTTGTAATTATTCCTTTAGTTTATAAGAAATAAAATTCTTGTATAGTAAATCTACACAAGTGTATATCCACCAGGTGTAGCATCTACAAGACCCCGAGAGTTGTGGATTGTTTTTTGTTTGTGGAGGGAAGTACTAATCTGCAGCGTCGACTCATTCTGGTTTTGTATGTCAGCATAGGAATCGAGGGGTAATATGATACTATCCAACCGAGGACCACCCAAGTATCATGTGATTATAACATGTGTTCCATTGTGACATATATATTTTTTCAAAAGAAAAAAATATATGAAATATGTTAAAATCATATAGAAATTGAATAGTAACCAATTGGGTAACATCTAATAAGCCGGGATCGAATAACTGGAATCCAGTCATTGCAAGCCCACCACGTGTTTTGGACCAGAAATGAAGAGGAATTCTACACTCAGCCCCATTTAGTATTATTACTTATATTTGACTTTAAGTGGAATTCTATATTAAGAATAAATTAGAAAAATACATTTTCTAAAAAACAATCAAAGAAAAATAAGTGTATGAGTTGTTTACAATTTGACTTGAATTATTTATTGAAATCAAAACTGTACTACAATACGATGTAATTTATTAATTTATTTGAGCTTGGAAGAATTTTTTTTTGAATTTAATATGATTGAATTTGAATAGTTCAGTACATTTTCTACATATTATATCATTTTAATGTATTTAGTCGGGTTCAAATCGAGTTTCAAATTTTAACCATTAAAAACTTATTCTATATGTGGTTGTCAAAATAATTATCAAATGAACTTCTAGTGATGGATCTCGATTTTGATATTAAGTATGATGCATTTTTCTGACTGCACATTAAATAAAAGATATTTGAGAATAATCATTCCTACTCTAAAATAATGAAATATCATTTTGTGACATACACAAAAAGAGAGAGTTATGAATTTAGGAAAATATAATCGGGTTGATAGTGAAACATCGTAGACAAAAAGGATAATTTCGAATTAGACACCAAATTTACCTACTTTTCGCTTTTAGTCGCATATGTTTTATTTTCAACTCATCAAATATGATACCCGATGTTACACTTTTTAATAAATGTCACTATTGGCCGTTAGTTGGCCATGTGATGCTAACAAATTGACTTGGAATGGTGAGTTTCCAGTTACAATTCATAATCAACCAGTTTCTTCTCTTGTTCCCAAATTTCTCCCCAAATTCTATTCTAAATCCTAATTTTATCACTTTCGAACTTTAATTGAATCTTACCCCCAAATATACCCAAATCTTTACTCCCAAGGTGGTGATGGTTGCCGACGTGACCTAGCTAAGTGGTTCACAGTGTGGGCTGGCTGTCTTGTTCGTTGTGTGGGCTGGATGATTGCAGGCGTTGATGGCAGTGGCCATTATGGAGTTTTGAGAGGTGCCCATTTGGACTTTTTGGCCAAATAGTCGATTGTTATTGAAATTTTAGAGCATGAATGGAAAATGAATCAGAGTTTGGAGAGAAATGGAGCTTGAATGAATGGAAAATGCTCGTACTCACTTTGAAATTTCATGAATGTAGACTTGTATTCAAGATTGGAGAAACAGAGCCAGTATACGGTGGTTGGGGGTGGTGAGAGTGAAGAAGAAGATGAACATTTTTTTTTCAATTCTAAATTATTTCTTATTTTTAAATTTTGAATTTAAATATTATTTTTTAACATTATCTGATTTTATGAAATATTTTTGTAAAATGTTTTTTATTAACTTGCATTTTTTTTAGAAACATATGAAAGAACATTTTGAATTAGGAAAATAAAAGAAAATTAATTTTATTTTTGAAGTCAAGAAAATTAAAATTTTTGTTAATTACCTACTTGGACGACACAATGTAAATTTTCCCTATAAAATTAAAAATTCTCAATTTTTATGTCACAGTTAGCATAATTTAGTCCTCATCTCTGTTGTAAAAATCTTCGCCTATTCCCGATTAGTTATCGCCTAGGCGCTATGCTCCATTTATCTGCCTATATTTTTTTTCCGATTAAGCCCCGCCTAACCCCGCCCAGGTGCTAGACTGGACCCAACTAACGCCTAGCGCTTTTTACACAATTGGTCCACATCAACGATTTTCGGCAAAATTAAATATCTCCAATAAAAATTGGACTAAATGTCCGAAAAATCAAAGGTTGTTGGTCTAAGACCGAAGTTTGACTACCTAGTGGACTAAATGTCTAAATGGCTAAAGTTACCGGATGAAATTACTAATTTTCCCTATTACATAATTATATTAATTAAAACCATTAATATAATTTAATATATTAATTACAAGTTAAAGTATAATTTATATTATTCTCAATAATTCACACATTCTTGATGAGAGAAGTGAAGACAAAAATGAAAATGAGGAAAGAAAAGAAATTATCAATTTTTTTTTACCTATGTTTACCTGTTATAATAGGGATCTCGGTCATATTTGACGGTCAACTAATGGTCGGTAGTGACGCTGATTAAAAAGTGTAACATCCATTGACGAAGCCAGGAATCTCGGGTAGGAGCCCCAACTAATATTAATATAAAAAGAGTACATCGGATTTTTTGGTCACTTCTCTATAATAAAAATAGTTTTAACCATATTTTTTTAGCCATATTTGAGTTCAAATTTCCACTTGGTCTTTTTTCCTTTCTAGGGGCCGGTCCATATGGACCCGATACCAAAAAATATACCGCATAAATTTTCTGAAATATAACCAAGTACCTCATCAGAGAATACAAAAAGGGTATGACCGTGTCAAAGTGGCTAAAAAATATGTTTTCAAAAATATGACTATTTTTTATTTTTACAAAATATAAGTGGACAATTTGTCCATTACCACATGTAAAAATTAAAAATAATATATCAAATTTAAAATAAGTAGAAAATTTAATTAAGTCATTATATTAATTCAATCACATCTTAATATTAAAAAATAAATAAGAAAATACAATTACATCAGTATACCAAAAGGACAAAGAGCGACACAAGAGTATAATGCAAAAATTCAAGTTAAAGTTTATAGCAGAGCTTAAAAATATACAAAATTTTTTAAAAATTGGCAAAATGACCAAGACTCATATTTTTCAAGATTCACAAATGAACGTAGGAAAGAAGAATGATAATTGAAGATTTTTTTTTTTCTATTTTTCTATTTTTTTTTATTTTTTTAAGATTAAAACGTGAAAGGACCAAAATACCCTTACTTTTTTTCAAAAATTTGAGGGGGCCCAGTGCTTCACCTTGGCTATACATGGCTTCGTCCCTGATAACATCGGGTATCATATTTGATGAGTTGGGAACATGATGTACTAAAAATAAAAGATAGGTAAAATTGGGGTACTAGTTCTGAAATTATCCCCAGACAAAACATAATATAAATATCAAACAATTCCTACTCCATGCATGAGTCGAGAAGTGCTATGTCGTCCGTCTCAAATTTATGTCTTATCAATTGCCATGACATATCAGAGCAAGCCAAAGATTGCTAATTTAATTGCTATATTAAATAGAAAGGTTAAGAACTTAAGCGTACCCGGGCGCCATTTCAACTGAGATTTTAAATTATGTTTTTCTTTTGAAAGGATGTCTTAAAGTAAGTTAAGAGTGTTGTATTATTTGCATTTTTATTTATATATATTACAATTCTTTGTTATGTTTAAAAATATTTTAAAATTTCATATTTTATCCCAAGTGTATGTTCTATAAAAAAATATTTTTTCTATATTATGTTATATATGTTATATCTAGTCTGACGAGTATAGACCTAGGTGGCTGTGGACAAGAGCTGAAACAAACCAGCATGAAAAGTGTATCCTAGTTGACATAGAAAATATATCAACTAGGCCCTCAACCTGTCTATCACATAGAGTCATGGAGGAAGCGATTACAGGTCCCTGACCTGTCTGTCCCAACTGAGGACACGTGTCCATATCGTACCGACTTTAATTTGGTGGATATGACAGAAGATAGACTGCATGCTTAGTGGAGTGAGACACTGCATATGCTACCTCCCTAACACAACTTTTCCTTAAAACCAATGAGTTAGTCGAGCTACCCTACAATTGATGATTCTACTTAGGCCTAGAAATATTAAACAAGCTGTCCCTAGCGGTTTAGGGTCAGTCCTAGATGGCTTTAGGCTAAATGAGCTTCGTGTTAAATGGGTCACTATCAAATAAGTTGGCAATATTGCGGACCTAATCTTAACCCTGGTGGATTTAGAGCTAAACGAGCTACTAATGGACTATAAGCAAAAAATTAAAATTTTATATTTAAATCTAAATTTTAAATTAAAACATATATATCATTAGCATCCAAACTAAATATACAAACCAAACTATCCACAATAATGAAAATCATTCATAGTTTGTAGTACTTGCATTACATGGACAACATCTTATTAGAGTTTAGACATTCAAACTTTAAACTTCATAATTAAAAAAAAACCATACATGTACAACTTGAGTACACAACTAAGTAATATTAATCAACTATCATCCTCAATCACATTTGATCTCTCCTTGAACAAAATATCATCTTGCATTTCTTCTTCATCTAAAATATATAAAAGATTAATAATGAACATTTGTTACTTTAAATAAGAACAATTTATAAATCTTGTATGTGGTTTGTATCTGCCTGAAGTTCATTTAATTTCAAAGAAATTTTCAATTCATTTCAATTTAACTGCACGCATGAAGTTCATTTAAATTTAACAAAGTTTGTACATGGGCATTAAAGAGAAAAAAAAGAACAAATTCTTTTCAATAAGATTAAACACTATAATCCCTTTATTGTAAAACAATGCACATTTAAAAGAGATCTTTCAAAGATAACTATCAGATTTCGCCCCATTTGGGTCAACGGACTATCATTTCCTATCGTTTGCCTTTTTCTTATTTTTAGGCTTCCAAGTTTTAGCTAGTTAGAAAATGAAAAAAGAAAAATATTTTGCGGGCGGCGGACCAGCCAGGTTAATCGGCGGGCAAGCCCATTTAACCCTTGGGCGAAACAGTTCGGGCCAAAAGGCCATAATATGTAGGCCATAGCCCTATTTTTTTCAGGCTAAAAACGGCGATCCATCGAACGACCCGTTAACATTTTTGCTTAGGCCAATAGGCAAAACTTGTATGAGAGCAAAAATTCCCCCTATAAATATGCTCATAAAACTGGAAAATGGTTTACAAAAATTCCCCCTATAAATATACCCATACCAATAGATGCATCTTCTTTTCTGGTGTCCATTACATAGAAACTCTGAGGTTAAGCGTGTTTAGCCTGGAGTAGAAATGGGATGGGTGACCCCCTGGGATGTTTTCCAGGGTGCGCGTGAGTGAGGACAAAGCGCACTAGAAAAGACTCGTGTTAGTTTGTGAGGACAGTCTTCAATCCGAGTAGCGCTTGAGGTCCAACAAGTGGTATCAGAGCGATTGGTTCATTGAGCCTTCCTCACTGGTTACTGAACTAGATCTCCAATCTTTCAAAGAAATTCTTTTAACACTTGTTCTTTCAAAAATTATTTTTTATTCAGCAAAGTTATTATCATGGAAACAAATTTGACACGCATTCCCATGTTCACTATTGAAGAGTTTGATGACTGGAAAATTCATATGCAGGCTCATCTATATGCTTTACATGACGAAATGTGGCTAGTGATAGAGGATGGACCACTGCAAATATTGAAAGTGAACACAAATTTGCAAAGAGAAGCAGCAAACAAGCAAAAAAGAAAAGAGAAGGCATGAGCGAAAAGCAAGACCAAATTTTAGTTGAAAAACCAAGGACCGAATGGACCAATGATGACAAAGAGATACAACTTGGACAACGTGGCCAAGGATATTCTCTACAAGACTCTAGACAAAGCAATGTTCAATAAAGTCAAGTCATGCAAAACAATAAAAGAAATCTGGGATAAATTAACTTTAATTTGTGAAGGATCAGAGTAAATTAAAGAAAACAAATTTGTTGTTGTTGTTCAAAAATTTGAAAACTTTAAAATGCTTGCAGGTGAGACAATGGATCAGCTGGATGCTAGATTTACTGAAATTACAAATGAACTCTCAACACTTGGAAAGGAATACACACAGAAGGAGATGTGTATGAAGATTCTAAGGAGTCTCCCAGTTGAATGGGAAATGAAGACCATGGCTTTAAGACACTAGATGGACCTATCGAAAACATTCAATCATGAGTTATTCTCAGACCTCAAAGCTTATGAATTTGAGCTGAGAAGAAAGAATCAAGAGGAGACATATGTACCCAAAACAGCTGCACTTATAGTTAAGGATGGGAAGAGAGCTGAAGTCAAGGAAGCCTTTGACCAGGAAGAAATTGCCTTGATGGTTCAAAGATTCAACAAGTTCTTCATCAAGAACTATAGAAGAAACAAGGATGAATCCTCCAGAAGACATTCAGCTCCCTCCAAGTCAAGGGAAGATAGGCCACCCAAGAGAGCTGAGCATCTAAAAGTTGAATACCAGAGAGCTGATAATCCAAGAATGGAAAGAACTGATCAAAGAGTTGAGAACCTGTGTTGGAACTGTAGACAACCAAGACACTTTGCTATTGACTGTCCATATCCTGTAGTCAATAAATACAAGAATGAAGAAAAAAGAAGAGTCTTCAGAGAAAGAAGACAGGAAAAGAAAAAGGCCATGTTGGCTGCAGAGACTGCTGAGACAGCTAAGTCAAAAGAAGCAGCAGACTCGGAGAATAGTGAAACTGACTACTCAAGTGATTATGAAGAAGAAGCATTGATCTGTCTAATGGCCAAAGAACAAGATCAACCTGACCAAGAAGATGAGGTACACTCTAACTCATCTCACTCAGATTCTAGCGATAGTGATTGTGACACACACATTTCATCACCCACTGATCTTTATGATTCATTAGGCAAAATTATGAAAGACTTTGAGCACATTAAATCCTCGCACACACTACTGAATGAGGAAAACAGCCTGCTCAAAAGCCAAAACTCACAGCTGATTAAGAAGCTGAGTACTCTGAGTCACATAGCTGATGAGAATAAAGAACTAAAGGCTGAAAATGCCAAGTTAATAGCAGAGATAGCTGCTATAGAAAAGAGGGAAAATGACCTCAAAAATGTGATTGCATCTTTCATAAAGGCATGTAAATCATTGGATGACCATATTTTGAGCCAAAAAGAGTGTGGAGATAAAACGGCATAAGATTCAATTACTTTGTACACAAATCAAACTCCCAGTGATTTTGGAAAAATGATCTTCAAGTAATGAAGCATCTCAAAAATCCAAGACACCAAATGTTGCACCCACATTCACTCCAAAGCACAATCACAAACAAACGGCCTTGGATATAAAGGAAAAGGAAAACGGCCGATTGAGTATCTTTGAGAGGACAACTGAGAAGAAATCCAGCAGAGTTCCTCAGCAAACTCCAAATAGGAAGTACTCTGTGAAGAATAAACAGAGCTACCAAAAACACCAGAAGTTTTATCAAGGAAACACATATGATGGGAATGGTAGAAACTACCCAAGCCAAGCTGGAATAATGTGAAATATCAGCAAAGACCTATGGAATATAAGCCTAAATGGCAAAGGCCAGAACTTAGCAAAGGCCATTGCAAAGGCAAAAGAGCTATCATCAGCACACAAATGCACATAGGCGCTACACTCAGAAATATTACAGCTACCCAAAGAAGGCAATTGCTAAGACACACACACACACATGCATACAGAGAAAAGAGACAGTTGTATGAACATAATGCCCCCAAGCAATTTGCCAAAGTGAATATGATTATGGCACAGATAGATGGCAACCTCTTAGAGTCAGATCATTTGGCTATAGGTTGGTTGGATCATCTTACAACACTAACCCCTTAGGACCCAGGCAAGTATGGGTACCTAAAAACTGATTTCCTTGATTGCAGGTTCAAGGAACAACTGAGTGCCAAGGAACTTGGTACATGGATAATGGTTGTTCCAGACACATGATAGGAAACAAGATAAATTTGTCAAAATTCAAGGAGATCAGAGGCGCAAAAGTCATATTTGGAGTAAATGAAGCTCCAGGGGAAATAAAAGACATTGGATCCATCAAGAAAAATGGATTAGAAATCACAGATGTTGCATATGTTGAAGGCCTAAACTTCAATCTATTAAGCATCAGCCAACTCTGTGACAAAGGCTATAATATTGGATTCAATATGGGAGTGTGCCAAATTAAAGACACTGAAAAAAAATGAAGTAGTGTTGCAAGGATCCAGACAAAAGAACATGTATGTGGTAGATTGGTTGACTGCCACACCAAACACTTGTCTGCTAGCAAAGATTACAGCCGAATCAAGTTGACTGTGGCACAAGAAGCTGAGTCATCTGAATTTCAAGACAATTAACAAGCTTGCAAGGAGTCATCTTGTGGAAGGACTGCCAGACTCAGTGTATAAGAAAGAAAGTGTATGTGATGCATGCCAGATGGGAAAACAGATCAAATCATCATTCAAAGAGAAGTCTAGTCCATCTTCAACAAGAATATTGCATCTGTTGCATATGGATCTATTTGGTCCAGTTGAGCCAGCTAGCATAAGTGGAAAGAAAGACACTTTAGTAGTGGTGGATGATTATTCAAGATATACATGGACAATTTTCTTGTGCAAAAAGAAAAAAACCCTGCAGAAGTTACCTCAGCTGATGAGAAGAGTCCAAAATGAGAAGAGTCAAACTATTATAAAGATAAGGTCTGGTAGAGGAACTGAGTTTGTCAATGGGATAATAACTCAGTATTGTGTTGAAAATGGTATTGCTCATGAATTATCTGCAGCAAGGACTCCACAAGATAACGGAGTAGCAGAAAGAAGAAATAGAACTCTCAAAGAAGCTGCAAGGACCATGTTAGCTGAAACTAGATTGCCAAAGAGATTTTGGGCTGAAGCCATAAACACTGCATGCTATACTCAAAATAGATGCATGATTAACAGACAGCTGACAAAGACTCCCTATGAAATATGGACAGGGAGAAAGCCAAATGTTGCATATTTTAGAATATTTGGATGTAAATGTTTCATCCACAACAATGACAAGGATAATCTAAAGGCTTTTGATGCTAAAGCTGATGAAGGTATCTTTTTGGGATATTCAGCTGAAAGCAAAGCCTATAGAGTGTTGAACAAGAGGACAATGGTCACAAAAGAGTCTATCCATGTGATTTTTGATGAACCTAATGTAAATGGAGAAGACATTGAAGAGTTAGTTGATAAGTTGAATTAGCCAACTATGCAGAAGAATCCCTATGTTGAAGCTGAAGCAATCAATCAAGATGAAGATGAAATTGCAGAGTCTCAAACCTGATGTGAGATGGCGGAGAGACCATCCACCAGAACTAGTCATTGGAGATGTAAGAGATGGTGTAAGAACCAGATCCAGAGCTCAACAAGAAACAATGTTCACTTGTTTTATTTCCCAAATAGAGCCGAAAGATGTGTCACAAGCATTGGATGACACACAATGGAATCAAACCATGCAAGAAGAGCTGAATCAATTTGAAAGGAACAAAGTATGGGAATTGGTGTAGAAACCAACTCATCAAAATGTTATTGGCACAAAATGGGTTTTGAAAAAAAAAATGAATGAAGAAGGTTCTGTGGTAACAAACAAAGCAAGATTGGTAGACAAAGGGTATTGCCAAGAAGAAAGAATAGATTTTGATGAAACATTTGTTCCTGTTGCAAGATTGGAAGCAATAAGGACATTTCTTGCCTATACTGCACACAAGAACTTCATCGTATATCAAATGGATGTGAAAAGTGCATTTTTAAATGGATTGTTGGAAGAAGAAGTCTATGTTGAGCAACCTACAGGCTTTGAGCAGAAGACTCCTGGAGATAAAGTGTACAAGCTTAAGAAAGCTCTATATGGATTGAAACAAGCACCTAGAGCATGGTATGATACATTATCTCAATTTCTGACAGATAATGGATTCACCAAAGGCAAAGTGGACAGAACACTCTTCAGAATTCAAGATGGAAAGAGTATACTGCTTGTTGAAATATATGTGGATGATATCATTTTTGGATCCACAAACAAAGAGCTGTGTGATAAGTTTTCAAACCTCATGCAAGGAAAATTTGAAATGAGCATGATGGGAGAGCTGACATTCTTTCTAGGACTTCAAGTTAAACAGCTGAAGGATGGAATCTTCATAAGTCAAACAAAGTACACTAGAGATCTAATGAAGAAATTTGGTATGGAAAAGAAGTCTTCTGTAAAAATACCAATGAATACATCAGTCAAGATGGACATGGATGCAGATGGCAAGCCTGTGGATCAAACAAGAATACAAGATACAGAGCACTTATTGGATCATTGCTCTATCTAACAGCAAGTAGGCCATACATCACCTTTGCAGTAGGTGTTATGTGCAAGATTTCAATCTGCACCAAAAGAAAGCCATATGATGACAATAAAAAGAGAATCCTAAGATATCCGAAGGGATGCCAGGAAGTCGGCTTATGGTATCCAAAGGAAGGTGGATTCAAGCTTATTGGTTACTCGGACTTTGACTATCTTTGGATGTAGAGTTGACGGAAGAGTACTTGGTACATGTCAAATGCTTGAAACAGATTGGTTTCTGGTTTAGCAAGAAAAAAACTCAATAGCCACGGCCTGCTGAGATCAGCAGAGTACATAGTCATGGCGCTATTGTGCCCAAGTCTTGTGGATGAGACAAAGAAATGAGAGATTATGAAATTGAAGAAAAAAAGATTCCAATTATGTGTGATAACACAAGTGCTATTACAATCACTCAGAATCCTGTGTTGCATTCAAGAACAAAGCACATTGATGTCAGATATCATTTTATGAGAGATCATGTTGAAAATAAAGACATCACCTTGGAATACAACTCAACTGATTAGCAGTTAGCTGACATATTCACCAAACCCTTATGTGAATCAAAATTTGAAGAGCTTAAGCATGAGCTAGGGTTAATTGAGCTGAGTTGATACTCAAAAGACTCGATGAGAAGAGATGGAACATGAGAACATGAAAATAGAACAACTCTCATGAATCAGCCAAGTGAATCACCAGATTGGGAAGACAATCAGACGAGTTAGTTGACAAATTTGAGTCACTATACGAAAAGAGAGAAGAAGAGTTGAGTCATTTAAGGAGTAAGCTGAGTCATTTATGAGCTAAATGACAAAAACACAGTCGTTTTTAATGAACGAGAATGTTTTTAAGGATGACGTCAGTGTAATTATGACGGGTACAGTCAAAAGCTGCACAACAAGCATATGATTGGATATAAATGTTGCCGCATTAAATGCGAGCAATTAAATGCAAATGAGACGTGCTAAATTTGAGCTGCTGATTTTAATCAAAATTCAAAAACCAAAAATATGTCTTTTCATAACCCTTATATACCCTTTCGATCAGTTTTTCTCTCTCTCACTTAAACTGTTCATCTTCAAGCACCCGAAAGCAAGTTTCTTTTCTCTCCAAAACCCTACCTGTTCTCAAAGCAAGTTCTTCAAGATTCAATCGGTAAAATCTTCTAGAAATGGCACCGGTACATGATTTTACTAAGCTCGCGAAGCAAATCCACACCGGTTCAACTGTTGATTTTGAAGGGATGATAAAATAGGGTTCCGATGAAACCCTTGTGAAGAAGATTGCAGATAAGATCGAGAAATCCGGGCTAAAACCCTTTCTCACATTGGAATATCATATGACGTATGTAGAGGAGGTCGCCCAGTTCTACGTAAATGCTGAAGTGCAGGACAAAGGGATTAAATCCTCTGTCCACCGCAAGGACATTCTAATCATCGCAAAGGACCTTGCGGAGCACTGTTTGTTGCCGTCGGAGGGCATGCCGGAGATATATGAAGCTGACGTTGATTTGGTCGCTGCATGGAAGAAAGTGGCCAAACCCGAGTGTCTGCAAAAGTTGTCTACACAGCATTTACAAGAAGTCATTTGAAGGATGATTATCACGAACTGTTGGATATCGTCACCAAATGTGTAGACATGAAGTTTGGAAGCTTCAATCAGATGTCCAAAACCAAGCTGATCGTCATGACTACGATCATGGAGAGGAAGAAGATCAACTGGGCAGAATTCGTCTACAACAGACTGTGTCAGAATGTTGCAAATAAGTCCTTCAAGGAGGATGGATCCTTCGGAGGATCACTTGGCTATGGCCTAGTCATTGGCCATATGATGGAGGTGTAGGGTGTTCCCCTTCGACATGGAAAGCCATTCCATGTCAACAAGATGATGTTCCGGGCCAATCTCTCAGGAGCCCAGAAGAGAGCCTACGCAAAAATGGTTGATACCAGTGAGGGGGAATCAGCTGACCCTATCGACACAGCTCCTTCCTCCCCTCCCAAGAAGAAAGCTGCCCATGCAACTGCAAAGAAGATAGTTGCCCCTGCAGCGAAGAAGAAAGACGCACCTGCCCTTGCAGCCGAGTCACATGCCCCTGCAGCCGTGTCTCCTGCCCCTGCAGCCGAGGCGGAGAAGGAACCTCAAATACCTTCTCCAACCATCAAAAAGAAGAGGACTGCTAAGTCAAAGAAAGATGTACCGGCCCCCGCCGCCAAGGATGCTAAGGAAGAAGTATCCGAACCAGAACTTCCTCTGGTAAGGACAGAAAGAAGAAGAAGAATCACCAAGCTCTCAGAGCTTGAGAAGACAGCTGAGTCTGTCACTCAGCTGGAAAAAGTCTCTGAGACTGCTGAAGAAGTGCAGTCTCTAGAAATTATTGATGAAACAACCAAGTCTGCTGAGGCCGATCAGCAGAGGCAAATTGAAGATCCAGCTGTGGACAGAACAACCGAGGAACAAGAAATGCGTAAACTAACTAAAAGAATCCCCTATTGACAGGACTTTGTCTCCACCGGCCCCCAATGCTACTGAAGGTTAAGGGCAGCAGAATTTGCTACCTTCTATTCCTGAGAAAGAAGGCCAACAAGAGGAGAATGATGATGATGAGATATTTATGTACTCTCCCTTGTACCCAGACATCCAGAACCGTCTGTGAGAGTGGAGGAAGTGGAAGCTAGTCACTCTAGGGTGCGGTTTGAACACCCAGAGTTTATTGATGAGGAAGAGGAACTTTTCAGATTTCTTGAAGTTGATACAGTGCTGCAAGCCCTGGATGAGGATAACTATATTAATATGCTGAAAATTCGCAAGGAACAAGAAAGGCTAGAGCAGCTGAGGAAGCAGAGGCTCATGAGAAAGCCAACATCTGTCCTCTCACTGGAACGAGCGATCACACTCATCCTCACATTGACATGCTCTTGAATGGTGATGAGGACATGGAACCTGCTGCTATGACTTAGGAGTTTGAAATGCAGCATGCCATGCGATAATCCAGGTTGATGCATGAGCAACATCTGAGGGAAGGACCAAGAGAGTCTTCCAAGCTGGAAATCGATCCGTTGGGAGTGGTACAACAGATTGCCACAGTTATTGCTACAACCACTTCCCCAGTTCACTCAGAGGACGAATCTAAGGTAATTGGCGCTGACACTGGGAACTTGGGCACCTAAGTTGAGCCAACCCCTGTTGAAGGTGTCTTACCACCTGCCCCCCATGGTTGAACACTCATTTGACAAAGCCAGGAGTCTGGCGCAGAGTGACCCCACCCTGAGTCACTCAGCTGGTGCGCCAGCTGAGGGGGAAACTCACTCCACTGCAGCTAGGTCGGAGGATGCTGCAGATGACTCCACCATGCAGAAAGGAGGCGAAGTGGAGAAGGAAAAAGAAAAAAGAACAACAACAAGTTGTCACTGACGAAGCTCGGACAGTTGATTCTGTCTCAGCTGAAGTGCCAACAGCTTTGCAGGATGAGGACGCTGTTGATGCAGTCGAGGCACATAATGGATCTGCCCCGGGAGTTAACACTCTGGGCAATGAAAGTGCAAGCCACATAGTTGAGACTCCTGTGGATGCCACTACAGAAGACCCTAAGACAGCTGCGCCTATCGAAGGGATTGTACAAGGCCCCACTGCAGTTGAGACTACAGGAGGTAATGAAGGCCTAAGGGAGATTGAGACTTCCCTAGGTAAAAATCAAGGAGATATGAGCATTCCTCAGAACATAATTGCTGATTAAGAGGAGGAAATCAGCGCTCTTCATGACTCCCAGGATGATCCTGATACAACATTCTTGGGATCCGCAGATGAAGCTGAATCAACCCCTGCCAAAGAAGACTCTACTGAGGATATTCCACCAAGTACGAGCAAGTCAGAATTCAAGGCTGCTCGACAGACCTTCAATTTTGAAGATGAGCCAAACCCTCAACTCTCATCATCTTCCGATGACGCTACGATACGACCGAGGAACAATCAACTCAAATGGATAAACCAAATGAGACCGAAGAAGAAGGCACATTAAGATCTGGCTGAGGCTCGGCCACCGGGTCAATACCATCAAAGGCCCCAGAATCACGATCAATCAATTCAGGCTTCCGCAGTCGAGACCACCTCGCGCACAATATCTCAAGTGCGAGATGATGCATATGAAGAAGTGTTTCATTTATCTCAAGAACTGTCCGTGCTTGAAGAAGAAACTACAAGAGAATAGAGGCTCTAAACCATTCAAGAAGACCCTATAATCCCTACTGATTCGATTGTGCCAGTTGATTTCAATTTCGATGTAGAGTGGTCGGCAGCTGACTCAAGTTAGACAGCTGAGATGCGTGAAATCTTTAAGAAAATCTGTGAAGAGATTGAGAAGATTGAACGTCACCAAGCCTTTCTCGACATGCGCCTGGACAACAAAGATGCCACTCTCACAGCAGACTCGAGAGGAGTGGTGGTCAGAATAAGGGAATGGTCTTTACAGCAGAGTGCCAAGCGTCTTGAGCAGGTTCGCTACTTCAAGGCACTATACAACTGAATGCTGATATGGAGTGCTGACAATGCTGACATGAAGGCGAGGATGCAGACCTATATGGAGAGATTGCATGCATCCCATACAACTGAGATGGAATTGCTGCGTGAATTTCATTGCAAAGAACTTATACGCGTAGAAGAGAACATGGATGCCAAGTTTAGCCTTCTTATGGCTGAAATGAAACTGGTGGCAGCCGATTCCAAAGCCACCCGCTCAGAGTTTCGAACAACATACTCCGCAGCCAATTCTAAACAAAATTCAGATATCAGCCGACTGGACTTCATGCTTGCTGGTATGTTCCCAGGGGTTCCTCTCTCCTTTGATGATGCCAAAAATGGGGAAGAGGAATACCAGAAGATGCTCAAGGGGACGGTTGGCGAGAAGGAAAAGGAAACAGCTGTTGTAGAGAAGAAAGATACATCTGTTGAGAAGAGGAAGGAGAAGGGAAAAGCTGTTGAGGGGGAAAGGCCAAAAAATATGACCTTAATGCTTGCTGAAACCCCTCAGCAAGGTCATGTCACAACCGATATCATCAGCAAACTTCCTGTAACTCTGCCGCTCTATCACTCTGTTGTGCCCATGTCTCATAAGAAAAAGATTGTAGAAGCAGAGATGGAGGATTTCGACAAAAGAACAGATGCCCGTGTTGAAGAGATGTTAAAACAATTCGGAGGCATTCCGACAGGAAAAGATACAGATGCCATTCCAGATGATGGAAACGAGCTAAGATCCATTGAAGAATTTAAAAAGCTCGAATCCGAGGGATACTTCAAAAATATGTCCATAGCCCAAGCCTGGGACTTGTACTGGGAGAAAGGTCTGAAACTATGCGAAGAAGCTGACAAGCAGCAGACTACAAGCAGTCACTCTGCTGGTCACTCTGCTGGTAAGAAGAAGACTCCAGTGCAATATACGCCCAGAGGAAGAGGAAAAAGTGGTGGAGGCAGAGGCTTTCAACCTAGACCTCTACCCAAAAACATTGAATATGTGGATCCAGGCAAGAAGGGAATGATCTACTGGGCTGGATATGATGAAGTAGCCAATCGGGAAGCGGCTAGAAAGAATGCTGAATATGCGAAAAGGATCGAAGAAGAAAATAAAAGGCAAGATCAGCTGTGGGAAGAAAGGCAAGAAATAAAGCGAAGAGATGATGCTGCAAAGAGAGCATACGAGAAGAAGAAGGCTGCTGAAGAGGAAAAGAAAAGAAAAAGATCCAATGATGACAGAGATGAAGAAGAAAGAAGGAAGCAACGAAGGAGATGAAATGTTGTTGTCCACCCCTTCATGTATTTTACTATTGTAAATGCATATGTATGTAAGTCTTCTGTACATTGTTTGTAATTTCTATATTTTTGCGTAGATATAGAATACTATGTTTGCTCTGATACACTTTGTAAATAGCTGTGTAAAGGACAAGAATGTTATGATCAATAAAATGATTGATTCCACGCATACATTAAATGTCTCTGCACTGACTGTATGTATCTTTACCATTTGCATATTGGTTGTATGTATTTAAGTTTTGGCATCATCAAAAAGGGGGAAATTGTTGGGAAATTTATTATTTAGATTTTAATGAATGCCTTGTAAAACTTAGACTAGAAAGTTGGCACCCCATTTTCCTTGTAATTCATATTGTAATAGATAGGGCTGTATGAGCTGAGTCAAGTCAGCTATGCCCATATATACAAGAAGTCAACTGAAGACTAGGATGAAGACTCCGCTGAGAAGCAGCTGAGTGTGGCAAAGAAGAGATGTCAAGGACTCGACTGAAAAAGTATCAACTGGGACACAACTGTATGAAGAGTCAATCAAGTCAACTCAAGAAGCCAAGTCTCAAAGTTGAAGTGACAGATGAGTCATCCATTGACTGGAAACTAACTCGAAGTCACCTAGGGAATTTAGGACTGCAGTCACGTCAAGACGACTGAAAAGAATCCGTTGCACAGAAGTCAAGGAAGTTACTTAAATAAGTAATACTTCCATGCTGCCATGTCTTAAAGTGCTCAGTCCCAGAAGCGTGCAAACAAATAAACCAATGGGAAGCACTGCACCTTGTGTCAGATTCTGAAAAGCTGAACGTTCATTTAATACGAGGAAATATCAACATCAAGGACCGCAACAAGACAAGCCAACGAACACAAGTGACTTTTGAAAATCAGCCTATCTCTTCAACGGGCAAATTTTTGAAAGTGCACTATAAAAGGCTGAGGAATCACTTTGAGAAAAGGTTACCTTGAATACATGAACCACAAACTATTAAGCAATTATTAGAACTGTAACCTGCAATATATTCACAAGTTATTCAAGCAAATCCTCAAGCCTAAATCTCAAAGGAAATCGATCCAACACTAAGCTGTGAAGGAAAGATAACTTCAAACTGTTGAAGAGGAAACTTTTGAAGAAGCAAAAGGGTTCTACATTCCAAGGAGGATTGTAGAAAGGTTCAAGTTCGAACCAGTCTCAAGTTATTGGAGGGCTTCGTGATCAAATCCAAGAACCTTGAGCAAGTTAGGCTCAAAGTAGCAAAGCGGCCATACCACTGTGAAGAAGCGAGTTAGACGAGAAGCCAATGAGTGATCAAGGCATCTCCAGGCCGAGTCCCAAAGGAGCAAGTCAGCTGTGTGATCAAGACTTGTATCGGGACTGTGAACCACTCTGTACTCTGATCAATACTTAGTGGATTCCTCCAGGAGTTGGAGAAGAGAGGAGTAGAAAAATTACTCCATCTTCGAACCTCTATAAAAATTATTGTGTCATTTACATTTCAACATTTTTATTTCTGCATATCATTTTATATCTGCTGATAATTTGCTATCCAACTGATAATTAACAAAGTGATAAAACTGAGTGTTAAAACAAACTTAAACCAAATTCAAGGGTGTTAAGTCTTCCGCTGAAAATCTCATCACAGCCAAGTTAAGGTTTAGCCTAAACAACTGAGTTATTCTATCAACAGCTCTTTCGAGTCTGTTGAGTGGCTAACTCTGCTGATTAACTAACTTAGTTGTCCATCAGGGACTTAGCTGTATAATTAACTCTCTAATATTTTAAAAGGACTAAAATCAAAAAGTTGGTAAGGTTTATTCAATCCCCCATTCTAAACCTTACTCACACCCCTTGGGACCTACAAGTTGTATCAGAGCAGGTCACGAGTTTGAATTCCCTAGGAAGCACGCTGCAATAGAGGTTACCAGGAGCGGTGGAACTGAGATGCTGGCGCAACGGAGGTAAACGAACCAGAACTGAAGGGTAGGTTGCCAGGTGACCAGAACTGAGGTAAAACTGACTGGAACTGAATGTGTAGGTTGCTGGGTGGACCAGAACTGTAGGGTAGGTTGCCAGGTGGCCGGAACTGAGGTAAAACAAACTGGAACTGAATGTGTAGGTTGATGGGTGGACCAGAACTGAAGGGTAAGTTACCATTGGCTTGAATCGCGAGGTAAAACAGATCGAATCAAGGTGTAGGTTCTTTGGTGGCCGAATCGAAAAGGCGGCATGATGCGACGCTTGAACAAGAAGTTGGCGTTAGAGCCGAGAAGTTTGGCGGCGTGGAGGTTGCCAAACACTGAGCTAAGATCTTTGGCAGTGCTTTAGGAGGGGATTGTTGGGATTTGGTCCAGCATCCTGCCTGCAATGGGCTTTAAAAGAGGCACGAGGCGCGGCCCGCGATTCGAACTCATGAGCACTGGATTGCACAGTTAAAAAAGAGAGCTTAAAGGATTAGATTTAGACTACCCAAACCAATAGATGCATCTTCTTTTCTGGTGTCCATTACATAGAAACTCTGTGGTTAAGCGTGCTCAGCCTGTAGTAGACATGGGATGGGTGACCCCCTGGGAAGTTTTCCAGGGTGCGCGTGAGTGAGGACAAAGCGCGCTAGAAAAGACTTGAGTTGATTTGTGAGAACAATCGTCAATCTGAGTAGCACTTGAGGTCCAACAATTTTTTATAAAAATATTATTTTAAGAATTTTTTATTGTAAAATATATATGCCTGTACGGGTTTAATTTGGTTACTTCAACTTGACGCACGGGCAACCCGTACACTTTGGCACGACCCGTGCGTCTGTGCGGGTTTTGACAATTTCTCTTCGTATCCAATTAGATTTCATCCTACGAAGGTATAAATTAAAAAGAGGTGGACCCAAACGGGGATACACATACTTTTACCTTAGAAAACAGAGAAAAGAGCATCTGTCTTCAAGAGGAACCGAGAGAAAACTCAAGATCGCATCCACGCTTGAGGATTGAAGATTGATTGAGAGATCTATCGATATCCCTGAGTTTTTCTTCTCCATTGTATTTTATTTTCATCTAGTTTGATATGAATATAAAAAACGTGTCTATGAAATCTTCTTTTCCCATGTCCGGCTAAACATCTTGTGATTCTGGGGTTTGGAAGTAGGTTAATTTACCTATTGTTGGATGATTGATTTTAATTGAAGTTCTATTTCGAAACCTATTCGACTACTTTATTTTATTGTTTGTTTTATCATTTGGCCAATGATTTAGCATGTTTGATGTGTTGATTGGTAAATCGAGAGATGAGTTTCAATACTAGATCTTGATTACTTGACATGAGTATATTGCATGATTGAGAAGTCTATGATTATTTGTGAGGATTTATTGATCTTTTATGCTTTTGGGAGTTGGTTATTCTATGTTGAGTAGAGATGCTAGCATATGCAAACCAATCAACATGTTTATTTTGTCTCGAGAGAGAGAATAAATAACTTGTGTGATCATCTTATAGGGAAGATAGATAATAACTTTGGTTTGATTGATCTGATAACAAGAGAGTGATTAACTGAAACCATAACCCTAGAATCCATTCATTTACTTGATCTTTTCACTTGTGATTCTTTGCTTGTTAGTTTTGTGGTAGAATATTCGAGAGAATCCATTCCCATTGGGACTACACAGATTTTGGCTTGGGCTATGCTAATACTAGAGGAGCTTTGTCGGCATATGATCAGTCCCATCTTGGGTCTCTGTCCTTCAAGGACATTAAGACTCACCTTTGCAGGGATATCGCTCGTGTAAGCTTCCATGGTTACTTTACATCTTCACATTCTTCATTCTATGTCTTTTCATTTGGCTAAGACTTGTACAAATTTTCTTGTATATTCTAAAACTCACAGCGGCTTCGAACCATCGAGGCGAGGTGACTAAGGCAGAGAACCGTCAGCTTCGGAGTGAGGTGAAGGCGCTTCAGGTCTTGGCTAGCCATCATAAGTGTGAGATGTTAGATTTGTCTAACTAGTGAGCCCGGGCGAAGAGTCAGCTTGCCCATGAGGCTGAGATGGATGATTTGTTCTTCTAGTCTCCTGTTGGTGTTGAGTTGTTGGCCAAGAAGAGGTCCAGTTCAGTGGAGGCCTACAAGGGTTCCTTGTCCTATCGTTCAAACATGATGAGAGAGTCATGCTCTTACTACGATAACACAGTGCGCCATTGCCGGAGACTTCTACAGCTGAGTGCAAAGGCTTCTAATGAGCTGATTGGCATCTTAGATTGCAACATCTTTGATAAGGAGGAAGAGGTCGAGACCTTGTAGAATCTTCCTGACGATGCTGGCGGCGACAGAGATAAGCCTCGAGAGGTTGTTGCTGCTGATAGAGATGAGGTGCCCCCTGCTTGAGTAGTGATAGTTATTTCTTGGCTTGATGGTCCTTGACTCCTGCTCACCTGTTTGGGGCTTGCTTTACGTACTTGGATATTTTTCTTTCTCTTTTGGTCTTGAGATGTTTTATTTGCCCCGTGGGGCTAGATGAACTTTCGCCTTCCTTATGCATATTTGCTTTCTTTTACCCTGCTTTACTTGTAGTACTTTAATATAACTTCTTTCTGTTGATGACTTGTTTATTTTCAAAGTTGAGGTGGATCTTTCCCTTCGGAGGGAAATTTTGATTTTTTTGGAATAGACGGAAATACTTGTGTTCGAAGTTAATGTACGCCATTTTGCCACTCCTTGAGGGCGCCCTTCCGGGCACACTTCTGGAGCTTTTCTTTAGCTTTACTTTATCGCTTTTGATTTCTTTCCCCAAATGTTAGAGTATTTACCTTCTTTTTTCGCCGAGGAATAATATTTTGCATGGTGCCCTTCCGAAGATCGGAGTGGGCGCCCTCATGGAGTTCATGGAGCATTTTTCCAGAGCATATATGAGGCACCCTTCTGGAGCTTCCTTCATAATTTTGGCTTTATCACTTTGATCTCTTCTCCACATGTGTGAGCTTTTTTGCCTTTTTTTCATTTCACATTTTCACAATGGAGAAGAAATAACGGGGACTCTTGCGAGGAGGCCCTTTTCTCTGGGGTCTTAGCCAGAGGAGAAAAAAGTTTTACTAGGACCCCCTTGTGAGAAGGCTCTCCCATTTGGAGTCTTAGCCGGAAGGGGTCTTCCCACCCAGTGACTTAGCCGGGTGAGGTTTCCCCTCTAGGATCTTAGCCGAAAGAGGTGAATTACTAAGACCCCCGCTAGGAGACCCCTCCTATCTGAGGTCTTAGCCGAAAGAGGTCTTCCTACCTGGGGTTTTAGCCAGGTAAGGTTTTCCCCTCCGGTGTCTTAGCCGGAGGTGGTGAATTACTAGGACCCCGTGATGAGGACCCTCCCATTCGGAATCTTAGTCGGAAGGGGTCTTCCCACCCGTGGTCTTAGCTGGGTGAGATCATCTCCTCCGGGGTCTTTGCCGAAAGAGGTTATCTATGAGGATCCTCAGGAGGATGTCCCTCTATTCCGGAGCTTTAGCCGAAAAAGATGGGGTTTGTTGAGGAGAGCACCCAAATGGTCATTGACATCAGTAATATGTGGCCATTAACTACTCGATGGTTCACTCCACCAGAAAAGATAGCTTGGGGACCAACAGCCTTGGAAGCAACAACCCCAAGCTCCATCCTCGGCCTCTTCCCTCCAGATGGGCCTGAAGGAGAACGAAGAGCTGGGACAACATCAACACGATCAGTAGAGCACGAGCCCGGACACCGATCACTCTCCTAGAAAGAAGGGCGTGGCCTATCACTCCGTGGCAGGGGACTCGAGCTCCCACCAGCAGCAAACTTTCCCTTGGAATTCTCCTTTTCCGTCTTCTTAAAGGCCATCACTCCGTGATCTTTGTAATCTCTGCTTACCTGCGAGAAAACAATATCGAAAAATGGAAGCGGCCTTAATATACAAGTAAAGCCGATGCAATGTAAAGAAGTAAAGTATATATGGGATCATGTGTTGATCAATTGATTCATCGGGCTTATGCATGTATACGGGGTTATAAGCATGCGATCGACGGTTGGGTTTGAGTCCGATTGTAGATGGATTCCATTCTCTGTTCTATGCCAGGAAGTCTCCTGGTGATACCTTCTCATGGTGCGCTGTGGAAACAGTGTTTCTTCTATTTGAGGGATAATGGTTGGAGCTCCCTCACGAGTGCGTTTCAGAAGTTATGATCGCCGAGGTACTCCGCTTCCCCGGAGATGGCGGAAGTTTATAGATCCCAAGGCTTGTATGAGAGTCTTTTGATGTTAGGGAGTTCTTGGGTATCCCCATTCACAACATCAAATTAGAAACATAAAAGTACTTTTTAGGGAAATCACTCCAAGTCAACGGGATTGACTGTTCGCCTAAATTTTTAGCTTAACCGCAAGTGAACGACCTAGTTAATAGGTATGGTGAGCAAGGTCGATCCCACAAGGACTAATAAATTAGTGTACTAAGTATTGAAATTATAATAGCACTAATTTTATTTAAACGATCCAAATTGTGATTGATTATTATAAAACTAAGAAAATATTCTACCACAAAATTAACAATCAAAGAATCACAAGTGAAAATATCAAGTAAATGGATGGATTCCAGGGTTATGGTTTCAGTTAATCAATCTCTTGTTATCAGATCAATCAAACCAAAATTATTATTTATCTTTCCTATAAGATGATCACACAAGTTATTTATTCTCTCTCTCTCTCTCGAGACAAAATAAACATGTTGATTGGATTGCCTATGCTAGCATCTCAATTCAACATAGAATAACCAACTCCCAAAAAGCATAAAAGATTAATAAATCCTCACAAATAATCACAAACTTCTCAATCATGCAATATATTCATGTCAAGTACTCAAGATCTAGTATTGAAACTCATCTCTAAATTTATGAATCAACACATCAAACATGCTAAATCATTGGCCAAAGGATAAAACAAACAATAAAATAAAGTAGTCAAATAGGGTTCAAAATAGAACTTCAATTAAAATCAATCATCCAACAAGAGGTAAATTAACCTACTCCCAAGCCCCGAAATAATAAGATGTTAGATAAATGTTTTTATCATGATTTTGATGATTTTGTTCAAATGAGTTTTTATACCAAAACAATGTCCCTAAATGTTGTCCCAATACTTCCGATCGTTCTAAAATGTTTTTACTATTTTTTGGAGTATTTCTTGAAGTTAATATTCGATTTAAAATTGGACAACACTTTTATTTCAGGAGCTCGACCGAATCGCCCTATAGGGCAACCCGTACCGATACTGAGTTGAGTTTTGAAACAGAAAATGGGGCGTAAGAAAAAAAAAGGAGCGGGCGGCCAGTCGACCGTGACCAGGGCGGCCGGTGTGGTCGGCCGTCGGCCGGCGGCGACACAGACTGAGTTGGATTTTGTTCCAGGACTTCTCTGTTTCGTAAAAATGTCAAGGGCAACCGGTCACATCCCCTTCGACCGGTCCCCCTGTGTAAAAATTCGCAGAATTCAATTTCAATCTTATCTCTGCGCAACCGGTCGAACCCCATGTTTGACAAAACTATCCGCTTGCGTTTTTCGGAATGACTTTTCCCTATTTTGTGGGATTGATTTCTCACTATATTGATGATTTTAAATGGTTTCTTTTGCAAAGAAATCACTCCCCAAGGAGGAGCCAATGTCTTCAAAGCCAAGACCTCTCCTATAAATAGAAGCTTCATTCAAGCAACAAAATACAACACTCTATACAAGCAAAGAGCAAACAAAGCAAACACTTTCATATATCTTGTTATATTAGCCTTAGCACTTTCACTTGCACAAATTTGAGGTCTAGGCTTTCAATTCTTGATTACACTTGCACTCATATTGTATCAATCATTATTGAGTTGTAATCTTGATTTTGGTCATCATTCAACACAAGACATCCTTGTGAGTATTCTTGTGGTAAGAATACACTTGGGTGATCTAGGTGATAGGTGTTTGAAGGTTGTGGTAATCTTCAAAGGTGTTGTAAGAGGGTTGTGGTAATCCTCAAGGTGTTGTAAGAGGGTTGTGGTAATCCTCAAGGTGTTGTAAGAGGGTTGTGGTAATCCTCAAAGTGGTGAAGGAGGATTGTGGTAATCCTCAAGGTGTTGTATTAATTTTTGGTAAATTAATAAAATCTTTTCTTTCTTTTTGAAATCCATCCCTGAGAATCTTTGGGGTGGTAGAGGATTAGGCCCTAGGTGGGTTGAACCTCTTTAAATCGACGAGTGTTGTTTTATTTCCGCATTTACATTCTCGTCTTTGGTTGATTATTCGAAAAAGAGGGCAAAAATCTGAAAAACCGAGATAATCTATTCACCCCCCCTCTAGATTATCGTAGCCACTTGGACTAACAAGTGGTATCAAAGCCAAACTCTTTGGCTAGCTCGTTCCGAGTAAAGAGGAAAGATCCATGCTACGAATGACGCTTATCTCACCACCGGCGCCCCTCCAACAAGCCACCATTGTTCGACGCCAACAACTACGCTTTTTGGAAAGACCGTATGGAGTGCTTTCTACAAGGGTGCGGATTTGACATATGGAATGTGGTTATTGAAGGAGTTGATCAACCAACAAAAAAAATGGAGGATGGCACCTCGACTCCTAAACCTTTCAAGGAGTTCGATGAAAATGATAAGAAGGCTTTCTCTCTAAACGGTAAGGCCTTAAATATTTTGCATTGCTCACTTACCGCCACCGAGTACAATCGCATACGAGGCATAAGGTCGGCACATGAGGTTTGGGAAAAATTGGAGACAATCTATGAAGGGACTAAGAAAGTCAAGCAAGCAAGAAAGACCATGCTTGTTAAAGACTTGAAAACTTTAACATGTATGATGGCGAAAGCATCTCAAAATGGTGGAAAGGCTTGACAATATTGTCAATCCTCTTGTGGCCCTCGGGAAAGTCATCTCCGAAGAAGACAAGGTGACCAAGGTACTAAATGCACTTCCCGGCTCATGGTCCGAAAAAAAGTAACGGCAATCACGGAGGCACAAAATCTTGAGACACTCAAGTTTGATGAGCTTATTGAAACCTACTCATCTATGAAGTCTATCTCAAGGAGAGGAAAAATTCCAAATCATCCACAAATCAATCGGGTATGCAAATTATTCCTAAAGGTCTTGCTTCTTCTTCTAATAATGCATACTATGATAATGATGATGATGATGAGGAGACGGCCGCACTTGTTCGAAAATTTGCAAAATTTGTGAATAAAAATATAGCAAGAAAACCAAGTGTTAATGCTTGCTTTAAATGCGGAAAACCCGGGCACTTCATTGCCGATTGCCCAAAGCTTCGATGAAGAGGAGCAAAAGAAAAGGAAGCCTTTTACAAAAAGAAGGCTCTAAATGCGGAAGTCAAAACATGGGATGAACTACTCGAAACAACCGATGAGGAAGGAGAAACCGAACACGGTCTCATGTCTATAGGCGATGAAAACAATGAGGTACACTCAAATTCTTCTACTTCCTCCATAGTTGATGACTTGCAATGTGATTTTGATGAATTGCAAATTGAGTTTCAAAATTTAATCGTTAAATACAAAAATTTGAAAAAGGAGCATAAGGAGATTAAGGTTGAAAAGGAAAAATTATTTACCTCTTATGAATCTTTAGACAAAGCTCATGCTCTTACTCTTACTAGAATTCACTCTCTTGAAACCGAAAAGGAATCGCTCACAAAAGATATTGAATGTTTGAAAAATGACGTGCATCGTTTCAACATAAGTACGGATAAAGTCACAAAAATTTTAGATGCACAAAGAAGTGAGCATTCCAAATCGGGACTTGGTTATAAGCCATTTCAAAGTGTTTTTAAGAAAAATAACCAAGGTCCGACTTTTTGTACGTGCTAATAATTATAATACTCCTACTTGTTTTTATTGTGGCAAAGTTGGACATTATGCTAATAATTGCAAATTGAGAAATAGCTCAAGACATGTTTGGAGACCCAAAAGTCTCAAGACTAACCCCATGGACCCCAAAATTATAGGGTACCTAAAAGAAATGATTTTGTAGGTAATAGGGGCTATAACAACCATGGAGGATTCGAAATGGCTCGTGGACGCGGATGTTCACGCCATATGACCGGGAGGAGAGAGCTTTTTACCAACATCAAGCTCCAAGAAGAGGGTATGGTCATGTTCGGCAATGGCAAAGGAAAAATTCTTGGAAATGGAGAAATTGGTAACTCTTCTTTCTCTCTTTGTAATGTTCTTTTAGTAGAAGGGCTTAAGTTTAATTTGATAAGTGTTAGCCAACTTTGTGATTCAAATTATGATGTTTCTTTTAATAAAGAAAAATGCCTTATTCTTAAAAAATGGTAATATTATTTGTGAAGCAAATAGAAAAGGCAACCTTTACAAAATTTGTACTAGTGATTTGGTTAGTCAAAATGTTTCTTGTCTTGTCGCCAATAATGATTTAACAAGTTTATGGCATAGGCGACTCGGACATGTTGGATACAAGAATTTGAAAAATATTTACAAAAACCAACATGTAAAAGGACTACCCAAATTGAATTTTGAAAATCTTGGCTTATGTGACAACTTGTCAAAAGAACAAATTAGTTAAGAGTAGTTTTAAGCCCAAAAATGAAATTTCCACTACCAAACCCCTACAATTGCTTCATCTTGATTTGTATGGGGATATTGGTGCTTGGGTGAAGTCTAAAATGGAAAACATTACACCTTTGTTATAGTCGATGATTATTCGAGATATACTTGGGCTCTTTTTCTTACCAATAAAAACGATGCCGTTAATGAGTTTGTTAAGTTGTGTAGACTTATTGAGAATGAAAAAGAAGATACTATCAAGTCTATTCGAAGCGATCGAGGTGGAGAATTTGACGGTGAATTTAGAGTATTTTGTGAAACCAAAGGATATGCTCATAATTTCTCGGCTCCAAGGACACCTCAATAAAATGGAGTAGCCGAACGGAAAAATCGAACATTACAAGAAATGAGTCGATCCATGCTCAATGAATTTTCACTTCCAAAGTATTTTTGGGCCGGCCGTAAGTACCGCTTGCTATGTCATTAACCGAGTTTATATTCGTCCTAAAATGAATAAAACTCCATATGAGCTTTGGAAAGGAAGAACTCCAAATATTAGTTATTTCAAAATATTTGGATGTAAGTGCTTTATTTTGAATACTAAGGATCAATTGGACAAACTAGATCCTAAGGCCGATGAAGGAATATTTATGGGGTATTCAACCAAGAGCAAAGCATATCGAGTTTACAACAAGTCTAGCATGGTTGTTGAAGAATCTATTCATGTCAAATTTAATGAAGCCTCGGGTGTTGAAAGAATACCCAATGACGATAGTGATGAAGAGGATATTGTTGAACCTATTGTTCAAAGTGATGCTCATAATGATAAACCTTCTATTTCATATGATCAACCTTCAAGTTCAAATGTTCCTCAAGAAGATAGGGGTGATACTTCGAATCTTCCCGTAGCATTGAAATTTAAGGGAGATCACCCAAAAGATCTTATTATTGGTGATCCCCTTGATAAAGTAATGACTCGAAGAAATTTTGCCGAGAAAGCTCTTATATCTCAAAAAGAGCCTAAAAATGCTAAGGAAGCTATTGAGGATGAAGATTGGTTTTTGGAAATGCAAGAGGAGTTGAATCAATTTGAAAGAAATGATGTATGGGAATTAGTACCTTGTCCTCCATCTCAAACAATTATTGGTACTAAATGGGTATTCCGGAACAAACTCGATGATCAAGGCAACATTGTTCGAAATAAGGCAAGGTTAGTAGCTCAAGGGTATTGTGAAGAAGAAGGTATTGACTATGATGAAACTTTTGCTCCGTAGCACGTTTAGAAGCTATTCGTATTTTACTTGCCTATTCTTGTTTCAAAAATTTCAAACTTTACCAAATGGATGTTAAATCCGCTTTCCTAAATGGTATTATTCAAGAAGAAGTCTATGTAAAACAACCTCCGGGGTTTGAAAATTTTTCTAGGCCTAATGATGTTTATAAACTTAAAAAGGCTTTGTATGGTTTAAAACAAGCACCCCGTGCATGGTATGATAGACTTAGCTCTTTTCTTTTGCAAAATGGTTTTACAAGAGGTAAAGTTGATACTACACTCTTTGTTTTTGAAAAAGGGCAAGATTGTTTACTTGTGCAAATTTATGTTGATGATATTATCTTTGGTGCTACTAATGAATCTTTGTGCAAGAAATTCTCCAAGTTAATGCAAGGTGAATTCGAGATGTATATGATGGGGAGCTAAACTTCTTCCTTGGACTTCAAATTAAGCAATGCCAAGAAGGTATCTATATTTCACAATCAAAGTATACAAAAGAACTTTTGAAGAAGTTTGGCATTGAAGAAGGAAGAACCGTCTCGACTCTATGGCAACCAATGTCAAAATTGACAAAGATGAAAAAGGCAAGACGGTTGATGAATCCAAGTATCGAGTATGATTGGTAGTTTACTTTATTTAACCGCTAGTAGACCGGACATTCTTCATGCCGTATGCCTATGTGCTCGTTTTCAAAGCAATCCAAAAGAATCTCATATGAGTGCCGTTAAACGGATTTTTGATATTTGAAAGGCACTATTCAATATGGTTTATTTTATCGAAAGAATGAAATCTTTTCTCTTAAAGGTTATAGTGATTCGGACTATGCGGGTAATATTGATGATCGGAAAAGTACTTTCGGATCATGTCAATTTTTAAGCGATTGCCTAGTTTCTTGGTTTTCAAAGAAGCAAGTGTTTCTCTTTCAACGGCCGAAGCCGAATATATTTCCGCCGCATTTTGTTGTACTCAACTTCTTTGGATGAAACAAACCTTAGCGGATTACAAATGCTCTTTTGAAAACGTACCTATCTTTTGTGATAATGTATCCGCTATAAATATTGCTCAAAACCCGGTTCATCATAATCGTACTAAACATATTGAGATTCGACATCATTTTCTAAGGGATTGTGTTTCAAAAAACGAAAAATTGAGATATCATTTGTGCCATCTCAAGATCAATTAGCGGACATTTTTACAAAACCGCTAACTTCCGAGACTTTTGCGTCAATACGAGCTCGGTTAGGCATAATGCATATTGAATGAGGTCTACGTTTGCATTTTGCATGTTTTTAAAACTTAGGGGCGAAAAATCGGATTTTTGGTTGAAAATTCGGATTTTGAAAAATTTGTCAAACAATTGAAGAGGTTGAGGGCAACAACCGCCCTCAACGTCGACCGTCGCCCTCAACCACGACCGGTCGCCTAAGCCATTTTTTGGTTTAAAATCATTCTCTTTCATTAGTCATGTTCACTCATTTTGGCCATTTTTCGTCCCCTTTGCCAAATGCACACTATTGTCACTCAAAATTGATTTTTATGCATTCCATTTATATCTTGGACCTTATATAGCATGTTTATCATCATCATTGCTCATCTTTTCCGATCAAATGGTAAGAATTTTCCTTACTTTGCTCAATTGGGTTGAACCCTTGAGTTTATGGCCTTTCTTGTATATTACTTGATGAAATTATTTTATGATCATGGTGAGCTTAGTTGTTATGCTTTGTATTGTATGATGATTGGTATGATTTGGTGATAAAATTTTTTGGCTTGATTCATTTACAAGGGCTTTATACAACTCTTTTTATTTTTCACGCCCACAATGTGTTCGATGCAATGTTTCAATGAAAATTTCAACTTCTACATGATTCTCTCGCTTCCAAAAGTCTTCTATACTCATTGAGATCATGTTTTGGGAAATAAAACGAGCGTATGAACTCTTCATGATATATTTCTCACATTTTCCTTGGTTTTTAAGCCTAAATTACTCAATGGTTGAAACACCATTTCTTTGGCGCACTTTGATATACTTCTATGATGTTTCTATCATCCTAACATTCTTTTGATGATTCCAAGGGGAGAAACAGAAATTGGCTCGTTAGCTCAAAGAAGCTAATAAAAGCTCGAAATAGAAGCTATAAGCTATGGCTTGTTTAGGCCATAAGTTGTGAAGAAAACTTAGTCCAATAGTTGTTTTATGGACTTGTTTGCATGGATATTTAGTATTTGTGACAGGGGAGCTTCTAAGCTCATGGAGTTAGTGTTTATTTTGTAAAAGCTTGTGCTTCTAGCTTATGCAATATTTCTTCTTAATATGCTTGTTGATAGGGGAGCTTTTGTAAAATGTTTTTAAACGGATAGTTTACTCATAAACCGAAAATTATTTTGTTTTTCGAAATCGTCCTCTTGAAAATTGTTTTGGTTTGTAATCATCAAAAAGGGGGAGTTTGTTAGATAAATGTTTTTATCATGATTTTGATGATTTTGTTCAAATGAGTTTTATACCAAAACAATGTCCCTAAATGTTGTCCCAATACTTCCGATCGTTCTAAAATGTTTTTACTATTTTTTGGAGTATTTCTTGAAGTTAATATTCGATTTAAAATTGGACAACACTTTTGTTTCAGGCTCGACCATCAGTCGCCACTATAGGGCAACCCGTACTGAGTTGAGTTTTGAAACGAGAAAATGGGGCGTAAGAAAAAAAAAGAAGCGGGCGGCCGATCGACCGAGTGGGCGGCCGGTGTGTGGTCGGCCGACGATCGGCCGTGGCGACACTGCACTGCAAGTTGGATTTTGTTCCGACTTCTCTGTTTCGTAAAAATGTCAAGGGCAACCGGTCACGGTGATTTCGCATCCCCCGACCGGTCCCCACAAAAAATTCGCGAGAATTCAATTTCAATCTTATCTCTGCGCACGGTCGAACCCCCCCATGTTTGACAAAGAAACTATCCGTTGCGTTTTGGACAACTTTTCCTATTTTGTGGGATTGATTTCTAACACTATATTGATGATTTTAAATGGTTTCTTTTGCAGCAAATCACTCCCCAAGGAGGAGCCAATGTCTGGAAATCAAAGCCAAGACCTCTCCTATAAATAGAGGCTTCATTCAAGCAACAAAATACAACACTCTATACAAGCAAAGAGCAAACAAAGCAAACACTTTCATATATCTTGTTGTATTAGCCTTAGCACTTTCACTTGCACAAATTTGAGGTCTAGGCTTTCAATTCTTGATTACACTTGCACTCATATTGTATCAATCATTATTGAGTTGTAATCTTGATTTTGGTCATCATTCAACACAAGACATCCTTGTGAGTATTCTTGTGGTAAGAATACACTTGGGTGATCTAGGTGATAGGTGTTTGAAGGTTGTGGTAATCTTCAAAGGTGTTGTAAGAGGTTGTGGTAATCCTCGAGGTGTTGTAAGAGGGTTGTGGTAATCCTCAAGGTGTTGTAAGAGGGTTGTGGTAATCCTCAAGGTGGTGTAAGAGGATTGTGGTAATCCTCAAAGTGGTGAAGGAGGATTGTGGTAATCCTCAAGGTGTTGTATTAATTTTTGGTAAATTAATAAAATCTTTTCTTTCTTTTTGAAATCCATCCGGAATACTTTGGGGTGGTAGAGGATTAGGCCCTAGGTGGGTTGAACCTCTTTAAATCGGCGAGTGTTGTTTTATTTCCGCATTTACATTCTCGTCTTTGGTTGATTATTCGAAAAAGAGGGCAAAAATCTGAAAAACCGAGATAATCTATTCACCCCCTCTAGAGATTATCGTAGCCACTTGGACTAACATAAGATATTTAGCCGGACATGGGAAAAGAATAATTCATAGACAAATTATTCATATTCATATCATATTAGATGAAAATAAAATACAATGGAGAAGGAAAACTCAGGGATATCGATGGATTTCTCAATCAATCTTCAATCTTCAAGCGTGGATGCGATCTTGACTTTTCTCTCGGTTCCTCTTAAAGTCAGATGCTCTTTCTCTGTGTTCTAGGGTAAAAGTATGTGTGTCCCCATTTGGGTCCGCCTCCTATCAATTTGTACCCTCGTATGATGAAGTATAATTGGATATGAAGAGAAACTGTCAAAACCCGCACAGACGCACGGGTCGTGCCAAAGCGTACGTGCTGCCCATGCGTCAAGTTGAAGTCACCAACTTTAACCTGCACAGGCGCACGGGTCATGCCATGGCGCACGAGCTGCTCGTGCGTCCTGCTGAACCCCATGGGCTGCCCGGGCATGGTCATTTTCCGCCCAGTTCGGCTGATTTCTTCTCGGTTTAACTCATTACTTCATGTAATCGCTGTTTCACAAACTTTCCACGATTCACAAGGGCTCTAATAGCTACAATGCTCCCAATTGCCACAAAAGTGCTACAAAAATAGTGATTTCCCTGCAAAACGAGCAGAGCGTAATATATTTAAATATTAAGAACACAACCCTTATTATTATGTTAATACATGTTTATCATCTCATTTTAGTCAAAACCATGCCCAAAATACATGCAAAACTCACACTTAACAAACCCCCAAACTTAAACTGTTGACAGTCCCGATCACCGCTTCTCAAGCCAAAAACACGTGTGGGTGGAATGAATTGTGCACAATCAAGAACATCAACTCCAAGAAATCATGTGGTGTATCCATGGATATCAAGTAATGAATCAATCAGGCTTCAAATCTCCAATATAAAACATTTTCAATATAATCATGGCAAATGCTTTGAATTTACGAATCTCACTGGTCAAGTATATGCTCTCTCCTCAAATGTATAAAGGATGTGTTTACACTCAAATCAATTCAATGATGAAGAACTACCATAGGTTTGCAAATCGTCTCAAATATCCACCACTAAAGTGTATGCAATTCATGAATCAAAAAGCACTTTGTCATTCAGTTGAATGGAGGCTCTTTGGTTACGGTAGGAAAGTTTGGATAAAGTAACTCAAACTCGAGCATATAGAATGGTAAGCATAATCTCAGTCAAATCAATGAATCCCATATAAGAAGCACCAACTAATGAACTCAATAGTAACCTAAGCTTCTCAAACCACACCCTTTTTTACATCAATTCTTCATAGCCTTTTCTCTGGTGACACTGAACTTTCTTCAAATCATATTATGAACCTAGCCTAAGAGTTCACACATAGCAAACCCAATCATAGAGTCGATTCTTTTTTTCCCGAATCTTTCATGAGCATTCCTCAATTTTTTTTCTTTTGTTCTTTTTGTTCCCATAAACCAACTCTTGCAAATTCATCCTCATTCAACCAACTTACTCAATTCTATAAGCTCAAGTTTAGGACAAAAGATATATCAAGTCAAGGCACAAAATATGGCTATCAAAAAATAAGGCAATAGACTCAAATTGGTTAACTAGGGAATTAAATATCATTGGGTGGGCTAAAGGCTAAACAAAAATGGCGCTAAATCACTTTCACAAATTGCATACAACATGTGGTCTTGACAGAGATACAAAAGCAAGTTCTAGAGTTCTAACAGCACGAATGATACACTCTAAACAAAAAACAAAAGTTTGCATATGATGAAAGCAGTAAAGGCTCAAAAGCTCACATGCTTGCATATCCGTAAATCAAAGCATAAACTCCATGTTTCAATATCCACATGATCAATACCATCAATTATCATATTGATCAATTTACACTCAACACCATACCAAAACAACAAAAGGATTTTGCAAAAAAATCACTTAAATCACATCACACAACATCAATCCAAAGTTTTCTCACTCCATAAGAACCTACGAAAGCAATAAACGTGCTAAAACATTAAACATGCTTTTAATGCAATGCAACCTAAGTGCTCTACATGCAACTACATGAAATGCAAAAAAAATCTCTCTCCAATTCCCTTTATATCAAAATAACTATGTCTCCCCCAAACTTGAATGAAATTATATCCTGCACATGTGAAAAAATCGAATTTCAATGCAAAAGAAACGTAGAGACAACTTATTAACTCATTGAGGTGGTGGCGGTAGATAGTGGCCTTGAGATAAATGCCACTGGGTCATTTGCCTCATCATCTCGAAGAGCTCCTCTTGACACCTGTCAGATGCCATGGTCCACTGCTAGTGTTCTGTCCGGAATGCCATAAACTCCTCGTGATGCAGCTGGACTCTCTCCTCTAAGGCTAACAACCTATCACTTATGTCATAACTTGCACGATTTGCACCTCGATGGGAACTTTCTGGGATGTCCTCGTTTCTTTGTATAGGATCCTGTCTGCTGATAAATTCCATTTCCTCTTCTGCCAACTCCTTTTCATCCTGAAACCCGACTACTCATCTCATTTTTTGCGTGAGCATTCGTTGTATTGCTTGTTCATGAACATCTGAGTTTAATAGGAAGTTCGACCGATCCTCTATGCTATCAACAATGGTGAGAGAATTGTTGGGCAAAGGGAATGATGTTGCTCGACAGTCTAGTTGATCAACGGAGTATGCTGCTGTGTTGAATGGTGTGCTCGACAACATACACCATATCAAAAATAATTCTCTGGTACTCATTACCCCTTTGTTTTCTCTAGCGAAGATCGACGTTGTGGTAACTCTCTGTAAGTATCGAAACACCGGATTCCATACCCATGATATCTTCGCCGACCTTGCCTCATAAACCTATATTCCCCGTTACAGGGATCTCCACAAGCGCTCTCCAGAAGGATTGTTGATTATATTCCACATATATGCCCCATTGATCGGCACCTCCAAAACATTAGTCATGTCGGCAATAGAGAGTTGTCTCCTTGTATTTCCCAGCTAGAATATGATCAAATACGGCTCCCCTGAGGGGGGGTTCTTAACACCTTGAGGGTGCTCAAGAAATCTAGGGTGAGACTTCTGTATGTTGGCCATCGCTTGCTCATGAACCTAGTCCATATAACCCTCTCGAACATTCTCCAAACGTCCTCGTGTATCCCAAGTGCTTGAGTACACCCATCATCGGCATAACGAGTGGGATCATTGGATGATTCATCAACCTATTCCAGGCCTCTATATGCTCGTCCCTTGTTAGCTCTACTCCGTATGCTTCGGGACTATTAGGATCAATGTCTCGTTCGTCTTTTTCTTTCTGCCATTTCAACTCGTACAAGATTGTACCTAGCAAAAGAATATATGAGACTTCGTATAAACTGAGTAAACTATCTAAAATGGTGAAATAATGCTTATTGTTCAATTTCCATAAAAAGTATAATTTCCCATCTCCACAAGTCTAAAATCAAGGACTAATCCAATTTTTTTTCAACTTCAATACAAATATGGAGAATTCATAGTCAAGTATACTCTAAATATCAATGATCAAGCATAAAATGATCCAGAATTCAAACTATCTTCACCATTTCAAGATGCATACCAAGTGTTTGATATAATGTCCCAAAGAAGATTCAAAGAAAACCATGACAAATCTGTCACATATTGCACCAAACTTCAATCTCCAATGCGTATCATGCAATAAAATCAAAGCGAAAGTGCAATTCTTACCGAAATCTCCAAGATTTAGCAACAAGGTTGAAATTTAGCCCTAGGTGTCTTTCCTCAAAATTCTCAAACTCAAACTCAACTTTAATGGTGATTTATGTAGGGTGTGTTGTGAGGATGAAAGATTTTAAGTGAAAATCGATTAGAGAGATCGAATTTCTTCAAAGATGGAAGGGGGTAGAGATGTATAGAGAGATTAGGGGCATATATGTGTGTTTCAATGAATGAAAACACCTCCAACCCCGTTTTTAGTTGAGCAGATTAGACAGATGCATGGGTCGTACGCCCACGCATGGGTTGCCGGTGCGTCAAGTTGAGAGTCCGGTTTTTCTTTGCACAGGCGCATGGGTTGTGCGAGTACGCACGGTTTGCCCGTGCGTCAACTGGAAGAACTTTTTTTACAAACTTTTTTTATAAAATCAAAATAAACAAGTTAGATCCTATCTAATTAATCAAACAAAATAAGGAAAGAAAAACAACAAATCATTGGGTTGCCTCCCAATAAGAGCTAAATTTAACGTCTATAGCTTGACGTCTGTACGTTTCAATCAAGGATCCTTCAAGTGATGTATGACACCTCCTCCTTTTGGTTCCTATGGAAGTAATGCTTAATCCTTTGAAAAATGTCTGTCCATCCTGTGTCAATAATTCCACTACTCCAGGGGTTATAATACCTTCTTAATTACGAACGGCCATGACCACCAAGATTTGAGTTTTCCGGAAAAGGTTTAAGACGTGAATTATACAAGAGGACTTGTTCACTCGGTAAAAACTCTCGTCTCTTAATCATTTTGTCATTCCATCTCTTAGTACGCTCTTTGTAAATTCGGGAATTCTCATAGGCCTCATCTCTGAATTCTTCCATCTGATTTAAATGTAGTAGCCTCTCTTCACCTGCTGCTTTGAAGTCAAAATTCAACTTCTTTACCGCCCAGAATGCTTTATGTTCTAACTCCACGGGTAAGTGACATGATTTTCCATATACAAGCTGATACGGAGATGTTCCCAAAAGCATTTTGAAAGCTGTCCGGTATGCTCATAAAGCATCATCTAACCTCATAGACCAATTTTTTCGATTTATGTTCACAGTCTTTTCTAGGATTTGCTTAATTTCTAGATTGGCTATTTTAGCTTGCCCATTTACTTGCGGATGATATGCCAATGCAACTTTGTGCCTAACACCGTATTTTGCAAGTAGATTACTCATTAACTTATTCACAAAATGTGACCCCCATTATTAATCAAAGTTCTCGAGGTTCCAAATCGAGTGAATATATTTTTTTTTCAAAAATGCATTACTACTTGTGCATCATTTGTCTGTGAAGGAATCACCTCTACCCATCGGGACACGTACTCCACTGCGAGTAAAATGTATTGATGGCCAGAATATGCTGGAAAGGGACCCATGAAGGCAATCCCCCACACATCAAATAATTCCACTTCCATCACATTCGTCATAGGCATCTCATGTCGTCTAGATATGTTCCCCTTCCGCTGGCATCTATCACACTGTTGCACATACAAATAACAATCATTATACAAAGTAGGCCAATATAACCCACTCTGGTACCTTCGCAGTAGTGCGTGTCGGACCAAAGTGTCCCCCACAAGGTGAGGAATGACAGTGTTGTAAACCTCCCTCCAATTCTTCTTGAGGTACACATCGTCTAATGATCATGTCTGCACACCTCTAAAGAGCAAAGGATCATCATATATAAAACTTGACATCATGGAGAAATTTCTTTTTCTGATATGAGGATAAATCTGGAGGCAAAACTCCTGCTACCAAATAATTTACAATGTCTGCGTACCATGGGAATGTTGCTTGTGCTAACAAAAACCGCTCATCCAGAAATTCTTCTTTGATCGACTCTATTCCCTCTTTCTTATCCTTTTTATATTCAAGCCTAGATAAGTGGTGTGCCATAATATTCTCACACCCCTTTCTATTTATAATCTCCACATCAAATTCTTGCAACAGGAGAATCCATCGTATCAATCTTGGCTTGCATCTTTCTTATCGAATAGATATTTGATAGTTGCATGATCTGTGTGGAATATCGTCTTTGTTCCAATAAAATTTGATGGGAATTTGTCAAATGCAAATACAATCGCCAACATCCTTTTTTCAGTGGTGGTGTAATTCTGTTGTGCATCATCCAATGTTTTGCTCGCATAGTAGATGACTCTGAAAATATTTTCTCTCTTCTGGCCAAGAAATGCCCCTGCTACAAAGTCACTAGCATCACACATTAGCTCAAATGGTGACTCCAATCTGGGACTACAAGAATTGGTGCACTTACTAATGCCTTCTTCAAAATCTCAAATGCCTGCAAACAATCATTGGAAAAATTGAAAGTAGTATCTTTTCTAATAATTGACTTAAAGGTTTAGTGATTTTAGAAAAGTCACGAATGAACCTTCTGTAGAAACCAACGTGCCCTAAGAAACTTCTGATTGCTTTTTCATTCGTAGGTGGTGGGAGTTTCTCAATCGCCACAATGTTTGCTCTATCCACTTCTAAACCTGCAGAAGAAACTCGATGGCCAAGTACAATGTCATCTCGTACCATAAAGTGACATTTCTCCCGATTCAAAACAAGATTAGTTTATTCGCACATCTGCAACACTAAAGAAAGATTGTGAAGGCAATGATCAAATGAATCTCCAAAGACAGAAAAGTCTAAGGATCGCGATGAGGAAATTATCCGGGGGAAGAACAAAGCCAACAGAGAAGTCTGTAAAGGTACACCATGATGAAGCCCTCGGGCGGATGAGTAAGCCTATTGCCTGAACCCGAGCCAACATCACAAACGCCGAAAGAAGCTGTTCGCATCCAACGAAGACAAACAAAAGGACACTCGACTGGCCAACTCTCGCAGAACAATTGTCTGACTCCCGGGAGGAGGCTATGTTTATACTTGGTAGGGCGGACTTCTTCAGGACTATCTTCCTCGAACTCCGGCCAAGAAGACTCATCACTTGAGCTCGAATCCGGCTTAAACTATACTTCTCATTCACCATCAATACACAACTCTGGAGCAAGAGGAGGAATATCAAACTCCATAGACAAAGGAAATGGAATGACTAAACCAAAAACTGAACGCCCAGTGATACCTCGGCCTTTGAGTGGAATGGAAAAAGGACCGGAATCCAGAATCCAGTTTGAAATATACGAAAACTCCAGAGAAGATGGAGAAAAACGAGAACAAAAATAGGCGGAGGGGGCTTGGGATGCGTCACTAGGGCGCACCCTCCTCCAATGGGGAGGATGTCTGGGCGTGCCCTTGTGGCCGCCCGGGGAGGGCGCGAAGGGGGCGCCCTTGTCCAGTTTGGGGAGGCGCCTTTACCGCCTATGGAGCTCTCATCTCTCTCTCTCTCTCTCTCTCTCTCTCTCTCTCTCCCTTGACACACTCCACTCATTACTCCAATTCTCCTTGGATTCTCACCTCAATTCTCACTTCAACTTTCAAGAAATTTCCTAAGTCTTCTAAAAAGCAAATTCAAAGTTGAAGAGCAGAGAGACAAATATTACTTTTAGACAATGACAGATCCACACACCCATCTACGAAGGCACGTGCCCCCATAGTTTTTTTTTTCATTTTTTCTTTTAGCATTTTACCTTTTTTTTTCAATAACTTCTTTCATTCTTTTATACTATTTATTATTTATATTTAAAAACTATATATAATTAGATTAAAAGAAAGTATAATGTACCCCATTAGTTATTTTCAATGTAGTTTATTATCGAATTTATCTTGTGCTCCCTTCGTAAAAAATTTCTAGATGCGTCCCTGCTTTTGGAAGATATGGTCACAAGCTCTTCTTCCAAGTGTTCTTGTGCAAAAGTGGTCAAAGATTCTCCAAAGGCAAGACAAGATATACAACAAGACAAGCCAAATATTTCTACACCGGATTAGCTCTCACATTGCTTCATCCCTCTGCAGTGCTGGAGTTGGGGGGCTTATGTTGGGGCAAAAATAATATTTAATTAATTAATTAATATATAATTCAGTTTATATAGTTATTTAATATTAATTTCTCAATGGACTCTTAATAAAATAAATCGCCTCAAAGGTGTCCGAGACTGGCCCATAGGCCTAATTATCCTACGCGAATTGGCCCACGAGGTCCGTCTCCCAGATATGAAAAGATTCCTCCTATTATCTGTAAGTAAATTAATTCATAATCCTCATACGCATTTTAATTCATTATTCATTTACTATTTTATTCTCTCGTTTGCCGTGTTGACTTGAGCGTCAGAGGGACAACCCTCGGGGCCCTCTAACGTTTGCGCGTGCTTACATGCAAGTTCCCAATCGAAGGATTTTCCAGCTCTCGGAGAAGAATACTTGAAGACTTCCTCTCGGGAAGAAGATTTTGGTCAACCCCGATGACTTGAAATGATCTGTCCTAAAAAGCAGCATCGTACATCATTTTTATGCACTCATATATTGTTTCATATGATATTATAATACATTAGGTGAATGTCACTTATATATATAATTATTTTATGCACGTGACAATTACCTAATGGCTAATGGAATGAAATATCAGATAAAATACCATAAAAAACAAAAGTTGTATATCGCATGTACTCGCTATTATTGCGCTGCATTATTATACAACTAGTCAACTACTCTACGACAAACACATCATGCACATAGATGCTTGATCAAAATTAAAGTCGCTGTGCCACATGTTGCAATTAATTTATTTTAAAATAATGGGATGCTTAAGTGGTTGTGTGAGGTTATGCAATTAATATGTACTATCTCGTGGGGGTAAAATTAATTTTCTCCTATTTTATTATATACTGATTTATTAATCGAATTTATTTAATTATTGCCCAAAAAGTTTGGGTCATAAATATTGTTAATCATCTCATGAGGTTCATGAGGTTCAGTTTATCAATTATGGCTCACGAAACTCACTTTATTATACTAAGCCCATAAGATTCATCATCACATGTGTAAAAGGTCCATCACTAATCATTTATAAGTATCATAATTTAATTACTCTTAATTACATTCTTTTTCTCTGGACTTATTTTCATATTGTAGCTAACTTAAGCATCGTATATGTCTCCTTGAGACAACCTTGAGCCTTTCTAATTTTGTCTGCGTGTTGCATGTCAGTCCACACTAAGAAATTTCACCAAATCCTGGATTGACTAATTTAATTCCTAAGTAGACTGTAATTTGGACTATTAGATTCAACTTCTCTAATTCCCTAATATGGAGTGATCTGTGATCTGTATTTTATAGTAGCATCATCATGAAAAAAGAGAAAAATTGAAGTGTTACACTAAAAACTTATTGAAATTTATGAAGCCATATCACCAAAAAAAAAAAAAAAAAAGATGAATCTTAGAGTCTAGTGTGTGTTGTGTGTGAAAAGAATAATGGAGAGGAAGAAGTGGCCTTTGTTTGTGGGAGATGAGACCCACCACCATATACTGTACAAAATCTGCAATTTGTGCATGAAAGTCGTGCAAGGCCTTAAAGGTGAACCGTCGATGGTGCTAAATTTGGTGTCTGCCACGTCAGTATTTGTTTATCCCTTATTGTTTTCTGATTATATCTAAGTAATTGCATTGCGTCATAAAAAAAGAGGGCCCGTTGTACTAGATTTCCCAAACTCCAGTTGTCGGTTGTACCCTTTCTCGTGATAAATGTTTTCGTAATTTCTTTTTCAAGTCTAATCCTTTTGTGCAAAACTACAAGTCTACAACGGATTTGGATTAGGCTTTAGGTGGACATATATCTCTATCGGCTGACAAAGCAGGCTGACAAAGCAAGAAGAGTAATTGATCAAGTTCGCGGACGTTCTCATGAAGAAATATTTATGATAATAGAACTCATGTCCTATAGAGCATATATGTTATCCCATTTTTAAATTGGTTTATGCTTTTTCTAATTTGTTTCTTTTTAATTATTAGGAGTGTTCATGGTTCGATAAAATAAAAAAAATCAAATTAAAAATAAAATCATGCCAAACGAAATCAAATTAAAAAATGTAATTGGTATTCAGTTTTCTTATTTATTAAGAAATTATATTTGGTTTAGTTTAGGAAGAAAACCAATCGTCAAATTTTTAATCTTTTATCTTTTCTTATATATATTTTTATATACGTTTTTAATACATTATTTATTATTTACTTGCTAATATTTAAAATATAAAATAAAATATATAAATATGATTGCTATATTTGTATTTTTATTCAATTAACTGAATCATCAAACCAAAATATTCAAAAAGAAATTAAAAAACATCGTTTGTAATTCAACTTCCACTATAAACATCTTTTGAATTAGTTGAAATCGTATAATTCATATATATTTTTAGTTTCCTAGTGACCATAAAACATCCATGTTAACATCTTTTCTAAAAAATAATAAGTAAAACTAAATTAAAATTCTACCAACAAAGTGACATCACATGAAAGTGTTACCACGCAAACATCAAAATATTACTAAAAAAAGTAAGATTTCTGACACACATATGGAACATGCAACATGCACGGTTGTTGTCACAATGAGCAACATTTATTGATTTTTGAACCCATCCGTGATTTTCCCCTACTTGTACTATATACTTTTTGACATTTAAATTCCCAATGGAATAAATATTTGTAGTTAGGGTAAATTGCAAAATTAGTCCTGTATTTATAGGTATACTGTAATATTAATCATGTAATATTGAAGTTGCAATTCTAGTTCTGTGATAATTTTGCTCTTTAGCAAAATAATAATTTTAATCATGTTATTTTTAGGATTTAACAATTTTAGTCTTTTATTTTTTTGTTATGGTAGTTTTAGTTCTATTATTCGAAATAACCAATTTACAAAATTTGTACGTGTTTTTGTATTTTTATAATTAGTTAAATAATACATGTAAAACTCGTATTTGGAATTTTGATCCGGATTCATGAGTGTAAAATTCTTCCATCTTTTAGCAATATATAGTATAAATGATAAATAAATTCAACTCGAGTAATTAAATAAAATATAGGCTCAAAAAATATTGAAATAGCGTTCATACCAAATTCGCACAAATCTAAACCTTACAGGACCAAAATTGCAAAAAGAGAAAATATACATGACTAAAGTTGCAATTTCGATAGTTAGAGGACTAATATTGCAACACTTCTATACATGTCGATTAATTTTGCATTTTCCCCTTGTAGTGATTGAAGAAAATGTTTTATGATCTGCTAAAAGGGTGCGAATTACATGTGTTATTATAAGAATGCCGAGAGAGTATGCCAATATGATCTTAATGAGATGTGGGGCTTTGCATCCAGCGTGTTGTAAAAATCGGTTTAGGCGGCCGCCAGCGCTAGCGCCCTTAGGCCGATTTGATTTTCTTCAAATCGGTTAAAAAAATCGGCCGATCAAAATCGGGCTAGGCGGGCGTCTGGCGGGCATCTAGGCGGTCTAGTCGGAATAAATCGGCCAAAATACAAAAAAATGAAAAAAAAAAATGAAAAACATGATGTTTCTTGGCGGCCGCCTTCGAGTAGTCAGCGCAAGGCGCCAGTGCCGCGCCGACTAGCGTCTAGCGATTTCTGCAACCTTGGTCACAAGTAGGTGGAGACGAGGAGGGTCGAAAACACTAAAGTCTTTCTACCTTCCTAACCTTCCCAGGCGACGCAAAAGACTTTTGAATGAGTAAATGAACTTGTCGGGTAGAACTCATCCCCAAAAGCTAGCTCAAGGGGAGAGGGCGTCCAACCCACACTTATATACAATAACAGCTTCGCCCTCACGCCGAGATTGCCAATCCCAATGGGCCGCGGTCCGATTCCCAACATCGCTTCTAAACCAAACGTGAGTGCTCTAATACCATGTTAAATGTGTTTGGGTAGAACTCATCCTCAAAAGCTAGCTCAAAAAGAGAGGATATCCAATCTACACTTATACACAATAATAACCTAGTAAACTAGCAACATGAACACAAATACAAACTCTAACATATCAACGGCCACGCTTGGCGTTAGTAATTTTCATTAGTTTCTCAATTATTGAGAATTTTGTTGGCAAGGAGTGCTAGATAATTCATCAAATCGAGTATGAATTTCACATTTTGATGGACATATTTTAAAAACTATATAGTAATTTCATTTTGTAATCATGATTCAGTTAAAAGATTCAGTTACATTAATTTTTTATAGGTCTCTTCAGTCTTCAATTAACCTGTCTCTGTTCATGATTGACTGATGATAGCACCTTTGTTATTAAAAAACAGGGCCATCTAACTTTAATTTGTGACCGTAGAATTAAACAAAAAATAAAATCATCATTTTTTTTACCGTGTCCTTCGACCGAAAGCAGAAATATGATTGACATAATTTCCAAATGAAACATCATCAAAGTCATGTGGTGTTGCAAATGTGGCTGTACTAAAATTTGGTTCACCATGCAAGCAAAGTCTAATCTCTATGTCAAATCATCGTTTTCGTCATTCATTACATCATCACCTCATAAAATCAAAATCTCTCTTTCTTTTTTTTTGGTCCGAGAAAATAATATCATTGTTGGCTATCCTTACAAACCTACGCAAGTTTTTACAGTGTGGTTTGTCTTAAATCACAATTTTTATATTGTTTTTTGGGAGAAAATAATATTTCATGAATATATCTTTCAAATTGATAATTGTCCCAACATAAACCAACAAATTATTTCTAGGGGTGTAAATCCTGACCCAACACGAAAATCCGACCTGAAGTTACTGTTATAAACAAAAACACGACTAATACGAACCCGGCACGGTTGCCGTTCTCAACACGCCATACATTCAAACACGCTTAACTTTAGAGTTTCCATGCAATATGGGCTCCAAATGAAGATTCACTTGTTGGTAGGCACTATCTAATCAAGGTCCGTCCTACAATATCATCTATTTTGGTCCGAGCCTTACAGTTTGTCTTGGAAAATGCGCCTCTTGGGGAGAAGAGATTGACCCCGCTTATAAGTCGAGTCCATCCGCATGCTCACTCGATGCGGGATTCACCCTCCCCTTAATAAAACCCCCAACATGTGGGTGGACAAAGTGTGAGCTAGCGAGAGTCGGTGCGGAATTCCCCGCTTATAAGTCGAGTCCATCCGCATCCTCACTTGATGTGGGATTTGCCCTCCCTTCATAAGCCCCCAATGGGAGGGTGGACAAAGTGTGAGTGGGAGTCGGTGTGGGATTCCCACATACAACGCCAATGATGTGATATGGGATGACTCGTGTCCCCAAGAGATATTGTTCGATTTGGCACGAGCGTCACGGGTTTTTCCTGGAAAGGAGCTTCCCCGAGTGAAAGGAGGTTAGGGCACGATTGGACATGCTTTCATTTTGAAATATTCGTTTTGCTAGAGAATAGTGATAAAAAAAAAAAATTTGGAAGAAAAAAGATGAATTTTGAGAATGTGATTGGATGTAAGATGAAAAAGTAATGATGATAGTTGGTTTGATTTAAAAATAGTAAAATAATGATTGGATATATGATTGATAGTTAGAAATGTGTGGATGAGTGAATAGTGAAATTCGTGGAGAATGTGTAATAATGATTAGTTTTTGTGAAAAATGTGTAGATGTGATTGACAAAAGAAAAAATGAGAAAAAGTGAAAGTGAGAGAATAATATATTTTTGAAAATTTTGATAAACAATTGTATGTTTCGTTAAAAAAATTCTCTAGAGAAGGAAAATGCGTTTCATTTCATATCCAATCACGGCTTAACCTCTGCTTGTAAGTCATGTTCACTCCATGTGGGATGAATCCTTCTCTATCATCACTATCAATAATTTTTAATCTTCACTCAGGATTTCTCTTCTTTGGGTGTGAAATACGTTCATTTATGTTCTCTTTTTTTTTTTTTCTAGAAGTCTATCAGGAACTGCTTCTTTCATGTCGATCTCATTGCACCGGTAATTACTCCCACCCTCATCGGCCTCGCATATAATCTATATATTTTTGTTTTTCTGGGTTGAGTGAAATGAATAGAGAAGTCCAGATACATATAACTGCCAAAATTAATGTGAGTGACCACGCAAAAGGGTTGTAGTATAGGGCACGTTACATGTGCCAAAATAATGCTAATAAAAACAAAACATTTTGTTTTATATGTGCATGTACATTCTGAAAAAACCATTTTATCTACGAAAAAATTTGTAGATACGTATTAAGAAAATTGTATAGATAAAATATTTACTTACGTAATCTAAATATGTTGGTAAATACCTACGAGAAAAATTGTCGGTAATTTGTCGGTATAATATGAGAGAAAATAATTTATTTTGTAGGTATGTTGTAGGTAATCGTATAATTTATGGACAAAATCATTGTTGTCGGTAAATTCCGCTTAAACCGGAATTTTCTTCTAGTGGTAAAAAAAAAAAGAAAACTAGCCAACTTTCATACTATAGCTTTTGGTAACTGATCAATCCATCCCAAAATTCGACCCTTATTTAGCTATTCGATCTAAGTTTTTTTAGTACAAATTCAAAGAGTGGGAGGGGATGAATGCAACCCAGTTACATGTTTGAGTTTTACACACATCTTAGCAATAGTTCAATTCTAAGAATCTAATTTGTTTTTATTTATAAAAATAATGAGGGAAATCAAACTTCTTATTGACATATTCCATTCTTACCTTATCTTTCTCTTTTTATTTTTTTCCTCTTTTTTTCTGGGTTCCACACTTGGATGGTTAAAAAAATTTCCAACCAATTATGGAACTCAAGTGGAGCAAAAACATAATATTTAATGATTACTTGGACTTATACATTTAATTTTCAAATTAATTCGAAATTAAATAAAAGTAAAATGTCCATTATATTCTCGTACTATTTCAATTTATATTATTAATAAAGTGAAGATGATTTAAAAAGGATACCAAATGGACATTAAAATTAATGATATATGCTTTTAGCTATGGGCTCTTGCAAGCAATTTCTTGAAAGTGGAAACTTTGATATGTCATCAAATGAAATGAGAACCATGATATGTGGAACAACTTTATGGCATGGGGTGTAAATTGTAATGATGATGATGATGATGATATTTGCTGCTCAAAGAAAGCTATATTAGTTCGTCACTTTCCATTCTTTTTTGTACCACAACGCTATCTCTCTTTATTTGTAACCCACTATGCAAGTATTCAAAATTATAATGGTTAAGATTCTTATTCCTTGAATTTGAATCTTTGACCAAGTGAATCTGATTCACACAAGGACGCTTCACGTAAAAAAAGTCCTATATTTGATTAAACGGTATTTCTAATTTTAAATAAATTTCATTATGTATTTTTTTGGAGTACTGCTGATGCTTGGATTCACTCAACAACAAACAAACTACAAATATGTTGACCGGAAATATAAGAAATTGCTATGAAATGCTCTTTTATTGAATAACCGAACTGAGATGCTCTGGTCGGTCTCTGACTTGACAGAGTTTGAACTTACAAGTTTATATAGGAGTTTTCTGTCTTTTCCTCATAAATGAGTATTATATATATTATTGTTAGTCCAATTGGCTACGATAATCTAGAGGGGGTGAATAGATTATCACGATTTTCCGATTTTCGCCCTCTTTTTCGAATGTGAGAATAATAACAAAAATAAATGTTCGGGAATATAAACAACACTCGATGATTTATAGATGTTCAACCCACCTAGGACCTAATCCTCTACCACCCTGGTATGTCCGGAATGGATTTAAAAAAAAAGGAAACAGTTTATTAATAGATACCAAACTATTACAACATTTACCTTGAAGAGCACCTCACTCTTCTTACAACACCACATATGAAGATTACCACAATCTTCTTACACCAATGAAGAATACCACACTCTTCAACACCTAAAATCACACAAGTGTGCTCTTACCACAAGAACACTAATAAGGATGTCTTGTTTTGGATGATTGAAAACAATTCAAGATAACAACTCAAATGAAGTATACAACTTTGAAGTGTAACTATAATTAAGAATCAAGCATAGTACTCAAGATGTTCAAGTGAAAGACTTAGGTTAAATACAACAAGAAAATGAAAGTGAAGAACAAAAAGTTTGCTTGTGTTTGTATTTCTTGAATATTTCATCTATTTATAGAAGATGTCTTGAATTTTGATTTCCAGTCATTGGCTCCTCATTGGAGATTGAAATTTGTAAAAAATTGCAAATCAAATGGAAAATATAGTTGTTAGAACTGTTGCGCAACAAATAGTTTGCTGATAAAACCTTAGGTCGACCGGTTGACCTCTAATATGTGAAAATCTGTTGGAATTGGTCTTTGAGAAATTGGGTGTTGACCCGATTTTGACCAATTAATTAAGTGGTTTCCATTTGTGATAAATGGAATTAAATTATTTGAAAAAATTCTACTAAGAGAGTAGATGAGAATAACATTTGGAATTTCTCAAAACCGATTTCGGGTGAATGAGAAATTAATGCTAGAAGTTAGCCACTTAATACAAATAAATGGTATGGAAAATGGAAAATGTGGAGGAGAGATGCTCCATCCCACATAGGAAAAAGGAGGTAAAGTTGCACACTTTATTTATCCCAAGTTGGACAATGGGTTTGGGCCCTTGGGGGCACCCAAGTTTTTAAAGGGGAGAGGACCTACATGCTTGTGGGTTTGGTTCAAAGCACACGCGCACAAACGCGCCGCCGCCGCCGTCACGGGCCGGCTCGGCTCCGAGCATCATACAAGCATATTGATTTTTTCCCTTCGTTCAAAGCTTGAAACTTGAACTTTTGTTGTTATTTGTTGTTCCTGCTTTCTTTGTCTTTCCGCTTAATCGGGATCAGAAAAGTCGTTGTATCTTAGAGGCGTCGGGCGAACCGTAAGCACTAGTATACGGGCGTTTTCGTCTTGCGGAGACAGAATCGACTCGCCTCGACTTAAACTATACACAATCCCAAATGCCATTTTTCTTCAAACGAAACCTTCCACCGGATAATTTTAACCAACAATCGCAAGACGAAAGATTTGTTTCTTTCAAGACGATGGCTTCCACTCGATCTCGTTCGACCCATGGTTGCTTCTCCCGCTCACGGAGAAAAGTCGCCAAAATATTCCGCGCCGACTTTCAAACGTTGGCAACAGAAGATCTTTGTTCTACCTCACTACTTTGGGGTTGGCTCATTTTCTCAAAGACGATCCCCATCGCTAGTTGGAGAAGACGAAGTTGACAACAACCGGAGAATCGCCAGGATGCTTGGCATAACAAATGATTTTCTATAAACGCAACTACGTCTTGAACGGGCTAGACGACACTCTCTACAACGCTCTATAGCACGTTCAAGACGCCCAAGGAATTGTGGCGATCCTTGGAGAAGAAATACAAGACGGAAGATGCCGACAAAGAAATTTATTGTCGGCAAATTCCTGGAGTACAAGATGGTTGACACCAAGACGGTGATCAGCCAAGTTCAGAGATTCAAATCATCCTTCACGACTTAGTGTCTGGGGATGCTTTTGAATGAATCTTTTCAAGTGGCCGCAATTATCGAAAAATTGACGCCATTGTGGAAGGATTTCAATAACTACCTCAAGCACAAGAGCAAAGAGATGGGGCTTGAGGATCTGATTGTTCGGCCGCATCGAAGAAGACAATCGAAAATCGATGTTAAAACCATTAAATGCGAATGGAGGCTAAGGCCAATCTTGCGAGTCCAAAGACTAGCAAAAAACGTAAGCACTCCGGAAAGAGAAAGGCAAGGCCAAAAGTTCAAGGGGAATTGCTACAATTGTGCAAACCGAACCACATGGCGAAGGATTGCCGACATCCGAAGAAGGGCAATCAAGGTGGAAACCAACAAGCCATGTGACGGAGGACAAGTCGGTTCAATAGACTTGTTGGAGCTCGATCTATCCGCCGTTGTGTTTGAAGCCAATATGGTGGATAACCCAAGGGAGTGGTAGATAGATACCGGGGCTACTCATCACATTTGTGCCGATAAGGAGATGTTCTCCTCCTACACGCCGATTAATGGAAGGAAGTTGTTCATGGGGAACTCTTCGACTTCCAACATCATTGGGCTTGGAAAGGTGGTGCTCAAGATGACTTCCGGAAGGAGCTTACGCTTGTAGATGTGCTTTGCATGTCCCCGGACATCCGCAAGAACTTGGTTTTTCGGTCCGTTGCTTAGAAAGGCCGGATTTAGGCTAGTGTTTGAGTCCGACAAGTTTGTAATGACCAAGAATGGTCAGTTTTTATGTAAAGGTTACCTTGATAAGTGTCCTGCTTAAAATGTCTCAGAATGTACTTTTTTCGCCAAGAGGCGAAGAATAAAACGTTATACGTTATCTTGTTGGATTGTTCTAATTTATGGCATGATAGATTAGGACACGTAAACTTCAACACAATTAAAAGGTTAGTGAATCTGGAATTAATACCTTCGTTTAAAACCGATTCACAAGACAAATGTGAAATTTGTGTTGAAGCAAAATCGCCAAGGCACCGCTTCATTCGAACGAAGTACCAAACCACTCGAAAGTTAATTCATACAGATGTGTGTGACTTAAAACTTGTGCAAACTTGAGGTGGGAAAAAGTACTTCATAACGTTTATAGACGATTGCACAAGATATTGTTATGTATATCTTTTGAAAAGCAAAGATGAAGCTTTAGTAGCTTTTAAAACTTATAAGAATGAAGTTGACAATCAGCTTAATTTGAAAATTAAGATGATTCAAGTGATAGAGGGGAGAGTATGTTGCTCCGTTTGAAGAATTTTGCTCGGAAGCGGGTATAATTCATAAAATGACCGCACCTTACTCACCTCAATCAAATGGTATTGCGAATGCGGAATAGTACTCTTAAGGAGATGATGAATGCGATGTTGTTAAGTTCGCTTACCCCAAAACTTGTGGCGGGAAGCCATACTTTCTCGCGAACTACATTCTTAATAAGATCCCACACAGAGGTAAAAACGAAACTCCATATGAGTTATGGAAGGGACGAAACCGTCATACAAATACCTCAAAGTGTGGGGGTGTTTGGCTAAAGTCAAGTACCTAAGCCAAAACAAGTAAGAATCGGTCCGAGAAGACGATCGATTGTGCTTTCATTGGATATGCTAACAATAGTAGTGCATATCGCTTTTTAGTGCACAAGTCGCAATTCCCGATATAAATGAAGGTATGATCATTGAATCAAGGAATGTTTGATTCTTTGAGAATATCTTTCCGCACAAAGAACGGAAAGAAGAAAGTTCGAGTAAACGGACTTATGATAATCTTTGCAAGGTTACCTCAAAGTGATGATGAAAAGGAACCAAGACGCAAAGAAAAGGACAAAAGTAGCTAAGTCTTTTGGTTCTGATTTTCTAACTTATATGTTAGAAAACAAACCCCGAACTATTCAAGAAGCATTGTCTAGTCCAGAAGCTCCTCTCTGGAAAGAAGCTATCAATAACGAGATAGATTCCATCATGCAAAATCACACTTGGGAGTTGGTTGATCTCCCACCGGGTTGCAAACCTTTGGGATGCAAGTGGATCCTCAAAAGGAAGTATAAAGCAGATGGATCTATCGACAAGTATAAAGCCCGATTGGTAGCTAAAGGGTTTAGACAAAAGGAGGGATATGACTTCTTCGATACATATTCTCCTGTCACGAGGATTACGTCCATTCGTGTTCTCATTGCTATTGCAGCTTTGCATAACCTTGAGATACATCAAATGGACGTTAAGACTGCCTTCTTGAATGGGGAACTTGAAGAGGAGATTTATATGGAACAACCCGAGGGGTACGTTGCACCCGGTCAAGAGCGAAAGGTGTGTAAACTTGTTAAGTCACTTTATGGACTAAAACAAGCACCTAAGCAATGGCACGAAAAGTTTGACTCGACTATGAAGTCAAATGGTTTCAAGATCAATGAATGTGACAAGTGTGTCTACATTAAAGGTACTACAAATGATTACGTCATAGTATGCCTTTATGTGGATGATATGTTGATCATGGGTAGTAGTCATGATTTAATCATGAATACTAAGAACATGTTGAAGAAGAACTTTGACATGAAGGATATGGGATTATCTGATGTTATTTTAGGGATTAAAATCTCTAGAACTTCAGATGGAATTGTCTTGTCACAGTCCCATTATGTCGAAAGCATACTTAGAAGGTTTAATGCTTTTGACAACGCTCCGGCTAAGACACCTGTAGATCTAAGTCTACACTTGGCCAAGAATAGATGCGAACCAGTTTCGCAGCTGGAATATGCAAGGGTAATTGGCAGTCTGATGTACTTAACGAATTGTACACGTCCGTATTTGCATATTCAAAGAGTAAACTAAGTAGTTCACAAGAACCCAAGTACGGATCACCGAAAGCCATGACAAGGGTGCTTAGATATTTAAAGTATACCATGAACTATGGAATACTTTATACGAGATATCCAACAAGATTAGAAGGATACTTTGTGATGCCAAATCGATATCGGATATAAAAAGACTCCAAGTCCACAAGTGGATTTTTTTAACAATAAGTGGATGAGCGGTGTCGTGGAAGTCTTCTAAGCACGTGCATAGCTCGATCCACTATGAAATCCGAGTTCATTGCTTTGGATAAAGTCGGAGAAGAAGCGAAATGACTTAGAAACTTCTTAGAGGATATTCCTTGTTGGAATAAGCCCGTACTGCTTTTTATGATACACGCGTGATAGTCAATCAAGAATTGGAAGGGCACAAAAGCAAATGTATAATGGTAAGTCTAGACATATACGTCGGAGACACAATACCATTAGACAGTTGATTTCGAATGGGGTTATTTCGGTTGACTACGTGAAGTCAAAGGAAAACCTTGCGATCCGCTTTACGAAAGGCATTAATCGAGATCAATTGTATAAATTGTTAAGGGAATGGGTTTAATATCCACAACTTAAAGAATGTTCATAGCGGTAACCCAACCTTGTGAATTGGAGATCCCAAGACCTTGGTTTAATGGGACAACTAAGTTATGAATGTTCAAATGACCACTTGAAAATGTGTTAGCTCATTCTCGATACATCCAAGTGAATGTAAACCCGCTTGAATGTGGTGAGGTTAAGTTTAAGACTTTTAATGATTCCTATACCGAAAGGTGGAGTATGGCAAGATACTCTTCAATAGAAGATCACCTATATAAGTGAGAAGTAATAGCCGCTTAAAAAACACTTATGAATCTAAGATATGGTCCAGTATCAAATGGACACAACGTGAGAACAACAAGTGTTAGAGTTGTTATTGTAAGCAATCTTGTTGTCTTGGTTTACACAAACGGCCGAGTAGTTCAAGACATCGCGTCACTAAGCATCTAGTAAATCCGATAGTATTTTACTAAGGAAGGTTCAAAGCCACAAGCTACCTATCCTCGATGCAATAACGATTCACGAGACTTTCAAGCTTAATCTGCATACACGCATGCATTAATTTCATTCATGTGGGGATTGTTGAATTGGTCTTTGAGAAATCGGGTGTTGACCCGATTTTGATCAATTAATTAAGTGGTTTCCATTTGTGACAAATGAAATTAAATTATTTTAAAAAATTCTACTAAGAGAGTAGATGAGAATAGCATTTGGAATTTTTCAAAACCGATTCCGGTGAATGAGAAATTAATGCTAGAAGTTAGCCACTTAATACAAATAAATGGTATGGAAAATGGAAAATGTGGAGGAGGAGAGATGCTCCATCCCACATAGGAAAAAGGAGGTAAAGTTGCACACTTTATTTATCCCAAGTTGGACAAATGGGTTTGGGCCCTTGGGGGCACCCAAGTTTTTAAAGGAGAGAGACCTACATGCTTGTGGGTTTGGTTCAAAGTAAACACACGCCGCGCCGCCGCCTCCTGCCTGTGCCGGTCCCGAGGTCGTGGTCGTGGGTCGAGGTCGGGGTCTAGGATTTGGGCTTGGGCTTGGGCTTCAAGGCCCTTATTCTTCTTTTCAATCGAAATGTTTCGCCCCACGCACGGGCGAGCACGCCCATGCGGTTGGGTCGTGCTACCTACCGAGAATCTGCGCTACGCCAAGACGCGCAGGCGGCCTGCGCGCCTTGGTCGTGGCCGTCTTTGTGTCGAATGCTCGAGCACACGCACGGCAGCGCACGCCCGTCGTCTTCAGGCCGTGCTCTCTCGGACAGATCGTCTGCTCGATGCGCAAAGGTGCTTTTACAAGCCTATAGACGCGATTTTCCGTACGAGCACTTCGTTGCCTATATTAATGAAGCCCCTACTGATGAAAAAACACACAATAAACTCAGATAATAACATGTCATTTGCATCATACGAGCATATTGATTTTTTCCCTTCGTTCAAAGCTTGAAAGTTCGAACTTTTGTTTGTTTGCTGTTGTTCCGGTTTTGTTGTGCTGCTAACCGGGACTGTAAAGTCGTTGTATCTTAGAGGCTAGCGCCGGAACCGTAAGCACTAGTATACGGGGCGTTTTCGTCTTGCAGAGACAGAATCGAATTCTAGCCTCGACTTAAACAGAAACCTTCCACCAGATAATTTTAACCAACAAAATCAAATTTTGTCCCAAAATTACACTGGTGAACCGGTCCAGGGGGCCTTGGACCGGTTGACCTCAAGCTCGATCGGTCGGCCCCGTAGGTGGATCGGCCCACCTCTTCAAAAAATGAAACAGAAAGAATTTGAACCAAATTTAATACAATCTGGCACCGGTCACTATCAAGTTTGGTTGGTCGACCCAGCCCCAAAAATATCTTCTTTCGATTCTATTTCGATTTCAAGTCTTCGTGCACGAGTTTCCCTCTATGGCGACCGATTGGCCTTGAAATGTGTTTGTCCAATTTTTGTCAAAAATAAACTTCAAGAAATACTCAAAAAATTAGTAAAAATAATTTAAATCGATTAGGAGTATTTGGACAACATTTGGAGACATTGTTTTGGTGAAAACTCAAGAAAGAAAATCATCAAAATTACGATAAAAATATTTATCTAACAATTATTACATTTAATAGCTTAGCAATCATTACATCTATAATATTAGTGCAATATTTGTCTCTTTCTTGATGTGCATGAGTTGCATGACTGCCATGTGGTAGAAAGTGCTTTTTGACTTGTCCCATTGTTGCTTTGTCAGGTGGAAGCTTGGTCTGCCACTAGAATTCCAGTTCGGTCGTGGTTGACTTTATGGGGGGTATTTCGTCCCTTGAAATGCCTTTGGTTGGGCTCTAGTCGACTTTGCTCATCAGCTTGGCAAAGGTGGTCTGGTTGGTCCACGTTAGTAGGTCCTGGGCTGCCACGTGGACATATTAATCATCACAAATTTGTCCACTCGCTCGGGTACTATTAATGCCCCCAAGTTCCAAGTCAAGGAGGAGACCTACCGAGACGAGTTGGAACTTAAAGAGAGAGGGAGGAGTTGAGTGGACTCAAAGAGGTTGACAGCTTGTCACTGTTATTCAATGACTGAAATGGCGCATTTAATGAGGATAATCATGGCAAACACGTGGCAGTTTATGATTGGACCGTTGGGGCGTGTAAACCTAAGCAATAAGATTGTTAGTTTCAAACGTGCTTGATAGGTCGCTCCTTTTCAAATGGGCGCCTTTTTCGAGAAATCTCCACCTATAAATAGGCCCTTGCATCATTCATTTTCACTTTTTCTTCAAAAAACCGAGCTTACCAGAGAGAGATAAGAAAGTCGAGCGAGTTTAGGTCGGATCCGAGAGAAACAACATTCGAGCTTCCCTACGTAATTTTGAGCAATTTTTCTTCTCTTTTCTTTAAAGATGTCCAAAGAGCGATATATCCAAAATAGGGAGTATACTTATTGTTAGTCCAAGTGGCTACGATAATCTAGACGAGGGGTGAATATATTATCTCGGTTTTTCAGATTTTGCCCTATTTTTCGAAAAACTCAAGCAAAGATGAAATGCTAAAGTGCGGAAATTAAATAGCACACTTCGATTTATAGAGGTTCAACCCACCTGGGGCCTAATCTTCTACCACCCCAAGATATCCAGGATGGATTTCAAAAAGAAAAAAGATTTTATTAATTTACCAAAAATTAATACAACACCTTTAGGATTACCACAACCCTCTTTCACCACCTTGAGGATTACCACAACCCTCTTACAACACCTTTCAAGATTACCACAACCTTCAAACACCTATCACCTAGATCACCCAAGTGTATTCTTACCACAAGAATACTCACAAGGATGTCTTGTGTTGAATGATGACCAAAATCAATATTACAACTCAATAATGATTGATACAATATAAATACAAGTGTAATCAAGAATTGAAAGCCTAGACCTCAAATTTGTGCAAGTGAAAGTGTTAAGGCTAATACAATAAGATATATGAAAGTGTTTGCTTGATTGCTCTTTGCTTGTGTAGAGTGTTGTATCTTGTTACTTGAATGAAGCCTCTATTTATAGGAGAGGACTTGGCTTTCATTTCCGACATAGGCTCCTCCTTGGGGAGTGATTTGCTGCAAAAGAAACCATTTAAAATTATCAATATAGCTGTTAGAAATCAATCCCACAAAATAGGGAAAAGTCATTCAAAATGCAACGGATAGTTTGGTCTTTGATAAACAAGGGAAAAGTGCGACGGTCACAGAGAGATAAGATTGAAATGAAATTCCAGCTATTTTTACATAGGGGACCGATCGGAGGGGTGCGACCGGCCCCTTGGTCTTGACCAGTTGGGGTTGATAAAAATCGAAACAGAGAAAGATCAACCAAAAGAGGGGTCCAGTGCACGGCCGCCTGGGTCGACGGTCGCCCACCGGTCGACCACCGGTCGACCGGCCGCCTCTCTCTCTTTTTTTCTACATCCCATTTTCTGTTTCAAAACTAAACTCAGTACGGGTTGCCCTATAGGGCTAGGCGACCGGCCGAGTTTGAAACAAATGTGTTGTCCAATTTTTTATCGAAAATAAACTCCAAAAATACTCCAAAAATATAGTAAAAACATTTTAAGTCGATCGGAAGTATTTAGACAACATTTAGGTACATTGTTTTGTTTTAAAAACACATTTGAACAAAATCGAACAAAATCATCAAAATCATGATAAAAACATTTGTCTAACAAACTCCCCTTTTGATGATTACAAACCAAAACAATTTTCTCGAGGACGATTTTGAAAACAAATAAATTTTCCGGTTTTACGAGTGAACTATCCGTTAAAAACATTCCATACAAACTATATATGAGCATATCAACAAGAGATATTGCATAAGCTAGAAGCACAAGCTATAACAAGCTTATATAAAATGCATATAAACATCATAAGTTAAGTTAAGCTCCCCTATCACAATACTTATAATCTTTTGCAATTGAGTCCATAATACAAGCCATGGACTAGGTATTCTTGGCTTTAGGAAGCCATAGCTTATAGCTTTTATAACGAGCTTTTATTAGCTTCTTTTGGCTAACGAGCCAATTTCCTGTTTCTCCCCTTTGGAATCATCAAAAAGAATGTTAGGATGAGAAAAACATCATACAATTTCATCAAAGTGCGCCAAAGAGACGGTTTATCAACCATTGAGCAATTTAGGCTTAAAAACCAAGGAAAATGGGAGAAATGTATCATGAAGAGTTCATACGCTGCTTTATTTGCGAAAAACATGATCTCAATAAGTATTGAAGATTTTTGGAAGCAAGAGAATCATGTAGAAGTTGAAATTTTCATTGTGACATTTTATCGAACACTTTGTGGGCGTGAAAATTAAAAGAAATTGTATATAGTCCTTGTAAATGATTCAAACCAAAACATTTCATCACCAATTCACATCAAACATCATACAATAAAACATAATAACTAAGCTCATCAAGATCATATGAAAAATATATCAAGAAATATAAAAGAAAGTCATAAACTCAGGTTCAACCCAATTGAGCAAAGGAAGAAAAATTCTTACCATTTGATTGGAAAAGATGAGCCATGATGATGATAAACATGCTATATAAGGTCCAAGTTGCGAATTGAATGCATGAAAACAAAGTTTGAGTGAAATTTGTGTGAATTTGGTAAAGGGGACGAAAAATGTCAAAAAAAGTGAAAAATAACGAATCGTCAAGACAGCGATTTTTTAATCCAAATTTTGGCTTAGGGCGACCGGTCGTGGTTGAGGGCGATCGGTCGACGTTGAAGCGCGACGGTTGCCCTCAACCTCTTCACCCCATTGTTTTGTCAAATTTTTCAAAATCCGAATTTTCAACCAAAAATCTGATTTTTCACCCCTAAGTTTTAAAACATGCAAGATGCAAACGTAACCATCATTGAATATGCATTATGCCTAACCGAGCTCGTATGGACGCAAAAGTCTCGGAAGATAGTGGTTTTGTAAAAATGTCCGCTAATTGATCTTGAGATGGTACAAAAGATATCTCAATTTTTCATTTTGAAACACAATCCCTTAAAAATGATGTCGAATCTCAATATGTTTAGTACGGTTATGATGAACCGGTTTTTGAGCAATATTTATAGCGGATATATTATCACAAAAGATAGGCATGCGTTTTAAATAACATTTGTAATCCGCTAAGGTTTGTTTTATCCAAAGAAGTTGAGTACAACAAAAGGCGGGCGGAAATATATTCGCTTCGCCGTTGAAAGAGAAACACGCTTTTTTTTTGAAAACCAAGAAACTAGGCAATCGCTTAAAAATTGACATGATCCGGAAGTACTTTTCCGATCATCAATATTTCCCGCATAATTCAATCACTATAACCTTTAAGAGAAAATTTTTCATTCTTTGGATAAAATAGACCATATTGAATAGTGTCTTTCAAATATCGAAAAATCCTTTTAACGACACTCATATGAGATTCTTTGGGATTGCTTTGAAAACGAGCACATAGGCATACGACATGAAAAATGTCCGATCTACTAGCGGTTAAATAAAGTAAACTACCAATCATACCTCGATACTTTGATTCATCCACGACTTACTCTTTTTCATCTTTGTCAATTTTGACATTTGTTGCCATGGAGTAGAAACGGTTCTTCCTTCTTCAATGCCAAACTTTTTCAAAAGTTCTTTTGTATATTTTGATTGCGAAATGTATATGCCTTCTTGACAATGCTTAATTTGGAGTCCAAGAAAGAAGTTGAGCTCCCCATCATACTCATCTCAAATTCACCTTGCATCAATTTAGAGAATTTCTTGCACAAAGAATTATTAGTAGCACCAAAGATAATATCATCAACATAAATTTACACAAGTAAGCAATCTTGCCCTTTTTCAAAAACAAAGAGACTTGTATCAACTTTACCCCTTATAAAACCATTTTGCAAAAGAAAAGAGTCGAGTCTATCATACTATGCACGGGTGCTTGCTTTAAACCATATAAGGCCTTTTAAGTTTATAAACATCATTAGGCCTAGAAAATTTTCGAACCCCGGAGGTTGTTTTACATAGACTTCTTCTTGAATAATACCATTTAAGAAAGCGGATTTAACATCCATTTGGTAAAGTTTGAAATTTTTAAAACAAGAATAGGCAAGTAAAATACGAATAGCTTCTAAACGTATACGGTGCAAAAGTTTCATCATAGTCAATACCTTCTTCTTGACAATACCTTGAGCTACTAACCTTGCCTTATTTCAACAATGTTGCCTTGATCATCAAGTTTGTTCCTAATACCCATTTTGTACCAATAATGGTTTGAGATGGAGGACAAGGTACCAATTCCCATACATCATTTCTTTCAAATTGATTCAACTCCTCTTGCATCTCTAGGAACCAATCCTCATCCTCAATAGCCTCCTTAGCATTTTTAGGCTCCTTTTGAGAAATAAGAGGTTTCTCGGCAAATTTTCTCAGGTCATCACTTTGTCAAGGGGATCACCAATAGTAAGATCTTTTGGGTGATCTCCTTAAATTTCAATGCAACGGGAAGATCCGAGGTATCACCTCTATCTTCTTGAGGACCATTTGAAGTGGACGGTTGATCATTTGATGTAGACGGTTGAACATCAACTTGAACAATTGGTTCAATAATATCCTCTTCATCACTTTCATCATTGGATATTCTTTCAATACCCTGGCTTCATTAAATTTGACATGGATGGATTCTTCAACAACTCCACTAGTCTTATTGTAAACCCGATATGCTTTGCTTTTTGTTGAATATCCCATAAATATCCCTTCATCGGCCTTAGGATCAAGTTTGTCCAATTGATCATTGGTATTCAAAAAAGCATTTACAACCAAATATCTTGAAATAACTAATATTTGAAGTTCTACCTTTCCAAAGCTCGTATGGAGTTTTATTCATTTTAGGACGAATATAAACTCGATTAATGACATAGCAAGCGGTACTTACGCTTTCGCCCAAAATATTTTGGAAGTGAAAATTCATTGAGCATGGATCGACTCATCTCTTGTAGTGTCCGATTTTTCCTTTCGGCTACTCCATTTTGTTGAGGTGTCCTTGAGCCGAAAAATTATGAACATATCCTTTAGTTTCACAAAAACTCTAAATTCACCATCAAATTCTCCACCTCGATCACTTCAATAGACTTAATAGTATCTTCCGTTTCATTCTCAATAAGTCTACATAACTTAACAAACTCATTAACAAAGACGCTTTTATTGGTAAGAAAAAGAGCCCAAGTATATCTAGAAAAATCATCGACAATAACGAAAGTGTAATGTTTTCCACTTAGACTTCCTGCCAATATCCCCATACAAATCAAGGTGAAGTAATTGTAGGGGGTCTGGTTGTGGAAATTTCATTTTGGGCTTAAAACCGCTTAACTAATTTGTTCTTTTGACAAGTGTCACATAAGCCAAGATTTTCAAAATTCAATTTGGGTAGTCCTTTCACATGTTGGTTTTTGTAAATATTTTTCAAATTCTTGTATCCAACATGTCCAAGTCGCCACGCCATAAACTAGTTGAATCATTATTGGCGACTAAACAAGAAACATTTTGACTAACCAAATCACTTGTACAAATTTTGTAAAGATTGCCTTTTCTATTTGCTTCACAAATAATTTCACCATTTTTAAGTATAAGGCATTTTTCTTTATTGAAGGAAACATCATAATTTGAATCACAAAGTTGGCTAACACTTATCAAATTAAACTTAAGCCCTTCTACTAAAAGAACATTACTAAGAGAGAAAGAAGAGTTACCAATTTCTTCATTTCCAAGAATTCTTCCTTTGCCATTGTCGAACATGACCATACCCTTTTCTTGGAGCTTGATGTTGGTAAAAAGTTCTCTCCACCTTTCATATGGCGTGAACATCCGTTGTCCACGAGCCATTTTGAATCTTCCATTCTTGTTATAGCCCTATTACTAGGGGTGTTCGTCGTCAAACCGAATCAACCGAACCGAATTTCGATTAATCGAAAATTCGGTTGGTCGAAATACAAAAACCAAAACCGAACCGTAATAATTGGTTCGCCGTTAAAAACCGAATTTTTCGGTTTTTTTATTCGATTTTCGGTCAAACCGAAATTTAATAAAAAATAATTTTTTTCCCGTTCAATTATTCAGTTTACGAGTATGAAAGTTTCCGATCCTACCTCAAACGAATTAATACTCAATTTTACCGAAAACTAGTACCGTCAATCATTTACAATTGCAAAACGTAGTGGCATAGCCTTTCAACACAAATTATTCAATCATTTATATGTAGAAAATAATTCCCTCCCAATTTCAACTAAGTACACTTCATCACTTTCTATGAAAACAAGATGTTAAACTGCAATTTTAAATTAACATTATTCAATAGAACATAAATTCTTGAAATAATAAATTAAACTCGCACATTTTAAATTAATATTACTAAATAGAACATAAAATGAATATTTTAAATTTAGTCGATATATAATAATATATAACTCGAAATTAAAAAAAAATTAGTTCGGTTTTTTTCAGTTCGGTTAATCAACCATAAAACCGAACCAACCGAAAAACCGAATTTCTTGAAAATGAAAAACCAAAACCGGACCGAAAATTTTCGGTTCGGTTTTCCGAACCGAATTTTTGGTTTCGGTTTGGTTCGCCGATTAACCGAATTGTGAACACCCCTACCTATTACCTACAAAAGAATTTCTTTTAGGTACCCTATAATTTTGGGGTCCATGGGGTTAGTCTTGAGACCTTTGGGTCTCCAAACATGTCTAGAGCTATTTCTCAATTTGCAATTATTAGCATAATGTCCAACTTTGCCACAATAAAAACAAGTAGGAGTACTAGAACTATTAGCACGTACAAAAGTCGGACCTTGGTATTTTTCTTAAAAACACTTTGAAATGGCTTATAACCAAGTCCCAATTTGGAATGCTCCCCTCTTTGTGCATCAAAAATTTTTGTCACTTTATCTCGTGCTTATGTTGAAACGATGCACATCATTTTTCAAACATTCAATATCTTTTGTGAGCAATTCATTTTCGGTTTCAAGAGAGTGAACTCTAGTAAGAGTAAGAGTATGAGCTTTGTCTAGAGACTCATAAGAGGTAAATAATTTTTCTTTTTCAACCTTAAGCTCCTTATGCTCCTTTTTCAAATTTTTGTATTTAACAATTAAATTTTGAAACTCAATTTGCAATTCATCAAAATCACATTGCAAGTCATCAACTATGGAGAAAGTAGACGAATTAGAGCGTACCTCATTATTCTCATCGCCTATGGCCATGAGACCATGTTCGGTTTCTCCTTCTTCGCTTCGGTTGTTTCGATTAGTTCATCCCACGTTTTGACCTCCGCATTTAGAGCCTTCTTATTCGTGAAAGGCTTCCTTTTCTTTTGCTCCTCTTCATCGAGCTTTGGGCAATCGGCAATGAAGTACCCTCTGTTTTCCTCATTTAAAGCAAGCATTATCTCTTGGTTTTCTTGCTTTATTTTTATTCACAAATTTTGCAAATTTTCTAACAAGTGCGGCCGTCTCCTCATCATCATCATCATCATTATCATAGTATGCATTATTAGAAGAAGAAGCAAGACCTTTAGGAATAATTTGCATACCCGATTGATTTATGGATGGTTTGGAATTTTTTCTCTCCTTGAGATAGACTTCATAGATGATGAGATTTCCAATAAGCTCGTCAAACTTGAGTGTCTCAAGGTTTTGTGCCTCCGTGATTGCCGTTACTTTTTCGGACCATGAGCTGGGAAGAGCATTCAATACCTTAGTCACCTTGTCTTCTTCGGAGATGATTTTACCGAGGGCCACAAGAGGATTGACAATATTGTCAAGCCTTTCCACCATCTTGGAGATGCTTTCACCATCATGCATGTTAAAGTTTTCAAAGTCTTTAACAAGCATGGTCTTTCTTGCTTGCTTGACCTTCTTGGTCCCTTCATAGATTGTCTCCAATTTTTCCCAAACCTCATGTGCCGACCTTATGCCTCATGGCGGTAAGAGAACAATGCAAAATATTTAAGGCCTTAGCGTTTAGAGAAAAAGCCTTTTTGTCGTTTTCATCGAACTCTTTGAAAGGTTTAGGAGCCGAGGTGCCATCCTCCGATTTCTTGGTTGGTTGATCGCTCCTTCAATGACCACATTCCAAATGTCGAACCCACACCCTTGAGGAAGCACTCCATATGGTCTTTCCAAAATGCGTAGTTGTTGGCGTCGAATAGTGGTGGCTTGTTGGTGGAGGCGCCTGGTGAGATGAGCATCATTTGTAGCCATAGATCTTTCCTCTTTACTCGAACGAGCTAGCCAAAGAGTTTGGCTTTGATACCACTTTTTAGTCCAAGTGGCTACGATAATCAAGAGGGGGTGGATAGATTATCTCGCTTTTTCGTATTTTGCCCTCTTTTTTCGAAAAACTCAAGCAAAGATGAAATGCTAAGTGCGGAAATTAAACAACACACTTCGATTTATAGAGGTTCAACCCACCTAGGGCCTAATCCTCTACCACCCCAAAGATATCCTGGATGGATTTCAAAAAAAAAAAAAGATTTTATTAATTTACCAAAAATAAATACAACACCTTAAGGATTACCACAACCCTCTTTCACCACCTTGAGGATTACCACAACCCTTTTACAACACCTTTCAAGATTACCACAACCTTCAAACACCTATCACCTAGATCACCCAAATGTATTCTTACCACAAGAATACTCACAAGGATGTCTTGTGTTGAATGATGACCAAAATCAAGATTACAACTCAATAATGATTGATACAATATGAGTACAGGTGTAATCAAGAATTGAAAGCCTAGACCTCAAATTTGTGCAAGTGAAAGTGCTAAGGCTAATACAACAAGATATATGAAAGTGTTTGCTTGATTGCTCTTTGCTTGTGTAGAGTGTTGTATCTTGTTGGTTGAATGAAGCCTCTATTTATAGGAGAGGACTTGGCTTTCATTTCCGGACATAGGCTCTCGCTTGGGGAGTGATTTGCTGCAAAAAGAAACCATTTAAAATCATCAATATAGTCATTAGAAATCAATCCCACAAAATAGGAAAAAACTATCCAAAATGCAATGGATAGTTTGGCGATAAACAAGGGGTGCGACCGGTCACGAGAGATAAGATTGAAATGAAATTCCAACTATTTTTACACAAAGATGGGATCGGTCGTAGAAGTGCGACCGTCGCCCTTGGTCTTGACCATTGGGGTTGATAAAAATCGAAACAGAGAAGATCGAACCAAAAGAGGGGCTCCCATGTACCCGGTCGCCCGGGTCGATCGGTCGCCCTCCCTCTTTTTTTCTACGTCCCATTTTATGTTTCAAAACTCAACTCAGTGCATGGTTGTCCTATAGGGCGTCGTTCGAGCCTGAAACAAATGTGTTGTCCAATTTTTTGTCGAAAATAAACTTCAAAAAATACTCCGAAAAATAGTAAAAATATTTTAAGTCGATCGGAAGTATTTAGACAAAATTTAGGGACATTGTTTTGGTTTAAAAACACATTTGAACAAATTCGAACAAAATCATCAAAATCATGATAAAAACATTTATCTAACATTATGAGAAGGATGTCGAAGACCCTCCCACCGATGTGGAAGTATCCCGGGGGAATGATGTAGTTGAAATTACGACTTGGATGAATGTTTCGAGTACGAGACTCCTTTGAGAATGGAGGAAAATGAAGAAATCATGTCTCATGCCCCACCATCGCTATAACGGGCAGTGGATTATGGGCACGAGGAATTGCCCATAAGAGAAACTAGGGCACCGAGGGTCGAGTGGTGGTGAGACGGTTGGGGCCCGGGGAATAGGGCAAGGCACGGGATCGAGCAAGGCGAGGCCACGGGCCAAGTGAAATTGGGTGAGGTGCAGGACCCTCGATATCTGGTTGGGCTGCTGAGGGGGCACAAGGCGTGGTTTGAAGGCCTCCAAGAAATTTCAAAGGATTGGGCCAAAATCGATCAAGATTGCCCTCATGGCATGCTACTCCGGGGCTGAGTTGGATGCACCGTCCGGGGCCATCAAATTCACGACACGCGTCGGTTCGGGCCGCCCGATCCTCGAAGAGGTGTCCGAGCTCCCACCGGTGGGATGTCTTTGCTATGTACCCACAACATCAAGTATGGGCCGAGGTTCCTCTTCCACGATTGATTACTAAGTGGTTTCGAAGGTGGGGAATTGTGTTGGCCCAGATGCATCCACTTACCTGGGGAAGATTAATTGGGTTGGTCACCGTTTCCACCGGCTCGGCTTCCCTAGTCCTACTTTCAAGAAATCAAAGAGTTGTTCATTTGGAATGCCACTCCGGGCAGCTTGAGGGGGAGACCATTGGGATGTACTATTTGCAGACCCAAGCTAGATACCCGAGAATCTTCTCCTTGGTCTCCCTGGGTCTTTGAAGGAGTGGAAAGACAAGTAGTTTTGGGTGGATGAGGACTATATGAGCCCCAGTCACAGGGGGAGCGAACCCTTCTTTGCTCCTCATCTTGAATTTCGAAATGATTTTCGTAAGTACCTTTCCTAATTTTTTACTTTCCAGAAAATTATAATCCTTAATTATTTATTCTTTGTGAAAGGAATCAACCTCCTAGAGGGAAGCTCTCCTGCGAGTTCTTCAAAAAAACCGACGAGGTCAGAAAGGTCTCAAAGAAGGGCCGACGGATAAAACTTCTAACTCTTGAGGCCACTTTGGCTCAAACCGGTCTGCGTGATAACCGTCAAGCTCAATCAAATACCAAGCATAGGACTGAACTTCGAAGAACTAAGCAGAGGGTTGCGACTCAGAGAATTGAGAAGAGGGTTGCTCCTGAAAGAACCGAGCATAGATGGGAGACCCAAGGTAGTGTGCTCAGATATTTTGTGTACATTCATTCATTTTTTTGGTAGATTCTGACGTTGTTGATGTTCTTTTGTAGAAACTGAAGCGGATATGGACATGTTGGGCCGTCTTGTTGAGAAATGGGTTGAAATCTAGCAGGGCAAACGGAATGTGGGGCTAGATACTGAGATGCCCCTAAGTAAGAGAAGGAGGACTAGGGTCGAGATCCCTGGACTAAGCTGACCGAGCAGACTCCGAGAAATGAGCCCATCTTGATTCCTTCAGGTGGGATGACTGAGGCTATCAGGAGGACATTTTTCGATGATTTGGGGCCGAAGGGCCACTTTGTTCCTTCCAATCCTACTTGGGAGAAACCCTATGAGGGGATGGTCGGGATGAGGGCACAATGGTTCGTGGAATTTGCCAAGTGTTCAATGCCAACCGAGGAGCAGGCGGTAGCCATGCCTGAGGTTGGAAGAGTTGCTAGGGACGTCCCAGCTCGACTTGGACTATAAGGATTGAGGCTTTCTATAAGGAGACCGACTAGGAGGAGAAAGTGCACATCGCATAGCCTTTCGGTCAGTCATCGGGTCCCGGTCCTTGTCGCATGTGGTGGGTGAAGGGCGCGATCCGCAAGGTGTCATAAAGATTTGCGGGACGCCCACAACATGTGCATTGGTATCCAAGAATCCTTGGAGTTGCGGGTTAAAGAGGCCGAGAAGAGGGTCAACACTTGTTGAGAAGGCCTAAAATGATGCTCGGGACTTCGGTACACGGGATGAGGCTTAGAAGGCCAAGGAGACTCTTCGTCGGAGGTCACGAGATCGAACGAAGGGCATCTAAGCACCAGAGGAGCTGATCGGCACGAGGTGGAACTCGGTGGCGGCTTGAAAATGAGTTTTAAAAAACACTCAAGGAGATTTGGCAAGAAGGCGGGCAGGCGAAATGAAGGCCTTCAAAGAGTACTCCAAGACTTATGGTTTTATGCTCACATGTGGTCATGCCACGAGTATTGGTGAAATCATTGATGATCCAAGAAAGGCCGGGATCGTTGCCCGGCCAAGATGAGCTCAAAACCCGGTGGCCTCAAATTGAAGAGATCAAGCCCAAGTATCTTGATGCAGTTGACTCCAAGGAGGAGAATGTCTAGGTAGAGGTAGAGGATGTTAAATAAGTAGCATCAAGTGGCCATCCTCAGGACAAGACCCCAGCTGAAGACCAACCTTATAATGACCAACCCCCAGCCCCTCAGGGAGTTTTTGTTTATCTTGTTGTCTTTGTAATTGGACCTGGGCCTGACTTAGTAAATATTTTATTATCAATGAAATTCTATTCCAGCTCTTTTCATTATGTGCTTGTTTGAACTCATACATTATTTTCAAAAAAATTCTAAGTAATGTGTTCGATATTTGGTGGAGCTTGATAAGAGAAAACAATAAAATAATGTGTCCGAAACTGGGCCGAGACAAGTGATATATAAAAATTTGTTACGTATTGTGCTTAGAACTAGGCCAAGGTTAACGTAATGAGCTAGGAGCTAGGCCGAGTCCGCAAGATAATAATTAATCGTAATATGCTCGGAGCTAGCCGAGACAGATGATATAAGAATTTATTTAGGGTTGTGCTCGAGCTAGGCCGAGATAGATAAGACTTAAAAGATAAGTGTCTCGCTCGGTGCTAGGCTGAGAACAAATACTTTATTGATAATACTTCTTCAAATTAATTACATTGCAAGGGTGATTGAATTTTTCTCTATTGGATATTCGAGCTCGTTACCCTATTCTGCAAAACCTTGTTGACTATGTAAGGTCCTTCCTAGGTCGGCTTTAGTGGTCCTAGATCAACTCCAGTAACTCTTTTCAAAACTAGGTCACCGACCTGAAATTTTCTTTCTTTCACCTTGGAGTTGTAATATCGTTCACTTCTTTGCTTATACATTGCATTCATCATCTCGACATTACATCTCTTCTCATCCAATAGATCCAGCTTGACTCTTAGAGTGAATTCATTTACGTCTTTTGAAAATTTGGCAATTTGAAATGTTGGGGCATCGAACTCAACCGGGATGATGGACTTGTCTCCATAAGCTACGGCAAAGGGTGTTTCTCCTATGGTTGATCGGTGTGTTGTTTTGTATGCCCAAAGTACCCCGGGGAGCTCCTCATGCCAATTTCGTTTGGATTCTTCTAATCTAGTCTTCAAAATGGAGTTGAGAATTTTATTTATTGCTTCGACCTCACCGATAAATTGTGGATAATATGGGGTGGAGAAGTGGTTCTTGATGTGCAATTTTTTGCAAAAAGCTCTATATTTTTTATTGTCGAACTGCTTCTCGTTATCTGTCACTATTGAGTAAGGTATTCATAACTTCCAAACCAAATCCCCAATTTTTTCCTTGTTGATCTTAGCTAAAGGATCTGTCTTGACCCACTTGGTAAAGTAATCAACTGCCATGATGGCATACTTCTCGCTCCCTTTGACAGTGGAGAGAGGTCCGATAAGGCCAATTCCCCACTTGACAAATGGCCAAGGACTGAATATCGAGGTGGACTATTCTGGATAGTATCTGACCTGGAGTGCACATCTTTTATATTTTTCGCACTTTTTGACCAGACATATGGCGTCCTGCTTGAGCGACAACCAATAATATCCTTATTGAATAGATTTGTAAGCCAATGACTGACCTCCAGCACGGTTTCCACATATACCTTCATGTACGTCTCTGAGGGCATACTCGGCCTCAGATCCAGATAGGCACATGAGTAAGGGAACCGAGTAGCCATGCTTGTGTAAGACTCCATCGACAATAGTGAACTGAACAGCTTATGTCCTCAATGTCCTTGCTTCGGCTATGTTCTCTGGTTACACACCATGTTCAAGATACTGGATGATCGGGGTCATCCAGGTCGGTTATGTGCTCTTGTTGGGATTGATATTTGTTGTGCTTAAATACGGATAAGATAGGTGAGTGACTATCACGTTTTCAATCAGGTCGATGCCCGTAATAGATGCAAGTCAAGCTAGGGTGTCCGCTTGCACATTTTTGCTCCTTGGAATATGAACGGTCTCTACTTTGATTTGAGAGAGCTTATTTTTTTTGCGAGCTCCAAGTAATGGGATAACTTGGGTTCTTTAGCCTCGTAGTCTCAATTAATTTGGCTGACCACGAGCTGTGAATCACTATGAATAATAAGCTTTTCCAAACACATGGACGCTGTCATTTCTAATCCTGCCAATAGGGTTTCATACTCAGCTTAGTTATTTGTCACACGGAACTTGAATCGCACGGCTTAGCAGTAATAGTTTTCATATAGATTGATTTTCACAATCCCACCCCCTACTCGGTATGCGGTGGAAGATGTATCGACAAAAAGCTTCCATGTTTGTTCTTCACTAATGCCAAGTTGAACTGATGGTGTGAACTCGACTACAAAATCTGCAAGGGGCTGTCCCTTTATTGTTGTTCGGGGCTCATACAAAATGTCAAATTGGTTGAGCTCCACTGCCCACTTAACCATTCCGATAGAAGTGTATGGTCGATGCATAACTTGTTTGAGGGGTTGATTTGTCGGGACGATGATTCTATGCTCCAAGAAATAAGGCTTCAATTTCTAAGAGGAAATGACCAATGCGTATGCCAATTTTTCCATAGCTGTGTACCTAAGCTCGACATCATGCAGATCCTGGCTGATGTAATACATTAGGTGCTGGATGGAGTTATCTAATCGAATGAGTACCAAGCTGATTGCATAATCAGATACTACCAAACATAGGTACAAATTTTCACCTCGGCTCAATTTTTGGAGAACTGGGGTGGTGGCCAAATATTGTTTCAGGGACTCAAATGTTGCTTGGGACTGCTCAATCCGTTCAAAAACCTTATTTTTCTTTATAATTTCGAAGAATGACTTGCACTTATCTATCGACTTCGATGCAAAACGACTTAATGTTGTTAGGCGCCCAGTTAGACTTTTTACTCTTTTTACAGAGTTAGGTGGTTCGAGATCGATTATTGCTTTTATTTTATATCTATTATCGTTAATTCCTCTTTAGACCGACCCTATAGCTTAGAAATATTCGACCGACCCCAAAGGTGTTTTTTTTGATTTAACATCTTATACTCGTAAAATAGTAAATATTTTATTGAGGTCGACCTATAAGAAAAGTATCCCTTGGATCCCGGATTGACCTCGGCTACCCCGATCCATTGTCCTACGTTAGTCACTTCTGGACATCTACCTTTCTATTGCGCAAAGATTGGCAGTACTCTGCCTGGTTTGTATTATGAGCGTCAGTATTTCCTGCTCATGATTTGCATTCATCAGCAGAATACGAGTTGGGTTGTCCAGTCTTTCTAGATTTATTCCAACAGGGATAGGTGGTGGTGGGGGCGGACTGAACATAAGTTTTTAGACCTCCTTTTGAACGATGCGATTATCTCAAGTATTAGATAGCGATGAGTCGCCCATTTCGTGGCCCACAGACTTATGGTAGTAGAAGTATCTTGAACATTCAAGCTTGGACGGATCAATCTTTAATGGCCGAGCTGGTGGTAGCAGATTCAATCCTTGGATTTCTTTTTAGATAATAGCAGGGGATGAGTTAAAGTACTCTTCAGGGCCGCAACCTCAGCTCGGACCTCTTGAAATGATTTATAGCACTTCGATGAGCTGTCTGAGAAGGATTTGAAGTTAGATCTTGACCCCGAGACGGAGTCATTTTTGAAGTATTTCTTTGAGGCCTACTCTTTCTACTCGGTCGTGGGGCCAACCATTGCTTCTTCAGTGCATATACACCTTTCAACTCAGATGAGAAACTCCTAGAACGTGCTTACTTCCTGCTCATGAATAGAAAAGTGAAACCAAAACAGTGGGACAAGTTTCGATATCGCAGTCATCAACATCGAATCCTCTAACACCGACTCCATTTCACGAACTTTCTTGTTGAACCTGGAAATATAACTCTTTAACGGCTCATCTTTGCTCTTTTTAATTGTGACAAGGGAGTCCTTGGGGGCGGCTCGGACTGACGCCTTAAAAATATGTAGTGAAAGTTGGTGACAAATCGTTCCAAGAGCAGATCAATCATGGTGGTAAGGTACAAAAGTAATGGTGAGGTACTTATGGATGTTCATCGTGGGATAGATCTCTCCATCATATGAAACGATATGTGGTACCTTAAATTTGGTGGGAAATGGGGTCACCAAAATGTGCGGGCGAAGGGTAATACAACATCGACCCAACCTGACATTGGGCTGGGATGATAGGGAACTTCCTCTGATGTTTTTTCTAGCTCGTTCAAATGACACCGGAGGAGGCATATCTCAATTTCTCTTTCATTTAGTGGACTTGGGTTTGGATCTTGGTTACCTCTCGCACGCGATTTCCAGGATATTGTATCCACGACTGAATAGATTGGGGGCCTAGTTTGGAGAGGCTCTGGCCCTAGACGGCCAATGACCAATTGGGCTCGGCAGACACACTGAATCTGGGAGGACCACTCTTCGACTCGGCTGACATCACCGGCATCATCATGTGCTTGTCTTCTCTTTTGCCTGTTTTCTAGTTGTCGATTTTGAGAAGTAACTTCCTGGTTTTCCCGATTTAGATGAGCTATTGGTGGACATGCCGCGAATATTCGCAGTGGAGGTGGCGAGAGAGGTTGGGGAGCGCCAATGCTTGTGCCATCAACTGGGTCATTCGCTAAATGAACTCTGAGTTGGTGAGGAGTTGTGTGATGGGCAACAATGTCGTGGCCCCAAGATCGATCGGGGCCAAATTTTGATTGTCCTACGGCGGGTCTTGCCTCTCAGATTTCTGTGTCGTTTCCATAACTCCCGGTTGAATTTAATAGAAAGAAAATGAGAATACCTTGGCTGGAACTTGATTTTTCAAAAATGCAACTGGACCAAATGACGCCCTCCTTCTAGCGCCAATTTGTTAATGCTTGGATTCGCTCAACAACAAATAAAATATAAATATGCCGATTGGAAATATAAGAAATGGCTATGAAAATGCCTTTTTATTGAATAACCGAGTTGAGATGCTCTGGTCGGTCTCTAGTTTGGCAGAGTTTGAACTTACAAGTTTATATATTAGTTTTTTGTCGTCCTTTTCCTCATAAATGAGTATTATTTATACTAGTGCATTTAATAGCCTAACAATCATTACATCTATAATATTATTGGGACATTTGTCTTTTTCTTGTTGTGCTTGAGTTGTATGACTGTCATGTGGTATAAAGTGCTTGTTGACTTGTCCCATTGTTGTTTTACCAGGTGGCAGCTTGGTCTACCACTGGAATTCCAGCTTGGTCATGGTTGACTTTGTGGGGGGGAAGTTATTTCGTACCTTGAAATGCCTTTGGTTGGGCTCTAGTCGACTTTGTTCATCATCTAGGCATGCAAAGATGGTCTGGTTGGTCCATATCATCAGGTCTTGGGCTGCCACGTGGACATATTAATCATCACAAATTTGTCCAACTTTGTTCAAAGTATCATCAAGTACTTATGTATTTAAAAATCATGATTATATATCCCTCAAAAAAAATCATGATTATATATCAATTTTACAATATCAATACACATGTGACATTTATTAAAATACTAATGTTGTTGAAATGAGCTGAAATTAACATATGGAATAAAAGATATGTCACTACAACAAAAGACTAATTTAATTACGGAATAATTTGTAGTAAGTATTAAGATAACTGTAAAGTGTAGGTAAAATTATTATAGGTAAATATTTACCAACAAAATCTAAAACCATTGGTAAATACCTAGAATATTTTTGTCATTAATTTAAAAATTCTTGGTGATCTATTAGTAACTGGTCGGTATAGTTTGGGAAAAAATAACATTTTTTAATTTATTGTTACACTACAAGAAAACAAGGAAATTTCAATAGAAAAAATATGTTGGAATTTGGCCAATTACCGTTGGAATTATCAATTCCAACGGAAATTCCAACATAAAATCCATTGTTGGTAAAATGGTCGTTGGAATGACGAAATTCTAATGAAAATTCTCGTAGAGAAAAATTCCAACAGAATTTCCAACATTATTTATCCATTGAATATATAACCGTTGGAAAGAACTCCAACATTTTTTCCAATACTAATTCCAACAGAGTTACTGTTAGTCCAAGTGGCTATGATAATCTAGAGAAGGGGAGAATAGATTATGCCGATATTTCGCAAATCGCCCACTTTTTCGAATGAACAAGTGAATGGCAAGAATGTAAATGCGAAAATTAAACAGCACTCGATGGTTTATAGTAGTTCAACCCACCTAGGGCCTAATCTACTACCACCCCGGTATATTCGAAGTTGATTTCCAAAAAAAATTTATTAACAATTACCACAATTGTTACAACACCACTTTTGAAGATTACCACAATCTTCTTACAACACCTTCAAGGACATTACCACAATCTTCCTTCAACACCTATGAAGAGTACCACACTCTTCAACACCTAAGATCACCCAAGTATGTTCTTACCACAAGAATACTAACAAGGATATCTTGTTTTGGATGATAGAAAAATTCAAGATTACAACTCAATAAATGAAGTATACAAACTTTGAGTGCAAGTGTAATCAAGAACAAAAAGCCTAGACCTCAAGATTGTGCAAGTGCAAGAACTTAGGCTATTACAACAAGGATGTAAAAATGAAAGCTTTGAGAAATTTGCAGATTTTTTGTTGTATTGTATGCTTGTGTGGTGTATCTTGTGTCTTCAAATCATCCTCTAATTATAGGAGAGTCTTCACCAACATAGGCTCCTCCTTCTTCACTTTTGTCTACAAAAAGAGGATCACAAGATGTAGAAATATTGTACATAAATGAAATTTATACAAGTGCAAGAACTTAGGCTAATACAACAAATTTTGATGTCAAAACATTACACAGACGACCGGTCGCTCTATAGAAAATTATGAACGTTAAATGAAATTAGTGCGTTACGCTCAATTTTGAACATTACACAGACGATCGGTTGCCCTAGGCTCCGACCGGTCGGCCCTACCTTGGACCGATCCCCCTCTTCAATTTTTCAAGACCAGTGCGTTATGTTCTCTGTTTTTCATTCTCCAAGTACCGGTCGAACGTTTGCTCGACCTGGCCGACCTCAACTTGAAACGTTGTCCGATTTTAGTCAAAAATACACTTCAAAAAATACTCCAAAAAATTTGTAAAAATATTTTAAATAAATTGGGAGTATTTGGACAACATTTATAAACATTGTGTTGGTATAAAAACTCATTTAAATAAAATCATCAAAATCTTGATAAAAACATTTATCTAACAAACTCCCCCTTTTTGATGATTACAAACCAAAACAATTTTAGTAAGTCGATTTTAAAACAAAACATATTTTCCTATCTAAAACATCAATCCATTATAAGCAAGATTTATCATAAGTGAAACACATAAGAATAGGAGCAAAGATTTTTCAAAGACATTTTTGCACAAGCTCCCCCTATCAACATGCATAACAAAAATAAGTACAAGCAAACAACTACAAGCTAAAAGCTTGAATTTCATGAGCTTAAAAGCTCTCCCTGTCACAAAGACATCATTAGTTTAGCATAAAAGTCCATAATACATCTCATGGACTAAGTATTTTTCACAACTTTTGGCTTTTAAGAGCCCTAGTTTATAGCTTTTCTTGCGAGCTTATTTTTGCTTCTTTAAGCGTATGAGTGTTTTTCCTATTTTTCCCCTTTTGGAATCATCAAAAAGAATGTTAGCACGATAAAAACATCATACAATTATATCAAAGTGCGCAATTTAATCGATTTTTCGAGCGTTTTGAAAATTTAAGCTTAAATTCCAAATAAAAAGGGAAAAATTGCTCATTTGATTTGCAAAAGCTCATTTGATTTATAAAACATGATCTCTATAAACTTATAAGACTTTTCAAATCCAGAGAATCATGTAAGTGATGAATTTTTCATAGAAACATTTTGTCGAACACTTGTCGTGCGTTGAATAAAACAAGAGATGTATAACGTCTTTGTAAGTCAATTAAGCCAAACTATTTCATCACCAAATGCAATATAATAACATTCATCCATCAACAATCATCATATATATTATACTAAGCAAGAATTTCATCAAAATAGCAAGATACAAGCACATTCTCAAGGGTTCAACCCAATTGAGATTAAAAGGAGAAATTTTTACCAATTGATCGGAAAAGTCGGATGATATGATGAAATAGAAGTTACATAAACTCAAAAATATAGATCTCATAAGAAGAAAATCATTTTGAGTGAATTTTGAGTGGAAAATACGAATGGGTTTGATTTTGGAAGAAAGAACCAAAATAACATTTGAAAGGACAAAAACATTTTTAAGGTTGAAAACGTTGAGGCGACCGGTCGACGGTAGGGTGATCGGTCCCTATACTTGGTCGACCGGTAGACGGCATGCCTAAACACCCGCTTCTTTTTCATCCGAATTTTACACCAAAAATCCGATTTTTCACCCCTCGCTTTTGAAAACATGCAAATTGCAATTGATCTTGAGAAGAACAAAATATATCTCAATTTTTCGCTTTGAAACACAATCCCTTAGAAAATGATGTCGAATCTCAATATGTTTAGTACGGTTATGATGAACCGAGTTTTGAGCAATATTTGTAGCGGATATGTTATCCCAAAAGATAGGAACACTTTCAAAAGAACATTTATAATCCGCTAAAGTTTGTTTCATCCAAAGCAATTGAGTCAACAAAAGGCCGCGGAAATGTATTCTGGCCGACCGTTGAAAGTGAAACACAATTTTGTTTCTTTGAAAACCAAGAAACTAGGCAATCGCCTAAAAATTGACATGATCCTAAGTACTTTTACGATCATCAATATTTCCCGCATAATCCCAATCACTATAACCTTTAAGAGAAAAATTTTCATTCTTTGGATAAAATAAACCATATTGAATAGTGACTTTCAAATATCGAAAAATTCTTTTAACGACTCATATGAGATTCTTTGGGATTGCTTTGAAAACGAGCACATGACGTATGGCATGAAGAATATCCGATCTACTTGCGGTTAAATAAAGTAAACTACCAATCATACCTCGATATTTGGATTCATCAACCAAATTGCCTTTTTCATCTTTGTCAATCTTGGCGTTTGTTGCCATTGGGGTAGAGACGGTTCTTCCTTCTTCAATGTCAAACTTCTTCAAAAGCTCTTTTGTATATTTTGATCGTGAAATATAAATTCCTTCTTGGCATTGCTTAATTTGAAGTCCTAGGAAGACGTTGAGCTCCCCATCATGCTCATTTCAAATTCACCTTGCATTAACTTAGAAAATTTCTTGCACAAGGATTTATTAGTAGCACCAAAAATAATATCATCAACATAAATTTGCACTAATAAGCGCTTGCCCTTTTTCAAAAACAAAAGTGTAGTATCAACTTTACATCTTGTATACCCATTTTAAAAAAGAAAAGAGCTAAGTCTATCATACCATGCACGGGTGCTTGTTTCAAACCATACAAGGCCTTTTTAAGTTTATAAACATCATTAGGCCTAGAAAAATTTTCAAACCCCGGAGGTTGTTTTACATAGACTTCTTCTTGAATAAGACCATTTAAAAATGCGGATTTTACATCCATTTGGTAAAGCTTGAATTTTTTAAAACAAGAATAGGCAAGTAAAATACGAATAGCTTCTAAACGTCTTTCTGTGTGCAAATGTTTCATCATAATCAATACCTTCTTCTTGACAATAACCTTGAGCTACTAACCTTGCTTTTTTTTGAATAATATTGCCTTGGTCATCGAGCTTGTTCCGAAATACCCATTTTGTGCCAATAATTGTTTGAGATGGAGGACAAGGTACTAATTCCCATACATCATTCCTTTCAAATTGATTCAACTCCTCTTGCATTTCTAAGAACCAATCCTCATCTTCAATAGCTTTTTAGCATTTTTAGGCTCTTTTTGAGATATAAGAGTTTTCTCGGCAAATTTTCTTGGTCATCACTTTATCAAGGGGATCACTAATAGTAAGATCTTTTGGGTGATCTCCCTTAAATTTCAATGCTACGGGAAGATCCAAAGTTTCACCTCTATCTTTTTTAGGAACATTTGGAGTGGATGGTTGATCATCTGAGGTAGAAGGTTGATCATTTTGAGCATCATTTTGAACAATGGGTTCAACAATATCCTCTTCGTCGCTTTCATCATTGGGTATCCTTTCAACGCCCGAAGCTTCATTGAATTTGACATGGATGGATTCTTCAACAACCCCACTAGTCTTATTGTAAACCCGATAAGCTTTGCTCTTGATTGAATACCCCATAAATATTCCTTCATCGGCCTTAGGATCAAGTTTGTCCAATTGATCCTTAGTATTCAAAATAAAACACTTACATCCAAATATTTTGAAATAACTAATATTTGGAGTTCTTCCTTTCCAAAGCTCATATGGAGTTTTATTCATTTTAGGACGAATATAAACTCGATTAATGACATAGCAAGCGGTATTTACGGCTTCGCCCAAAAATATTTTGGAAGTGAAAATTCATTGAACATTGACCGACTCATTTCTTGAAGTGTCCGATTTTTCCTTTCCGGCTATTCCATTTTGTTGAAGTGTCCTTGGAGCCGAAAAATTGTGACCATATCCCTTGGTTTCACAAAAGACTCTAAATTCTCCATCAAATTCTCCACCTCGATCACTTCAAATAGACTTAATAGTATCTTCCTTTTCATTTTCAATAAGTCTACACAACTTAACAAACTCATTAACGTCATTGCTTTATTTGCAAGAAAAAGAGCCCAAGTATATCTAGAAAAATCATCAACTATAACAAAAGTGTAATGTTTTCCACTTAGACTTACCATACCAATATCCCCATACAAATCTAAATGAAGAAATTGTAGAGGCTTGGTTGTTGAAATATCATTTTTGGACTTAAAACTACTCTTAACTAATTTGTTCTTTTGACAAGTGTCACATAAGCCAAGATTTTCAAAATTCAATTTGGGTAGTCCTTTTACATGTTGGTTTTTGTAAATAGTTTGCAAATTTTTATATCCAACATGTCCAAGTCGCCTATGCCATAAACTAGTTAAATCATTATTGGCGACAAGACAAGAAATATTTTGACTAACCAAATCACTTGTACAAATTTTGTAAAGATTGTCTTTTCTATTTGCTTCACAAATAATTTTATCATTTTTGGAAATAAGGCATTTTTCTTTATTGAAAACAACATTATAATTTGAATCACAAAGTTGGCTAACACTTATCAAATTAAACTTAAGCCCTTCTATTAAAAAAATTACTAAGACAGAAAGAAGAGTTACCAATTTCTCCATTTCCAAGAATTCTTCCTTTTCCATTGCCGAACATGACCATACCCTTTTCTTGGAGCTTGATGTTGGTAAAAAGTTCTCTATTTTCGGTCATATGGCGTGAACACCCGCTGTCTACGAGCCATTTTGAATCCTCCATGGTTGTTATAGCCCCTATGACCTACAAAAGAATTATTTTTAGGTACCATATGGTTTTGGGGTCCATGGGGGTTAGCCTTGAGACCTTTGGGTCTCCAAACAAAGCTAAAATTGTTCTTCAATTTACAATGACTAACATAGTGACCAACCTTACCACAATAAAAACAAATAAGATTATGGGCACTACTAGCACGTACAAAAGTCGGACCTTGGTCATTTTTCTTTGAAAGATGTTGAAAAGGTTTATAGCCAAGTCCTAATTTAGAATGATCACTTCTTTGTGCATCTAAAATTTTTGTAACCTTATCTGTACTTAAATTAAAACGATGCACATCCTTTTTCAAACATTCAATATCATTTGTGAGCGTTTGTTTTTCGGTTTCAAGAGTACGGACTTTAGTAAGAGTAATAGCATGAGCTTTATCAAGAGATTCATAATAAGTAAACAATTAATCCTTTTCTAAGTTAAGCTCTTTATGCTCCTTTTTTAAAGTCTTGTATTTAACAATCAAATTTTGAAACTCGTTTTGTAATTCATCAAAATCACATTGTATTTCATCAACTAAGGAAGAAAATGAAGCATTAGAGCGCACTCGTTGTTTTCGTCGCCTATGGCCATAAGATCATGTTCGGATTCTCCTTCTTCATCGGTCGTCGGGCAAAGAGTTCATCTCAAGTCTTGACATCCGCATTTAAAGCCTTCTTTTTAGGAAAAGACTTTTTCTTCTTTTGTTCTTCCTCCTCGAGTTTTGGGCAATCGGCTATGAAGTGCCCAGATTTTCCGCATTTAAAACACGAGTTGTCTCTCAGTTTTCTTGCCTTATTTTCACAAATTTTACAAATTTCCGGACAAGTGCGGTCGTCTCCTCATCATCATTATTATCATAGTATGCATTATTAGAAGAAGATGTAAGACCTTTAGGAATATTTTGCATATCCGATTGAGTAATTGATGGTTTGAAATTTTTCCTCTCCTTGAGATAGACTTCGTAGATGAGGAGGTTCCCGATGAGCTCATCGAATTTGAGTATCTTGAGATTTTGTGCTTCCGTGATAGCCGTTACCTTTTCGGACCATGACTCGGGAAGGGCGTTTAACACCTTGGTCACCTTGTCTTCTTCGAAGATGACCTTTCCAAGAGCCACAAGAGGATTGACAATGTTGTCAAGCCTTTCCACCATCTTTGTGCCCTCATAGATGGTTTCTAATTTTTCCCAAACTTCATGTGCCAACCTTATGCCTTTTATACGATTATACTCGGTGGCGGTAAGAGATCAATGTAAAATATTTAAGGCCTTACCGTTTAGAGAGAAAACCTTCTTGTCATTTTCATCAAACTCCTTGAACGGTTTGGGAGTCGTGGTGCCATCCCCCAATTTTTTGGTTGGTTGAGCTACTCCTTCAATAACCACATTCCAAATGTCAAATCCGCACCCTTGTAGAAAGCACTCTATACGGTCTTTCCAAAATGCGTAGTTGTTGGCGTCGAATAGTGGTGGCTTGTTGGTGGAAGCGCCGGTGGTGAGATAAGCTTTGTTCGTAGCCATATATCTTTCCTCTTTACTAGGAATGAGCTAGCCAAAGAGTTTGGCTTTGATACCACTTGTTAGTCCAAGTGGCTATGATAATCTAGAGGAGGGATGAATAGATTATGCCGAATTTTCGCAAATCGCCCTCTTTTTCGAATGAACAAGTAAATGACAAGAATGTAAATTCGGAAATTAAACAACACTCGATGATTTATAGTAGTTCAACCCACCTAGGGCCTAATCTACTACCACCCCGGTATATCCGAAGTGGATTTCAAAAAAAAAAGTTTTATTAATAATTACCACAATTGTTACAACACCACATTTGAAGATTACCACAATCTTCTTACAACACCTTCAAGGAGATTACCACAATCTTCCTTCAACACCTATGAAGAGTACCACACTCTTCAACACCTAAGATCACTCAAGTGTGTTCTTACCACAAGAACACTAACAAGGATATCTTATTTTGTATGATAGAAAAATTCTAGATTACAACTCAATAAATGAAGTATACAAACTTTGAGTGCAAGTGTAATCAAAAACAAAAAGTCTAGACCTCAAGATTGTGCAAGTGCAAGAACTTAGGCTAATACAACAAGGATGTAAAAAATGAAAGCTTTGAGAAAATTGCAGATTTTTTGTTGTATTGTATGCTTGTGTGTTGTATCTTGTATCTTCAAATCATCCTCTATTTATAGGGGAGTCTTCACCAACATAGGCTCCTCCTTCTTCACTTTTGTCTACAAAAAGTGGATCACAAGATGTAGAAATATTGTACAAAAATGAAAAACAAATATTGCTGATAAGGAGTCCAACGGTACACATTTTGCTGTCAAAACATTACACAGGGCGACCGGTCGCTCTATAGAAAATTTTGAACATTAAATGAAATTAGTGCGATCCAGGCACCGTTCAGAGGGGGGGTCCGACCGGTCGCCCTAGGCTCCGACCGGTCGGCCCTACCTTGGACCGGTCCCCCTCTTCAATTTTTCAAGACCAGTGCATTATGTTCTCTGTTTTTCATTCTCCAGGTACCGGTCGACCGTTTGCTCGACCGATCGACCTCCAACTTGAAATGTTGTCCGATTTTTGTCAAACATACACTTCGAAAAATACTCCAAAAAATTAGTAAAAATATTTTAAATCAATTGGGAGTATTTGGACAACATTTATAAACATTGTTTTGGTATAAAAACTCATTTAAACAAAATCATCAAAATCTTGATAAAAGTATTTATCTAACAGTTACACCATTGGAATATATTTAATCGTTGGAAAAAACTCTAACGGTTATTCCAACGGAATTGTACTATTGGAATTTTGTGAAGCCCTCGATTTTTGGAGTGTGTATTTATTTCATTATCACCTATGTACTATTTTTACTACTTTACCGCGTCACTTTGACGGGTAAATATTAATAATATATATATATATATATATATTTGCATTTTATTCCATTTTATCTATTGATCAATTAGTTGTGAATTAATGATCCTTTATTAATTATGTTTAACATTAATGATCACTTGATTGATCATTATTATTATTTGTGCATTTAACAGTCACCTTAGAATTTTAAGAGCTTGTTTATTTTAGAGACTTATGTTTATAGAATTAAGAATTTGATGTAGAATAAGTTATCATGGACTTATAAGTGATTAAGGAAATCACTATTTATTTTGGGGATTGATAATATTCACTATTATCATCAATTTTGGGGAAGAAATATGGATACCACATTAATCATAGGAGTGGACAGCCATGATGATGATTTTTGGAATAGAAATATCTCCCAACTCTTATACACATATACCTTATATTATATCTCTTGTGTATATTTATATCATATTACAAGCCTTCTACACCTTATCTTATACTTCAATTTTTAATCATTATTTTCCCCAACTTATTCCATTCTCCCAACATTCCCCTCAAAACTGATCGACTCTTCCACTCAACCATGCAAGCCCATACTTTGACCATATTGTTGTCTCCATGCAAGAGACAATTTGCAAGCCTTGAAAAATTTCCTCTCTTCTCCCTCTCTCTCATACTACACGGCCATTAGGCCAATTTTTACAAAAAAAAAAAAAAACTTCACTTCATTTCATCAACACATACTATAAGTCTTGTAAAATCCTCCTCCTTCTCTCTAAAATCCTCCAACATCTCTCTATGCATTTGTTCATCTTCTTCATTTGTTCAAACACTTAACCAAAAAAACACAAAATTTCTCCTCCTACTCTCCATAAAATTCGAACACTATCACTTCAACAAGGTAAGAAATTTGTTCTTCAATCCATTTTTGATATCACCTAGCTCATTTTTTTTTACCTTCTAATTTAAGTTTGAATTTTTGTTTGAGGTATACTTAGAAGACCATTTGAAGATATTAGAGACTTGGAACCACCTTGACTAGACCTCAAGAAATTGGACTACAAGGTAAGAATTAGGTTTTAGTATATTCTTCCCTTCTTCTTTTATTTTTTCCAAATTTTGACACTCTATTTTTTATTTTGGAGTTTTAGGGGCTGACCTTAAGTGATACTTGAGAGTGAGCAAGTAAAACCATTTTTGGAGACCTCTACTTGTCTCATTTTGCCTACTACACAAGGTAAGTGTAGTTTTTACCAACGTCTTCACCTACTTTTTTTTCTTAATTTTAACCTCATTTATCTAACTATTATTGTTTTTGTGTCCTTGACTTAGGGGCTGACCTAAGTGACTCTTAATCAAGTTGTAATTTCATTTTATTTCATCACAATTCAATTTATAAGGTGGGTGGAAAAATCCTTTCAACTTCTAGGTGTATTCTTTAAAATGCATGTAGTACTTTATTCTTGAGAGCTTGAGATATATATATATATATATATATATATATATATATATGTGTGTGTGTGTGTGTGTGTAATGTATTGCATGTTGATTTCAAGTATTAAGTTGCAAAAATTCTCAAGTGCTGCTCAAAAATGCAATTTATTGTAATTTAGGTGCATGCATGTACATTTTAATGCTTTATTTGATAAATTATTGGATGAGATGTATATGCATGTTTATTATTCTTGATATCCATGTTTTACTTGACTTATAACCTAGACAAGTCGAGCATAATTGATTAAAATTGAATTTTTGGACTTAAAATGCAAAAATGGCAAATTGGTGGACTTAATTGCAAGAAAATAAAACTTAAGGGACCCCTCTGAAATTTTCGAATTTTGGGACTATACTCAGGTTCAAAAATGACATTTTTACATTTTAATAAAGTTTTAAAAGTCTTTAGATCAATAAATCAACCCTTAGAAGCCCAAGGACTAAATTGCAAAATTTTAGAACTTTAAAGGCTAATTTGTAAAATTCGAAACAGTACTAGCCCTACCTTTTAAATTTTGAAATTTTAACTTTTAAGGGACTTGAAATGACATATTTTAAAGTTATTCCAAAATTCCAAGTGTTTAGAGCTTGGAAAGTAATTTTATATAATTGAGGGACCAAATTGTAAAAGACTAAACTTGAGGACCAAAATGAAATTTCCAAGACTTATACAGTTCATGTGCCTGGAAATACACTTTAACTATAACCTTATGATATTTTGAGCTCAAGGTTCAAATTTCATAATAATCGGACCCCTAAAATCCTTAAAGGCAATTATCTAAAAATGGGACTAAAATGAGATTTCAAAAGTTAAGGGACCTATACTTATTTCTTTTATAAACTGTTTTTTTCCCAATATCCCACTAACCTTAGTGATATTTTACAATTGAAATCGCATTAAAAGCCCTTCCGATTTGTGAGATCCGGTTATATTAAACTCGGGGCCCAAAATAATAATTTTTACAAATTTAGGGTCAAAATGAGAATTTTATGAAATTTCGGCCCCAAAACTTTAAAAAACATGAATCTCTGAACAATTTAGAGAATTTAGGAACTGACCTTGTAATTTTCCGAGGTCGAGATAATTACTTATTCAATTTTTAACCCCAAAAGAACTAGTTTTTACAAAACGGGGCTAATCGTAAAATTTTCTTTTAAGAAGGACCTTAACTCAAATTATTTCTTTTAAGTACAGCCATGGAACCATTGACTTATAATTATTAATTATAATATTTTATTTTCTTAAAATCTCTTGACTTATCGGATCGTCTTGATCGATTAATACACGTCAGCGGAGCGACTTTCCTTGCCTTGCGATTTTGAATCTACAACGGACTTATGCCCCACTCAATTCTTCAAGTCATCAAAGATTATTTATCCTCTCGATAATTATCTTCATCCAAATTACTCCACCAAAGCCAATAAACGCCATGCGCAAATTTTCGAAAACTTTCTTGAACTGCTTCCCTGATTCAATATTTTCGACTGTCTGGTTGACACCCTGTACTTGTGATTATTTTCTGTCTGGAGTCAACTTGGTGTGTCAAGCTCACGATTAGAATGGATACGTCGGGGATAGAACCGGTAGCTCGGCTGCTATTCCACTCTCCGCCCCATCGTCCTAATCCCACAACCGAGGCACGAAGTTTGTCCAAGGAAGCGGGTCGTAGTACTTGAGGTATAATCATAATTATGACAATCCTGGGCCTAGCTAGCTCTCTGCGAATTGTTCTTTGCCTATGTAGCGATAAAGTGACGTCTTAGACCATCTTGCTCGGGAGTTACAAGGAAGAACGAAGAAATCGTTGTCGATCCACACGATTCTAGAGTTACTCGGACCCGTTAAGCTTGCACTACAAACGTGCAAATCGCCGCTACTTGTATTGCTTGGGTTGGCATTACATTAAAATGCACGCAACCACTACATGTCTTGCTTGAATCACATAGTGCTTGTATGATCATGAACTATTTCATCAAAATCGTATAAGTATATTATTTTAAGTATGTATCACGATGTTTGTGAAATGTGTGTGAACCATGCATCATAACTCACGCATTTTTCATACAACGCTTTTCTTGCATTTAACTATATATATCGCCACACTCGCATTACCCACCACCCCATCCACTCGAGAATTTTTGTCTAATCCCCTCCTGTTTTTTCTAATGGCTAGATGAAGAGTACGTTGAAGATGCTTGCGAACCTACCACTGACCGATTTCCCGTGTTTCGCTTTGGATTTCTTTCCTTTCGCTTATCTTTGTTGTTGGACTATTTCATTTTGTCTTTCCTTATAAGATGTAACCTAAGGGCGTAGGACCCTTTTGACTATTAAGATGTTATCTTTAGTTGTTCTTGGAGATGTGATTTGGATATTTGTTGGACTGTAATTTGTAATTCGTACTTGTAGTTTATTTTCCACTGCTACTTGACTTTGTTTCATCTGAGGTTATGCTGATATTTGTCTAGACTGTTTGGTTTACTTGTATTAAGTTGTGGATCGTCGTCACGTCCCGTCTGTGGCGTGACAAATTTAGTCCAATGGTATATATACATTGGAATATTCAATCTAGTTATCTCATTATCTAATATCTTTAACTTCCCAGTAGGTCACTCATCATCAATTTGTCCCAAGTCAAGCACATTTAACCATTTAGTTTCAATATGATTGACTCCAGAAGAGATGATATATTTTATTGATATGAATTATACTATAAAATCATTTAACCCCTATTGAAACTTTTCAATATATTGTACCATTGGAATTTCCGTTGGAATTTTAAAAACTCCAACAGAAATTCCAACATTTGGTTTACCGTTGGAATTTTTCAACGGTATCTTTTAGAGATGGAATTTCTGTTGGAATTTGTAAAATTCCAATAGAAATTCTAGTGGTTTATTATTAATGTTGGAATCACTACTGGAATTTTCCAACGGTTAGTTGTGGTATTGAAATTTCCGTTGGAATTTAAATTCCAATATTTTATACCAACGGTTTTGTTTACAGTTGGAATTTTTATTGGAATATTTCAATGGTATAATGTAGCATTGGAATTTCTGTTGGAATTTTAAAAATGCCAACAGTTTTCTATTTTGTTGGAATTGTTTTGTTAGAATTTGATTGTTTTCTTGTAGTGTTATCCTATAAATAATCAGAAAATTTAGTGACAAAATTATTTATGTCGATAAAGTTTGTCAAGAGTCTTAAAGATTTTTGTAGTGTGTATTGACATTTGGTTTGCAACACACATGAATTGTGTTTCTATTTAAATGTATAGTAAAATACACACTTAATGCATACAGTCGAATTTAGCATCTATAGGGCCCCCAATTCATATAAAAATCTTTATTTTATGGGATATTATTTAGTAATGAGGGTTCTATTAGACTTGAAATATAACGTTATATTGATTTGACGCAATTGTTCTATTCGATGATTTTTGGGCTCCAATGATGTATAAATTTGAGCCAATAAATATGGTGGATCTAATTTACAATTTTATACCTTAATCGTGCAACTTATGCTATTTCAAGTTAAGTTGAGATTGAAAGGAAATAAGAAGTTTGTGATCAGCAGACTAGTATAATAAATAATATATTTGTGTGTGTATATATATACATATATAAATTAAGTTTTTTAAGAATTTGCCAGAATACCGCTTTTAAAGGGGAAATGACACTGTTAACGGTCATCTGACTTTTGTATCTTCTCAGTCGATTTTTTTTTACTCTTTTATACTCCTGCATATCTTTTTGATCATTTTTTACGTTTTTTTCGATTTTTTTGTTCCAGTATTACTTTACATTTTATTTTTGTTATTTCAATATTGTTTATATTTGGTTTTTGGTTGTTTCAATACAACTTTTACCTATGTTTTATGCTCTTTTCTGTTCACGTATTGTTTTTAGGTTGTTTTCTATAATATTTTTAATGTTGTTATGAAGTTTCTTTGTTATTTCCATGTAGTTTTCAAGCCTCGATGCAATTTTTACATATTTTTAAGCTCTTATTATTGATGTGGTATTTTCTATATTATTTATGGTCTTTAATGCTTTGTTTTGATGTTTCTTTGTAGTTTTAGTGCAGGTTTTACCTATTTTAAACTATTTTTGTTCGTGTGGCATTGTAACAAAAATTGAATTGTATTTTTCTATTAATGTATTATTTGTATATTCTTTTCAATGTATTTTTTTCGAATATGTGTTATTTTATGTGTATATTTCTTGATTGTTAATATTTTGTTTATAAAATTTATTATTTAATGGGAGAGATATCATGAATCAACAGCGTAAAAGAAAATCCGAAAAAATTGGCAATAGCTCATAAATGTCCACAAAAAAAGCAGAAGTATAAAAATGTCAGGAAAAAACTCGGGAGCCTGAAAATGTGTATTTTTCTAGAATATTAGGCAATTTTGTCCATAAGCCCAAGTTGTTTGCTAACAATGAACAAGTCCACGAAAAATTTCAAAGTACTAAAATAGAAGCCCAATGTGATGTGGGCTTATAATAATAAATATGACCAAATCCACTCTGAAAAATCCGACAAATGATGGGCATGGGCTAAGGATTTATGGCCCAAATGACAGAACGTGTGCTCACATGCGCCAAACCACAAGTTGGCCTTTCCAGGCTTCTTTTTTTGGTTATGGACATTTTTGCCCAACTTATCAGGGGAAAAAAAATAGTCTTTTATGTTTTCGGTATTTTTTAGATAAAATTATTCTTCTATCCTTTTTTTACAAATTTACGCTCCTGTAATATTTTTCGGACTTTTTTATATTGTTATTTCTTTGTTGTTTTTAACATGTTTCAAACATGATTTTTCTAATCAAACAAATTGGAAATAATATAAAAACAACATGAATATGAAAAACACAATTCAATTTTTGATCAAATGCATATTGAAAACATGAAAAACATGGAAACAACCAACAAACAATCTAGAAACAAACCAGAAACAATATAGAAAACACCAGATAAGCACAAGAGCTTAAAAACAGGTAAAAAATTTATTTAAACATTGAAAACTACGTGAAAACAACAAATTAGAAATATCAAAATACATTAAAAAGGGTATGAAAACAACTCAGAAATAATGTAAAAAGTATTAAAAACATCACATGAATAAAAAAAAGCTTAAAAATAGATAAAAAGTGTATCTACATATTGAAAATTTCATGGAAACAACCAAAAAAAATTAGAACAACATTAAAAATATTATAGAACAACACAGAAACAATAGAAACAATGTATAAAACAATACATGAACAAAAGCAGCATAAAAAATAGGTAAAAGTTGTTTTGAAACATCGAAACAACAAAGAAACAAATTTAAACAACATATATAACATATAAAGCATTACATGAACAAAAAAATGGTAAAAATAATATAAAAAAATATGTAGGAGCGTAAAAAAGGAAAGCAATAGGTACAAAAGTGATAGAAGCGTATTTGGTGGTATTTTTACCGGAGAGTGGGGCAAGTGTAGCAAATACTCAATAAGAGTTAATTCCAAATATATCCAACATTCTGGGAGAAAATACACTAAATAGGCTCTTGAATTTTATTTTTTTAATTTTTTACGCTCCTACACCTTTTTTGGACATTTTTACGCTTTTTCCGAAAAATAAATTCTGGATTGTTTTCAATGTTATTTATGTTGTTTCGTACTTGTTTCTATGTTGTTTATTTTGTTTCTTGGTTGTTTCTATGTTGTTTTGATGTTTCGATACAACTTACCTAACTTTTACGTCATTTTTTGTTCATATATTATTTTATATATTGTTTTTATTATTTTTAAATTGTTTCTGTATTATTTTTAGAGTAGATCTCCAGTCAGATAGTCTAACGGATCTAATCCGACGGACCGCCAATACCAACTAGGGATGACAACGGGGTGGGGCGGGGCAGGTATTTCAATTTACATATAAAATATACATTAAATATATTTTAAAAAAATAGTACGGCGGACAGGGGCATGTACCCATGGGCGGAGGTGATACCCAGACCTAGGGGTGTCAATTTAGGACCCGACACGCAAATCCGACACGAACCTAACACGAAATTAATGGGTATGGGTCCAGGCTTCGTGGGTTCGGGTCGAAAATGGGTTGGACCCGACTAACCTGCCAATTAAACAGGTCAGGTCCGGGTCAACCTACTATGACCCGTTTAACCCGTTTGTGAATTTAAATTTTTTTAATTAATTGTAAGAAAAAACAACAAACAAGACATATCTTTAAAACTCAAATGATAAAACCTCCTTAATTATGTATTTATTATTATTATGCATGTATTTTTGAATATTGTCCTCAAAATATGATTAGTATGTTATGTTATTTATGCAATTATGTTATTTCTTTTTAGTGAATTGTAATATTGTTTATTGATCGAATAGTGTATGATAGTGATTGATTTTGAAAAAAATAAATTTATTCAGTTAAAACTAATAAATGTATATTAAAATAATTTCATTAAACGAGTTAAGTGGGTCAGGTTCGGGTTACCTTGTGAAATAAGTAGGTCGGGTTCGGGTTCAATATTCGACACGGATAATTAAGCAGTCGGTCCGGTCGGTTGTTTCGACACGCGAACCTGCGAACCCGGACCCAACCCAAATTGACACCCCTACCCGGACCCGTCTCGCTCCGCCACTGTCTCGGGCGAGACAATCCAAACGGGCGGGTCATTTTGACATCCCTAATACTAACTTGAACCAAATAAATAAGACATGAATTACGCAAGTTCTCCTCCCAAGCCATTCCCGTCATAGATTTACTCGTTGTAGCTCGCGACCCATAATGAAGACAATGCAAAAACTACAAGTTAGTTAGAATTTATTAATGGGGGCGAAAATTATTTATTCACTTGAAAATTTATTAGATGAAACATGTTTGACCCAACTTTGAAACAATATCGTCAAAAAATAGGAAAATTTTGCGAGAGCGTAAAAATATCCAAGAAAAGGATGGGAGCGTACAAATGACCAGGAAAAAAAACAGGGACTGTAAAAATGTCCCTTTTCAGTAATGTTAGGTATTTTTGTTCTTATCCCATTAAATAATTTTATATTTAAAGTTTAAGATCTCGTTTTAGGAAAAAAAAATCATGGAAAAAATTAGCATTTATTATCAAAATAAAGAAACAGAAAGAAAGAACGACAAGCAGAATTCAATCTTTAAATCATCTATCACTCTTTTTTTTTATATTAAATCATTTATCACTCTTGATTCGTTTATCAATTAATTTATTTGGTGTAAGAAATACAATGAAGCCACACAATTGAATGCGTTTAGAAGGAAAAAATTGCATTTTTAGTCCCACGGGAATGGACCTGTTGCACTCATAGTCCCGTAATTTGCGAAGATAGTGTCGCAGTTTTTTAAGCATTTATAGTCCCACAGGAGTCAAAAGTTGTGAATTTAGTCCCTTGACCGTCAAAAACCTAACGGAGTGTTACACGTGCATGCATCTCACGTGAACGTTAGTCGTTATTCACAAGCATGAATTTGGCACGTGAATCAAAGTGGACCTTCTTTTTCCCAAATTCTAACTACATTGCGTCTGTAAACCCTAGATATTGAAGAAAAAAATTACTTTATGATCCGCAAAAATGACACTTATTCGTGACACTAATAAAGAAATTGAAACATTAATGCTTGATGTGCTCGTTGATTGGTATGTGTTTTGCATGTATTTTGGGCTTAATTATGGCTAAAATTAGTTGCTATGCATACATTACATGAGTAAATAGGGCTTTATTTACGTTACGTGGAAAAGGTATTACGCTTTGCTCGTTTTATAGGAATTTGTTGATAATTGTAGCATTTTGGCAACAATTCGAACCAAGCGATAAAGAACCGCCAATACTTGACATAATGTACGAAGTTTGGAGTTGAATCGGGAGGAAGTCAGACGAACCGGGCGAGAAACTGAGTGCGTCCTTCAGCGATTGGCATGTTTCTGCGGCACCTAGCACGGTGCGTCCTGTGTGGGAAAACTGAGTTTGATAGATTTCCAACTAGGTTTCAACCCGAACGAAGTACAAATAGAGACGGGGCGACCACAAACAAAGATACACGGACTTTTGCCCTAGAACACAGAGAAAAGAGCAATTTTCCACTAGAGAATTGGAGAGATCGATCAAGGCAACAACAACACGCTTGAGGATTGAAGATATATCGAGAGATCATCGACGTCCTCGAGTATAGATCCAGAGATCATCGACGTCCCCGAGTCTTCGCATTCCATAGTATCTTTATTTTCAATTAGTTAGACATGAACATGGATAATTTGTCTATGAATTATTTTTTTTATATGTCGGCTAAACATCTTGTGATTCCCGTTTGGGAGTAGGTTAATGGATACTTTTATCGATGATTAATTGCAATTGAAGTTATTATTTTCCAACCCTATTCAAGTACTTTGCTTTAATTCTTGTTTTATCAAAAAACTATTGGTTTAACTTGTTTGATGTATTGATTCATAATTCTAACCGATGAGTTGCAATGCTTTGATCTATGAGTACTTGACATGAATATCTTGCATGATTGAGAAGTCTGTGAATATTCGTGAGGATTTATAATCTTTTGAGCTTTTGGCGATTGGATATCTCATGTTGAGTAGAGATGCTAGCATAGATACCCCAATCAACGTTTTTACATATATCTCGAGAGAGAGGTAAATTACTTATGTGATCGTTCTATAGGGAAGAATACATATAACGTTTTTGATATAGACCTGGAAAATGGATAGGTCTTCTTGGAATTCCCCTTCTTTTATTGAGTCGGGTACTATAAAAGTGGTTCCCCATGAGCCGAGTATGGGCGAGAATCATTAGTTTATGCGCGATCATCAACATATATATTCGTTTTTTGTTGGTTGGTAATTTTGCTGAGGAAAGCAAGGGAAGTAGCTTGTGCAGCTTCACAATGAGTGCTAAGTAACCCTTTCGTCAAATGGGAACATTGCTTCTATCACGCTGCGGCTCGGCCTTTCAAGTCTTCAACGGTTTGATTAATCTGATAATAAAAAGGGGATATTAACTGAAACCATAACCCAGGAATCCATTCATCTACTTGATCTTTTAATCAACTCTTTGCTTTGTTTCTTTTAGGATAAATTTCTTGTCATAGTATTAATAAAACCAGTCCATCAACTTTTGATTGTCTAAATAAAAAAAAGGCTATTACAATCCAGTACTTAGTATAATAATTTATTAGTCCTTGTGGATTCGACCTTGCTAACTCTATTCTATAAACTGCACCGTACACTTGCGGTGAAGCTAAAAATAAGGCGAACAAGTTTTTGGCGCCGTTGCCGGGGAACTAATTAAATGTTTAGTACTAATATTGCGATAAATAGAATTATTTTTTAATTTAGACATTTTTCTTTCTTTTTATTTTGTTGTTTAATTTTACTTTTCTTGTGTTTGACTTATTTTCTTTAGTTTATTCGGGTAGTGCATGATCACTCGCTCGAAGCAAGGAGAATTAGCACCGTTCATACCGGGGAGATTGAGGCTTTTGCTAGGCGAAATAGTGCGGCTACTAAACGGGTAGAAAGACAAGCAAAGAACAAAGCTATGGCGGCGTAGAAGATAACAGGGAGGCAATAACGGGTCGACAACGGGAGGTAACAACCGCCAATAAATTCAACGCGTTGAGTTACGATTACGAGAGGTTCCAGGCCGATCCAACAAACAAGTGATTCACGATTACTTTCACCCACGCACCAATCGCAACTATGGTAGAATTGTCAATGTCCCAATCAATGCGAATAACTTTGAGTGAAGCCAAAGATCGATCTCGATGGTGCGGAGAATCGGTTTGGGGTTTCCCGTCCGAGGATCCCAATTCTCATCTTGCGAACTTCATACAGATTTGCAATACAATCAAGATGAATGGTGTGACTGATGATGCTATATGTCTTCGTTTATTCCCTTTCTCTTTAAGGGATAAGGCTAGAATCGCTAGGCACCCTAACTCGAGAGTGTGAACAACTGGGATGTCTTTGAGTCGAGATTTTTGTTTAAATACTTTCCACCAAGTAAGACATTGTAGCTCAAAAGTGAAATCACGCAGTTCAGGCGGTTTGACTCGAGCCATTGTATGAGGCCTGGGAGAGATTCCGGGATCTATTGAGGAGGTGGCCACAACACGGTTTTCCTGAGGATCAGCAGCTCTGCTTCTTTTACAATCGGTTGATGGGACAGACTAGGTCGTTTGTAGATGCCGCAGCAGAGGGCGCTTTACTTGCAAGATTCCCGAGGATGCATTCAACTTGTTGGAGGAGATGGCTATGAATAGATATCGGTGGCCCTCCGAGAGGACTAATGTGAAAAGGGTAGCCGAGTTACGATTCGAGACCCACCAAGGAGTCGGCGACTCGGATGTCGTATTGACAAATCGATTGAGTGCATTGACAAAGGCAAATGAAGGAAATGCGGTGCAAGTAATGGGGGAGTTCCTCTAGATCTGATGAAGGAAGCAAATTATGTTAATAACCGGAATTTCAACAATTTCTGGAACAATCAAACTCCCACGCATTACCATCCGGGTTTGAGGAACCACGAGAACTTCTCCTACGCAAATACAAAGAATGTGATGCAACCACCACCGGGGTTTAATGTGACAAACGGTGTCATAAATGCTAAGGTTAAGCCAACTATGGAAGATATTTTCACCTCGTTTATGAATGAGACGAGGAATGTTCAATAAGGATGAGGCGAAGCTAGATAAAATTGAAAATCATGTCACAAAATTGGCCAACACTATGGGGTCCAAAACGAAAAATCTCAAAACCCAAATTGGCCAATTAGCTACGATTATTGGTGGGCGAAAGATCGAAAGGCCAATTTTCGAGCAACACCGAGGTTAATCCAAAGGAGCGTGTAAAGCCATTCGTCTTAGGAGTGGAAATGAGAATACGAGGGGCCGAAAATACCGAAAAAATGCGAATGCAGACGCGGGGGAGTACGGCCCATGTGCCACAAGACGGCAGCCCGTGCACCCTTCAAAGCGATTATTATTGCTCCGGAGACACGGAAATCAAGCAATTGGCGATGTTGAGGCCGAGGAAGGTGTTGAGGATCATTTTCTTGAACAAAAAAGTAGGCCGAGAAGCTTAAATCTTCATCTAACCCTAATATTTCTAAACTTAATGTTCCCTTCCTTTTCCCCAAATTTCAAGAGAAAAACTTAGATTCGCAATTTGCTAAATTTTTGGATATATTTAAGAAACTGCATATTAACATTCCTTTTGCGGGCGCATTAGAAGCGGATGCCCAATTACGCTAAATTTTTTAAGGATGTTATGTCAAAGAAGAGAAAGATAAGCTGGTTTCGAGACAAATCAACTGGCGAGAAGAATGTAGTGCGATAATCCGGAGAAAACTACCACGAAATTAAAAGATCCGGGAGTTTCACTATCCTTGTGCTATTGGTGATGTTTTCTTTAAGAAAGCACTTTGTGATTTAGGAGCAAGTATTAACTTAATGCCCTTGTCCATTTTCAGGCAACTTGGATTAGGATTGGTGAAGCCATCTACGGTCACCTTACAACTTGCGGACCAATCACTCACATATCCGAAGGGAATCATCGAGGATATGCTTGTCAAAGTTGATAGATTCATATTCCCTGTGGATTTCTTGGTGCTAGATATGGAGGAGGACAAAGACGTCCTTTGATACTTAGCGTTCATTCTTAGCTACCGGGAAGGCCTTGATAGATGTGCAAAAGGGAGAACTCACATTACGAGTTAATGATGAGCATGTTTTATTTACTATCTATAAGTCACTACAATTTCATGATGGTGTAGCAAGTTGTAGTTTCATAGACGTGGTTGAATCCTGCATTGATGAATACGCGGATCATACATTGTTTACGGATGATTTAGAGTTTGGTTTGACACATTTGTGTTCAACATCAAACATGATGATCGATATTGATGACCAAGACTTGTATGATTTGTGTTTGTGCTTTAGATAATATGCGGGCGCACGACCCATGCTCGAGCACGCCAGTCGTGCGCGTATGGTCAAAAAAAAGATGAGAAACCTGAAGAGCGCACGGCCCGTGCATCTGAGAACGGGCAGCCCGTGCGTGGGGTCGAAGAAAAGACAGTATCACCTGAAGAGCGCACAACCCATGCGCCTGAGCACGGGCAGCCCGTGCGTCAACCCGAAGACCCAATTTCGAACCCTGAACTCAAGCCATTGCCCGAGCATCTCAAATATGCATTCCTTGGAGAAAATAACACGAATTCGGTAATCGTATCATCCCTTTTAACCTCAGTTCAACTTGATAAATTGCCTAGGGTGTTGAGAAAACATAAGTTTGCGATAGGTTAGTCAACTTCGATTTAAAAGGCATAAGTCCATCGATTATAAAGCATAAAATTAGAATGGAAGATGTCTATAAACCTTCGGTGGAAAATCAAAGAAGATTAAATCCTATAATGCAACAATGTCGTTAGAAAAGAGGTTTTATAATGGTTAGATCTTTGGAATCATATATGCTATTTCGATAGTTCTTGGGTAAGTCCTGACAAGTGGTACCAAAGAAATGGAGGATGATTTGTAGTTAGAAACAAAAGTGATGAGCTTATTGCGATTAGAATAGTTCTTGGGTGGCGTATTTGCATTGATTATAGGAAGTTGAATGATGCCACTCGTAAAGATCACTTTTCCTTCCCTTTATTGATATGATGTTAGATCGCTTGACGGGATATGATTATTATTGTTTTCGATGGTTATTCCGGTATAACTAGATCATGATTGCCGGAAGACCAAGAGAAGACGACATTTACATGCCCCTATGGTACATTTGCATTTCGCAGAATGCCATTCGGACTATGTAATGCACCCGCGACTTTTCAGCTGATGCATGATGGCTATATTTCATGATTTTATTGAGAAAATAATGGAGGTGTTCATGGATGATTTTTCTGTGTTTGGAGATTCATTTGATTATTGCTTGGATAATCTTTCTCTAGTTTTGCGAGATGCGAGGAAACTAACCTTATTTTAAATTGGGAGAAATGTCATTTCATGGTGCGTGATAGCATTGTATTTGGCCACCGAGTTTCTTCTGCGGGTTTAGAAGTTGATAGAGTGAAGATCGTCGCACTGATTGAGAAACTCCCACCTCCAACAAACGAGAAGGCTATTAGAAGCTTTTTTGGGCACGCCGGATTCTACTGAGAAGGTTCATTCGTGACTTTTCTAAAATCACTAAACCTTTGAGTCGATTATTAGAAAAAGATCTCGCTTTCAATTTTTCGATGATTGTTTGCGGCATTTGGGATTACGAAGAAGGCTTTGATGACAAAGACCAATTCTTGTAGTTCGGATTGGAGTCAGCCCTTCGAGCTAGTGTGCGATGCCGGTGACTTTGCCGTTGGGGCTGTTTTGGGTCAGAAAAGAGACAAGTTGTTCGAGAGCTATCTTTGTGCGGCGAGGACTTTAGACAGTGCCCAGCAAAACTATACCACCACGGAGAAGAAAATGCTGGCGATTATTTTTGCATTCGATAAGTTCCGATCATACTTGATTGGAACTAAGACGATAGTCCACACGGACCATGCGGCGATCAAATATCTATTCGACAAGAAGGATGCCAAACCAAGACTGATTCGGTGGATCCTTTTGTTACAGGAGTTCGATGTGGAAATCCGGGATAGGAAGGGTTGTGAGAATGTGGTAGCAGACCACTTGTCCAGGTTGGAGTACAAGAAAGATGAGAAAGAAGGCACAGATGCAATTAAGGAAGAGTTCTCCGATGAGCAACTTCTAATGTTGGAGGCTACATTCCTATGGTATGCGATTTTGTTAATTATTTGGTTGCGGGAGTCATGCCTCGGTTTATCCTCCTATCAAAAGAAGTTCCTTCATGATGTCAAGTTCTACATGTGGGACATCCCCTTGCTCTTTAAGAGGTGCGTCGACACTATCATTGGACGATGTGTACCTCAAGAAGAGTGGGAGAGTTTTAACAACAGATTGCCATTCTTCACCATCCGGAGGACACTTCGTCCGACACGTCTTCACGGCAAAGGTATTGCAAAGTGGTTTATCTTTGGCCTACTTTGTCTAATGATTGCTATCTATATGTGCAGCAGTGTGATAGGTGCCAGCGGATGGGGAACATCTCGAGATGACATGAGATGCCTATGACCAATGTGTTGGAAGTCGAGCTCTTTGATGTGTGGGGATTGACTTTATGGGTCCCTTTCCATCTTCTTTGGGTTATCGCACATTCTACTTGCGGTGAGTACGTATCTCGATGGATTAGGCGATTCCAAAGACAAACCAATGATGCGCGAGTAGTGCTAAAATTTTTAAAGAAAAATATATTCACTCGGTTTGGAACCCCGAGAGCTTTAATTAGCGATGGGGGTCACACTTTGTGAATAAATTGATGAGCACTTTACTTGTGAAGTACGAGGTCAAACACAAGGTGGCATTAGCATATCATCTGCAAACAAACGGGCAAGCAGAGGTAGCCAATCGCGAGATTAAGCAAATCTTGGAGAAGACAGTGAATATAAATCGCGAAGATTGGGCTCTGAAGTTAGATGATACGTTGTGGGCATATGGGACTGTGTACAAAACACCATTGGGCACATCATCGTATCAGTTAGTATTTGGGAAATCGTGTCACTTGCCCGTGGAATTAGAGCATAAGGCATTTTGGGCTGTGAAGAAGTTAAATTTTGACTTCCAAGCAGCGGGTGAGAAGAGGCTCTTGCACTTAAATGAGATGGAGGAGTTCCGGGATGAAGCCTATGAGAATTCCCAGATCTAATGATAAAGAAGAGAGAGTTTTTACCGGTGAACAAGTCATTCTTTTTAACTCACGTCTTAAACTCTTTCTCGGGAAAACTTAAGTCTCGATGGTCGGGGCCATTTGTGATAAAGAAGGTGTTAAATCCTACGGGACTAGTGGAATTGTTGACCGGGATGGGAGACATTTATGGTGAATGGCCAGAAGTTCAAACACTACCTTCATAGAGACCAAAAGGAGGAGGTGACACGCCTCACTTTGCTAGAGCCATGATCGAGTAAACAGGCGTCAAGCTATAGACGTTAAATTTAACGCTTGTTGGGAGGCAACCCAACGGTTTGCTATTTTATTTCTTCCCATGTTTTGTTTTCTCTTTTATAAGTTAGGATTTCTATGCTTTCATAAGTTAGAATTTTTTCTTGCTTTCCCTATCATCAAAAAAAAAATGGAAAAATCGAAGCTGAAGTGCGGTCCCAGCACGGGCAGGGCGTGCGCCAGGCACACGGCCCGTGCGAGCACCAGGAATTGGGAGTGAAATTTTGGCACCCCACACGGGCAGCCCGTGCGCCATGCGCACGGCCCGTGCGGTTCCCAGGTTTTTATTTTAAAATTTCGGTACCCCGCACGGGCAGCCCGTGCGCTAGGCACACGGCCCGTGCGTGTGTCTGCTGAGACAGAGATAAGACGCGCATGGGTCAATGTTTTTCACAAAATCTCACTCTCTCTCGCGCACAGAATCACTCAAACAATCACTCCCTCTCAAATGTTTCGATTAATCACTTGGATTTCTTTGCAAAATCACTTCCCACACTACTCACACAATAATTAAACACTTAAACTTGCTTTGAAGGAGGATTTGAGTAGAAGGAGCACCTCGGGTTTCAATTTTCACCTCTTTCCGAATTTTCGAGATTTAAGGTATGAACTTCACTGTTTGTTTCGAATTTCTTGTAGATTATGGATTAGAGTTCTTATATGGTGCATGTTCGATGAATTTGCCATGATTTAGCTTGATTTTTCTATTGGGCATTTTATCGAACACCTTGTGGGTTGTTGAATTAGGATATTTGTGGTTGATTGTTTGATGAATTATACATGAGCTTGATTATTTAGGGTGTTAATGACTAGGATTCTCTGAAATTACATTGTTATTTGGGCTTGGAAGCTTAATTGTTGATTAAATTGTAGGGATGAGACACTATGTCGTAATTGATTTGTTGTATGAAATTCATCGCTTTCTTGTTATACTTGGCACGTAAGTATTCTCACAATTGTTTTGCCAGGTACTAACTCGAACATATGGCTGAACAAAGGAACCGATAAGGTCGAGGTAGACGAGGATGGGGGGCCGCTGCAGCACGACAGGCGCCACACCTAGACAACCCCGAGGCTTATGGACTTACTATAACAGAGGACGATTTCCTGGAGCGATGGAACAAGTTGATCACTCGTTCTTTCACGCCAACAAGATATGCCGACGACGATTGTACCCAAGCTCTTGGGATACATGAGGAGGTTTGGCAGATGTTCGAACGAGTGGGGTGGACCGCCTTCATGCAAGGGCGGTGCCCAATGTTTAAGACACTAGTGCTCGAGTTCCTGAGCACCTTGGATATTACTGAGACGCGAGCAAACAATGAGCCCCAGGCAATCCATTTTCGATTGGGCAACGTGTGGAGGCACGTCACCATCCCCCAACTCAACGAGATTTTTGGGGTACCATCTAACGCCCCTTCCGGACGCGGCGATTATATATAGCCGACATGATTTTCTGCGATTGTTGGTTCGGGATATCGGAGACCGGCCTCGATTCAATATGCAAAGACGTACGTCGTCGAAGGCCTCATCACTCAAAACCCCATCTTCCGCTACATCCAAAATGTCACGGCTCACTCAGTGTACGCTCGACATAACAACGGAGGTGTGCAAGCTCGGGAGCTATACCTACTTTGGTGTATGCTCACCCGCACCCCTTACAACATGGCGGCTCATTTTGTGGAACACGCAGTGTATGTTTCCAAGCAAGATGCAGGGACAATCATCGATTGGGGGAATGCTAACCCCCATTGCTCGACATTTTGGGGTTGATATGCGCAGAATGGAGCCGATAGCGGGCAGTCGGAGCATAAACATGAACGCCCTCCGCACGATGAAAATAATAACAGACGAAGAGGATGAGGGTAGTCGGGTTGCCCGATGAGGAGGGATTTAGCGATTGGAGGCGAGGAATATGATCGATAAGAAAGGGGCTTTGATCCAGGCTTCCAGCAGGAGGCTTCGAGCGAGATCCAACAGGGGAGGACCGACATTCCAAAGAGCTCCCACCAAGGTGAGGAGCGTGGGGGACAGGATTATCAGGTAGATTCTTTGCTTTTGAGGAGAGCTTGCGGCAAAGATCGGATGAGTTCCGGCATCACCAGGAGGAGTTCTGTGCTTTCTGAACGGAGCAAGAGCAGAGGTATCAAGCCCAAGAGCAATCGGAATTGGAGATGTTGCAAATGATGCATCGGTATAAATGTGGCACATCTCCCGGGGGCCACTTTTCCGCCGCCACCCCCACAAAGTGAGACAGTCCATTTTCACACTTTTCTTTGAAATTCTATCTTCTCTTCTATGCGCTATAATTTCATTCAAGTTTGGGGGGAGATGTAGTAATTTGATTGAAGGGTGTGGCGTTTTTGCATTCATGTAGTTGCATTTAGAGCATGTAGGTTGCATTGCATTAGATATTTGATTTTTTATTTTTAGCATGTTTATTGCTTTCTTAGTTGTTTAGGGAGTGAGTTGACCGCTATGGTGTGTCTGTTGTTACCTTGGGAGCATTTGTTGAACAGTTTATGTTGTTTTGAATTGGCTGTTGGGCGTGAGTTGACCGGGTTGAGAATAGATGATATGGAGCATGTGAATATTGAAATCATGGTTGACATACTTTGAATTACGCAATTACAAGCCTCTGAGCTTTTTGAGCCTTTACTGCTTTCATTATATGCAGTCTTGTTTGTTAATTGAGTGTGTCATTCATGTAGATTTGAATTCTAGAACTTGCTCTGGTATCTCCGTCGAAGTCACATGTTGTATGCAAATTATGAAAATGATTTTAGGCCATTTTTGTTAAGCCTTTTGCCGACCTTATGATATTTGATTTCCCTAGTTAGCCAATTTGAGCCTATTGCCTGATTTTTTATAGCCACATTTCAGGCCTTAACTTGATATATTTGTTACCATAAGCTTGAGCGTATAGCATTGAGTAAAGGGATTGAATAAATGGTTGAATGAAAGGATATCGAGAAGTTAGAAAATGGTGTGTAGGTTGGGTGATTGGGAATAAAAGAAGAAAATGAGGATAAGGGAGGATACTCACAAAAGAGCCGGAAAAAAAAGCACAAAAAAACGAAAAAAAAAAAACGACTGCATGAGTGAGTTGGTCGTAAATAAACATATAGGCTGAAAATTGTGATGGAAGGCGAAAGAGAATAAATTGTAGGAAAAAGAAGGGAGAAATAGAGATGTGATAGAATAAAAGATGATTGGGGGTGCATAGTTGATTTGAATGAGAATAATTGTTTGAGAAAAATGATGTGCTTACAATCTATACGCTTGAGTTTGAGTCACTTCATCCATATTTCCCTACCTTAACCAAAGAGCCTTCATTACAACCATAAGCAAAGTCCGTTCTGATTTGTGAATTGCATACAATCAAGTGACGGAGATGTGAGACGATTTGCAAGCATATGTTAATTCTTCAACATTGATATGATTTGAGCGAATACACGTCCCTTATTATCCTAGAGAGTAGAGTATACACTTTATCCATCAGAGGCGTGATTTGAAGTGTCTGCCATGATTTTAGTAGACTTGTGCTCTGTGTTAGATATTTGAAGCTTGATTGGTTTGTTGCTTAATGTCTCAGGATAAATGACATGAATTGTGATGCATTGTTCTTGAGTTGCTTTTCATTACTCCCATTTGTGTTTTGACTTGTTTATAGAGTGTTGATCGGGACTGTCAACAGTTTAAGTTTGGGGGTTTGATTGGTATGTGTTTTCCATGTATTTTGGGCTTAATTATGGCTAGAATTAGTTTCTATGCATACATTACATGAGTAAATAGGGCTTTATTTATGTTATGTGGAAAAGGTATTACGCTTTGCTCGTTTTATAGTAATTTGTTGATAATTGTAGCATTTTGGCAATAATTCGGAGCATTGCGATAAAGAACCGCCAATACTTGATATAATGTACGAAGTTTGGAGTTGAATCTAGAAGAAGTCAGACGAACTGGCGAGAAACGAAAGAAAACGAACAAATATCAAGTCTAGCAGGTGCACACGGGCAGGGCGTGCGTCCCTAGCATGGCCCATGCGCTAACCCAAGGACAGTTCTCAAGTCTCGACTACGCGCATGGGATGGTCATGCGTTATGCGCACGGCCCGTCCTTCAGCGATTGGCATGTTTCTGCGGCACCTAGAACGGGCTGGGCATGCGCTAGGCGCACAGCCCGTGCATCTGTCTTGGGAAAATAGAGTTTGACAGATTTCCAACTAGGTTTTAACCCAAACGAATTACAAATAGAGACGGGCGGCCACAAACAAAGATACGCTGACTTTTGCCCTAGAACACGAGAGAAAATAGCAATTTTCCACCAGAGAATTGAGAGATCGATCAAGGCAACAACAACACGCTTGAGGATTGAAGATAGATCGAGAGATCATCGATGTTCCCGAAGTCTTCGCATTCCATAGTATCTTTATTTTTATTTAGTTTGACATGAACATGGATAATTTATCTATGAATTATTTGTTTTCTATGTCCGGCTAAACATCTTGTGATTCCGGGTTTGGGAGTAGGTTAATGGATATTTTTATTTGATGATTAATTGCAATTGAAGCTATTGTTTTCCAACCCTATTCAAGTACTTTGCTTTAATTCTTGTTTTAACAAAAAGCTATTGGTTTAACTTGTTTGATGTATTGATTCATAATTCTAACCGATGAGTTTCAATACTAGATCTATGAGTACTTGACATGAATATCTTGCATGATTGAGAAGTCTGTGAATATTAGTGAGGATTTATAATCTTTTGAGCTTTTGGGAGTTGGATATCTCATGTTGAGTAGAGATGCTAGCATAGATACCCCAATCAACGTTTTTACATACATCTCGAGAGAGAGGGTAAATTACTTATGTGATCGTTCTATAGGGAAGAATACGTATAACTTTGGTTTGATTAATCGATAATAAAAAGTGGATATTAATCGAAACCATAACCCATGAATCCATTCATCTACTTGATCTTTTAAGCAACTCTTTGCTTTGTTTCTTTTAGGATAAATTTCCTATCATAGTATTAATAAAACTAATCCATCAACTTTCGAACGTCTGAATAAAAATAAGGCTATTTGTTTGCCTTATTTGTTTAGCTTCACCGTAAGTGTGCAGTGCAGTTTATAGAATAGGGTTAGCAAGGTCGAATCCACAGGGACTAATAAATTAATGTACTAATTACTGGATTATAATAGCCTTATTTTATCTAGACTATCGAATTTGAGATGGATGGGTTTTATTAACACTAAAGCAGAAATTATCCTAGAATAACAAAGCGAAGAGTGGATTAAAAGATAAAGTATGAATGAATGGATTCCTGGGTTGTGGTTTCACTCAATATCCCCTTAATCAAACCAAAGTTAAACTTATTCTTCCCTATAGACCAATCACAAAAGTAATTTACCCTCTCTCTCGAGATGTATGTAAAAGCGTTGATTGGAATATCTATGGTAGCATCTCTACTCAACATGAGATATCCAACTCCCAAAGATCAAAAGATTATAAAGCCTCACAAATATTCACAGACTTCTCTATCATGTAAGATATTCATGTCAATTACTCATAGATCTAATATTGAAACTCATATGTTCGAATTATGAATCAATATATCAAAACAAGTTAAACCAATAGCTTTTTGATAAAACAAGAATTAAAGCAAAGTACTTGAATAGGGTTGGAAAACATTAACTTTGATTGCAATGAATCATCAAACAAAAGTATCCATTAACCTACTCCCAAACCCGGGAATCACAAAGTGTTTAGCCAGACATAGAAAAGAAATAATCCATAGACAAATTATTAACGTTCATGTCTAACTAATTGAAAATAATGATACTATGGAATGAGTAAACTCGGGGATGATGACGATCTCTTGATCTATCTTCAATCCTCGAAGGTGTGGTTGCGGTCTTGATCGATCTCTCCAATTCTCTGGTGGAAAATTGCTCTTTTCTCTGCTTTCTAGGGCAAAAATCAGTGTGTCCTATTTGTGGCCGCCCCGTGTCTATTTGTACTTTGTTTGGGGCAGAACCTAGTTGAAAACGAGTCAAACTCTGTTTTTCCCGCAGAGGAGCACGAGTTGTGCTGTATGGCACGCCCAGCCCGTGTTGGGTGCCGCATGGATTGTTCAGCTCGCAGAATGGAGCACGAGCCGTGTTGTATGGCACGGGCTTCCCGTGCTATATGTCGAACCCTGAGCCTTTGATTTTAGGTTGAGCACGGGCCGTCTTTAGGAGCATGCCCCTGCCCGTGCTCACCAGCAACAAGCACTTGGCCATTTTTTCCTTTTTTCGCCCGGTTCGTCTGACTTCTTCTCGATTCGACTCCAAACTTTATACTTCAAATCAAGTATTGGCGATTGCAATGCTCCGAATTGTTGCCAAAATGCTACAATTATCGATAAATTTCTACAAAACGAGCAAAGTGTAATCTTTTTCCACAAAACATGAATAAAATCCTATTTACTCATATAGTGCATGCATATCAACACATTCTAGCCAAGATTAAGCCCAAAATACATGCAAAATGCATGTCAATCACTATTACAATCCAGTACTTAGTATAATAATTTATTAGTCCATGTGGATTCGACCTTGCTAACTCTATTCTATAAACTACACCGTACACTTGTGGTGAAGCTAAAAATAAAGCGAACACTCATCTGGTGGACATTCCGAACCCAGGGTTTTGGTACGAACAATTAACCACACCCTAGTCATTCTTATGTTTTGGTCGATTGTGTGTTTGTGTGCTTTTGTTTATGAGATATAGATTAGGATAAGTGTTGTGTATTTGAAAGTATTTTTAGTTTTTTGCTCGATTGGTTTGCCTAATATAGTATATAGTGTTTGTTTATTTATTGTCATTTGTGTCCCCCCATATTTTATTCTTTTGGTTTAGTGCTCGGGTTAAATATATGTCTTTTATGTTAATTACAAGGGACAAAAAATTATTATTTGCGATTAAAGTGCGGCATGGACGTAGTTCGGTTGAGAAAATGGGAAACAAAATTACATAGGGGAGTAAGTGTATTTGATTTTGTGGATAAAGAAGGATATCAATGGACTATCTTGATAAGTTACGTGCACATTCGGTTGAGAAAAATGGAAAACAAAATTACATAGGGGGGGAGTAAGTGTATTTGATTTTGTGGATAAAAGAAGGATATCAATGGACTATCTTGATAAATTACGTGCACAATTAGGAATTTGAGTGGAAGAAATAATATAGAATTGATTATTTCAAGAAAATTAGGGAAGTGGCAATGGTAACTAAGCTATTACTATGTGTTCCAGAAAAAGGGGGGAGTGTTATATATACCTAGTGGATGAGCAAACACTATCACATAATGAAAAATGTGAGATGACAGGGGGTGATGAGAAGGCATGTGTAGAAACACGGGGTGATGAGACATGAAGAAATATGAAGGCTGATCCTATTAATATATTGGATGATCCTAATATTGATCTCATTGATTAAGTTTTGCAACTGATAATTGTGGGATTGAAACTGAGACAGAAAAAGAGGTTTTGCCAGACACACAAGGGGTTGCAGCTAAGACAGAAAATGTGGATTTGAGAGACACACAAGAGGTTGAAATGGGGTCAGATGATGATGATTTCCCCACAGGTGATAAAGAGGACAGTGAGAAAATGGTCATTGATGATATAATGTTTGATGAAAATATTGACAAAGATGCAGGATGGAAAGGAAATGATAAAACAACATCTGAATAAAGTGAGTCATCTATTGAGAGTAGTGAACATGAATTTGACAGTGAGCAGCCTTCAGAGACAGAGGACCTACATGTATCAACTAATGTTTTCAGGGATGTTGATTATTTTGATCCCATTATTAAAATTGGACAATTTTTTAGCAGCAAATAATTGTTCAGAGAAGTTGTTTATAGTCATGTCATAAAAACCAGGAGAAACTTGAAGATTACCAAGAATGATAAAAAAAAATGATATATGCAAGATGTGTTGAAGAGGGATGTGATTGGGATATAAATACTTTGAAGGTATTGAACCAAGAGTCATTTCAGATTAGAGAATATAATAATTATCATAAATGTGGAAGGACCTATAATGTGAGCAATTTTAATGCAAACTGGTTGGCAAAGAAATATAGAGAAAGCTTTAGATCTGATCCTAAAAGAAATGTAAAAGGATTCAGTTTGATGCAATTGGGGATATCAAAGTGCATGTTTCTTTATTTCAAGCTTACGAGCAACGCAAACGGCCATGAGAGCAATTAAGGGTACAAATGTGGAGCAATATGCTAGGCTATGGGATTATGCGAGAGAGGCTTTAAGGGAAAATAATCTTGGTTCAATAGTGATTATGCGGTTGAGTGGTGCTCCAGGACCTAGTGAACAAAAAAATTTTGAAAAGCTTTTTTTTTTTTTTGGGTCAAAATAACACCCCCTGGGGGGGGGGGATTGAGGCGTGATCCCCTACCTATATATCAAAAAATCAAAATGTCATACAATGTCATGCCGTCAAGGGGGAGAAAATCAAAGAACAAATAACCTATCACTACGATATCTAGAAAGACTATCATAATGAGATATCTAAAAATAAAAGGAGAACCAATGATCTATGAAAATCAAGCTCGGATATCCCAAACCTGGTCCATCCGAATGAGCGCTAGGAGGTGGTGAGAAGCCGTGCCCTCATCAACAATGTGATCGCTAAGGCGTGACTCCCCCAACTCGCAAGGTGATTTCTTTGGTCGATTCCCCTCTCGTGTATGTGGGAAATCGAATCAAGGTCCTCGATGTTCCGAATGCGAATCGGGGTGTGTTGAACTGCCAAGAGCCAAGGCCACCTAAGTGATCGTGGTGACCACCGCCGCCGCGTCCAACTCGATCCAAATCAAGAGAAAAAGACGGGCATGCCGCAGCCCCATCTCCGAGCTAGAAGCTCGGCATGAAAGCTAGACACCGCCTGGAGAGAACAATGAAAAGCCAACATAAGTCCGCCCGAATGATCTCGAATCAATCCCCTCCGCCAAAGAATCAAAGTGTCCCGATCAAACGAACCATCCGTGTTCGGCTTTATCCGAGGAGACCGAGGGGCTCGCCAAATCACAATCCTCGGCCTGCGTGGAACCCGTGGTGGAGCACTTCCCGCAAAAAGCCAACAAGAGGGAAGCATCCGACCAATCGATGGGTTCGACGCCCGAAAACAAGAATCCGTAGATACCGCTCCACCCGCCAAATAATGTGAGATGCCAAGAAAGGAAGGTGTCGATGCTTGACACTATTCCTTTCCGTCCCGACAAACCATAAAATCAAGCGGGGAACCAAGAAACTCAAGTGCCTCGTATGTGATACGTGTGTGCGATTCCTCCAAAATGAAAGGAATGATCATATCGGTGGTGTGTGGAAGTGTAGTGTCAAACCAAGGAAGAGAAAGCAAAGAGTGGGTATAGATCCCAACAATAATCCATACCCACTTTGCCTATGCACGATTGTTGCTAGTGAAACAAGAGAAACATGTGAGTGGTTTTTGCGGCTTTTTAGAAGGAAGATTTACTGATTGAAATGGATGACGTACATTTGAATGTGTATTCCCAGTGCGACAACGGGTTTTGTGGTCATACACCTTCACGGAAACATGAAGACAAAGAGGCTTGAGGGACCATCTTTAAAATGGCTTTATGGACAAATGCAAAAGCTTTCACTATCCCGAAATTTGAATCAAAGAATGAAAAAAATTGGAGAACTTGATCATAGATGCCTTGAATGGTTATCGACAAACTCGTTATTCAATGGTCTAGATCACACTTAGAAACCACTCCAAAATGTGATATATTGTTGAACAATAGTTGTGAAGTGTTCAACGAGTTCGATGTTAGAGGCTAGAGAGAGGAATTTTGACAATGTGTGGGTGGATCGGAAAATATTTGATGAATAGACCGCAACAAAACAGGACAAGGCCGAAAGAAAATGGGAAGGCAGATTGCAATGTCCAAAAATAAAAATATTGTTCACAAAACATTGATAATACATCATATTGCACCTTAATTAAGTCTACTGATTTGAAATAGGAGATTGACTGCAATGATATTTCAAAACACACAATAGATTTACAGGCACATTCTTGTTCGTGTAAAGAGTAGGATTTGTTTGGTTTTCCATGCAAACATGGATGCAATACAATCAGTGTTCAGTCCCATGACACTGAAGAATATGTGAGTCAATACTACACTGTTGAAACATATGGCAAAATGTGTGAATCTGCAATCAATCCTATGAATGTGCCTAATTTGTGGGATAAAATTGGTTATATACCACCTATTCTCCCAAACTTTGGAAGAAAGAGAGGCAGACTCACAAGAGCTGGAAGGTTTGAGATAGATGAAGCACCAAAGAAGGGGAAAAGAAAATAAAGGACCTTGCAAAATTTAGGGAGGCAAAAGTACAATGTTACTTGTAAGTTTTTCAATGAGAAAGGACACAATCAAAAGGTGTGCAAGAAGAAGAAATTTGCTCAAGATTTTCCAAGAGTTTATGAATATTTGCAACCACGACATGAAGAGCAAGCAGTTGAGATCCCACAACAAACTCAAGATGAAGAATTGACACAGACAACTACAAAAGTTGTTGAGTCCGTAATGCTTTCTTATGTCATGTGTTTTTTCTCTCACGTATTTGAAATATGATATGTGTATCATTGTAATGCTTTGTTTTTTTTTTTTTTTTTTTTTTTTTACGGTGAATGTAATCCAATCAAATTCTAGAAAATGCAATAACAATGTGAAAATGACATTAAATAATTTTTATTTGAATTATGTGTAATGATTATAACTTATGAAGTAACTAATCATGACTTATTTATATTTTAGGCAAGAAAGAAGACATTTAGAGGTTCGAGATTCCTGCCATCAAGAGTTCATACCCCAAGATGAAAACATTAAAGTAATACACAAGGGGGAAACAATTACGTGACTATGTCTAACTTGACAGTTGCAACATCTTCATCCCTCAAGAGAATGGATCAAGAAATAGAGGCTGGAAACAAGAAAAATCAATGAATGTGTTTGAGATATGTTTTTGGTTTTTTAATGTTCTTATTACTATGGTTTTTGGATGATTAAACTTGTGTTATGTGTTCAGGGGCCATATATATGCCTGATTAGACTTGTGTGATGGTTAGGGATATGTTTTTTGGTTTTTGGATGTTCATATTACTATAGTTTTTGATGATTAGACTTGTGTTATATGTTGAGGGGCCATATATATGTCCGACTCAACTTGTATGATGGTTAGGGTATGTGTTGTTTTTGGATGCACACTCTCAACAATAGCAAATCACATTTTCTTCTTATATCCAATCACTCTCTCAAAATCCATTCTCATTTTTTAAAATATTTTTTCTTACTATTCTCTCTAAAAGTAAAAATGAGTGGAACGAAAGGTCAAGCAATCACTCCCTAACTCCCCCTCCCCCCATTTTAGAGAAAATTTGAGTGAAAATGGTTGTTGGACCTTATTTGCCTCCAAAAACAATAGATGCCTTAATTTTTCCCTCCAAATTGACTAGCTGACACAATGGTAATTGTAGGTGTTCAAAAAGTAACAGTGAGTTGCTTCGTATGGGACCATTTAACATATATGGGACTATATGTGCAATAGCTCCAGGGACTAAAGATTCAACTTTCCTTTTTTTAAAAGCCTTGAAAGTTGATTTAAGTTTTTTAGAAGCCTTCAACGTGGATATCTTCTTTATTCAGGTTTTCATTGTTCGCCATTTCCTCTTTTGGGAATTCTAGTGCTGAAATTTTCTCTTTTTTATCCATAGCTAAGATTTCCTCTGGAGTTTCCATAATATTCTTAATTATGTGTCAGTCTTTCAAAAATTGCCCACAATGTCTATCAGTTCACTTTGGTAATTTGATGTGTCCAAATTGTTAATATTTGAACCTCATACTCTGGTCTAAGCTTCAGTGTTTTAACCACTCGACTATTACCCGATTACCAGAACCTGAGTTTATTTGATCACACTCTTTTTCAGTGGAATAATTTTATTTACTTATTCTTTTAGCTATAAATTTCGAATATCTTTTCCATCCAAAATATTAATTCAATATTTGAGGCCACGTGTATAAGACAATATATATCATTATTGTACAAGTAATTGAAATGAAAATGGTCCATTGGGCCAATTTTGGACCCATTGCAACCTGTCATCAGGAATCCATATCCTTCCTAAATCCTAACAAAAACGATGGCTTATAGCAAACTTGGAACAGAAGGTGAGAGTGTGCCTAATATTTGTTGACTTTATCACATCTATTCCAAAAGCAACATGACAAAAAAAAAAAAAGAAAATAATTATAATAATAATACATTGTTTATCTCATTGTTGGATTAGGTATTCATCAATTCTTACGACGTACACAAGAGTGTTGAATTTATAATATGATAGGATTAATGGGCACATTCTATAATAAGACAATTTAATTGTGGAGGAATCTAAGGTAAGTTTCATTGTCATGCCAAACCTTGATACTTTCATAATGAGAAGGGACAAGTTTTGTTAATTTGGGATAGAAGAGAACATCTGCTCTTGATTATAAACCCTAGATATATTATTCTTTTTGTATGGACCATAAACAAATCATACGATGTTTTTGGTCAAGATGCCCTTTAGCTTGATGCCTGGTGAAAGCGACCACATTAGGACAATGTGTTGCACTTAATATTATTTACCCCATGTAATTTTATTGTATTAATTATTTTATGAGTAAGTCTCATATTAGACCGTCTCGTGATTTTAAATTTATGAGACGGGTCCAACTCATTTTACAAATCAAAGCAAGTTAGATCCAAATCCAAGTGGGTTATATATAATATGAATAATTAGGACCCGTCTCACGAAATTAATCCATGAAACCGTCTCATATGAATTTTTGTCTTATTTTATTTAAGCAACATGACCAAGAAATGAACAAAGATTATAAAGATTGTAATATTGTAGTCGTTTCTTTGAAATAAATTACAGTTATAATAACAAAAACTACCTATGTTTGTGTTAATTACAGAAAAATTCACAGATTTTTGAAAATTAAAAAAAAACTGTGAAGTTTGGTTCTGTATTACACCTTACCTCTTTCAGAAACAAAAACATTTCAAACACCTATTTACATTTGTAAAAAAATATTGCAATTATCCTTTATATAATTATATTTAATACAACATCAAACCTCAAGGTTTTTTTTTTTTTGGAAGTTTTGAAACAACTCAGGCTCTTTTGTAATTAACCCAAACTTGAGAGGTAGTTTTCGAAATTATTCCTAAATTATATAAGGAAGAAAAATGGTAGAACATAAACCAATAATTCTTTTTACTATATAAATTCTGCATAGATATGTGTTTTCCCCATCTTATAAAGATCTAGAATTTTTAAATTCTTTTGGTTGTATCACAGAATATAATAATATTCGATCAAAAAATAGTATCATACGTAAACAAATAATATAAATCACACTGTGGAGTGCACCATCTCAACTAAGACAAGATTTTGTCAAACCTCCATTGGAGCTTACTTGTTATAGGGACTCAAGTATCAGATGTGACCATTGACCAATTAGTTTTAGAACTAAAACCCAACCACTAACAATTCAACTAAAACTTCTTTTCCAAAATCTAATTTTAATAATCTTGAATTGATTGAATTATGTATGCAAACGTAAGAAAATTGTCAAACCCCACAAATATAACTGGTATAACTACAGTAAAAGGACTCAAAAATATATTTTTGTATATTAATAATTTTAAGACCCCACCATTTTGACATATTATCATCATTCAACAAAAGACCAATATCCCCAATTAAAAAAAATATTATTATTCCAAAGGTCTCTTTATATATTCATTCCAACCATCAATAACAATTAATTGCATCATCAAAAAAAAAAAAAAAAAAAAAACCATCAATAACAATTAATTGCATCATCATAAGTTCTCTTTCTTATTCTCCCTCTTTCATATTTTTCTCTTCAAAGAATGGAACTTTTAGCAGTAACTTTCACAAAAATAGCAGAGCCCTTAATCAAAACACCTATTTTTTCATCAATATTCACAATTTTAGCAGTGGTAGCAGGGGTTTTGTGCTATTTTTATGGGCCTTATTGGGCTATTAGAAAAGTGCCTGGCCCACCAGCAATGCCTGTAGTTGGACATCTGCCTTTGCTTGCTAAGTATGGCCCTGATGTGTTCTCCATTCTTGCCAAGCGCTATGGTCCTATTTACAGGTTTCTTTTCTGAAATTTCTTTGATCAATTCTTTTTTCTTTTTTGAAAAGCTTTGGTCATTGTTTTTGTGTTTTGATCATTGTTTTAGAGTTTTAAATAAGAAAGGTAGTAAAAAGTAATAATTTGAAAAGTTCAAACTGAGAAATGATGAGCAAGTTAAAGTTGTTTGGCTTTCAGGTTGACATATCTGTAAATTTTGTGTTTGTCCTTTCACATGTTAAAAGTTTATTCCTTGACTGCTCATCAGGTACTTTTGTATTTTGGTTAACTTTTTTTTTTTTATTTTTTATTTAGGGGAAAAAACACACAGATTGATTATGAGAATGTTTGGTTTTATTTTCATTTTCATTCTTTGCATTTACTGTTTTAACATACTTTTGTTTTGCGTGCTGGTTCTCTTGTGATAAAATAAAAATATATTTGGATGAGTACAGATGGCAAAATATCCCATACTTCGAAACCGATGGGGAATCTCTGCCCCCATTATGTCAATAGGGCGGGATTAGTTTAGGTCAACCCGCCCCCGCCAGGTTCCGGTAGTACATAATTTTTAAATATATATATATTAATTATTTTAAAAATTTATCATCTTGTATTTTTAGTATTGTTCATAATAATTCTAAACGTGTTAAGAAAACAACACATAAATTTAACAAAATGTGCATATATTTCTGTTATAATATAAAAATTAAAAATATTATTTAAATTATAAAAAACACAAATGGGAATCCCGCTCCGACCCGCTCTCACACCAATCATGCCCCGATCTTTTGTGGAGCGGAGACAAGAATGCCAAAAATCGGCTCCGCCGCCGTTGCCACTCCTATAGTCCTACGGATGAGTAGGGGAGCAATTTTATTATAAGAGTGTTGATTTGTGTGTTGAAAATTTTGGGTCCTACTATTATTATTTTTTATGTCACATTAAACAAATAATGTCGGGATAATATGTTTATTATTTGATAATTGTTGGTCATATTATAATTTGGAATAAAAAAGTATTATTAAATTTAGTGTGGTCGCATTACCTTGTGAAGAGAGATAAAAAATTATTATTTAATTAGTTTTTGGACCAACATATTAAACATTAATGATGCCATTTCAACTTTAATAAAAATATGATTTTAGTCTGACCATTATGAGGCGGCAGCTCCATCCCTCAACAACGCGCAACCAATTTAAAATGCGGGAAGTGCACGAAACTGCCTAGTATTTTTTATAGGGTCTCTTAATTTTTTATCAAATAGATAACCAGGTTGTCATGAAAAATGAACCATCCAAAATGCTGCTTATCATAACAGTTAATGTGTTGAAAATCAGGTTTCACATGGGCAGACAGCCACTAGTAATAGTAGCAGATCCAGAACTTTGCAGGGAAGTTGGTATAAAGAAATTCAAATACATTTCCAACAGAAGCATCCCATCTCCCATAGCTGCATCTCCTCTTCATCAAAAGGGCCTTTTCTTCACAAGGTACAATCAAATAAGAGAGGGAGTGTTTGCAGGGGCGGAGCTAGACCCGTAATTTTGGAGGCTAATTCAACAAAAAATAAATATTTAGTACTAAAAGTTAATATTATAAACAAAATATACATAAAACTAATTGAGTTTTCAAAAAATTTGGAGGGGCTTTACACAAGGGAAGGATACACCCCAAAGTGTTTGCAAAAACTTATACTTTTAGAAAAAACAAGTGAGTGAATTACAAGATGCAATTATTTGCAAATAAAATGTAAAGTCGAAGAGTTAAAAGGAGTGTTCGGTGAATAAGTTGTAAAAGTGTTTTGTGTAAATGTCAAACCACAAGAAGAATCGAATTCTAAATCACCCCTCCTTTTTTTGGATTACGGTATTCTGTAGAATAAAATATAAAAGTTGATATTTATAAATACCAAAAATTACTTTATTTTTCCGGGCAAAAGCTGACAATTACTTTTTAATTGTTTGCAAACACTCCCTAAGGATCAAGTTGATGCATTATTATTCAAGTCTTTCAATGGCCTAAAACATGTTGCAAACTAAGGAAGGGAGGGTTCGCAAAAACTTCCGTTTTTAAAGAAGAAAAAAAGTGATTTATTGCGAGTTGAGAATTAGAAGTTAAAAGTAGTTGCAAATAAAAGGTAATAGATGAATAAGTTAAAAGGAGTGGTAAATAAGCTAAAAAAAGTGATTCGAATTTATCGCGAAGTTGACATGTTAGTATTTGCAAATATCAACTTCTACTTACGATTCTCCTTATTTAATCAGAATTTAAATCACATGAGTGCTTTAGATTTTTAATTTTGATTCTAGTTTGACTTTTATAAAAAAATATTTTTACAACTTTTTTCACCAAACACTAAATCTCTTATTCTAAAATCACTTCTTCAAAAATTAAAAAAAAAAAATTGTAAACACTCCCTAAAGAGTAAAGGCTAAGCTACTTTTTTTATGCAAAAGCTGACAATCACTTTTTCTTAATTGTGATTTGATGCATGTTGTAAACTCTTTTCTGGCTCCTGATTTGTGAAGAAATTTTTCAGGGACGCAAGATGGTCAACAATGCGAAACACAATACTATCCCTTTACCAGCCATCTCACCTCGCCAAATTAGTTCCCACAATGCAAGAGTTCATCGAATCCGCCACCGAAAATCTCGATTCGAAAGAATTAACCTTCTCCGACCTCTCACTCAAATTAGCCACAGACGTAATTGGACAAGCCGCGTTTGGGGTCGATTTCAACCTCTCCAAGCCAAAATCACACAATAAATCGAATAATAACAACAAACACGAAGACGATCACGTCCAACAATTCATCAATCAACACATTTACTCCACGACACAGCTCAAAATGGATTTATCCGGCTCAATCTCGATTATATTAGGGCTAATCATCCCCTTTCTTCAAGAACCGTTTCGACAGATTCTGAAAAAGAATACCTGGCACCATGGACTGGAAATTTGATCGGACGAACAGGAATTTGAGTAGCCGCCTCGATGAGATCGTACGGAGCAGAATGAAAGAGAATCACCATGGATCGAAGGATTTTCTGTCGCTTATACTTAGCGCGAGAGAGTCTCAGAAAGCTGCGAAGAATGTTTTCACGTCGGATTATATTAGTGCGGTGACTTATGAGCATTTACTGGCTGGATCGGCTACGACGTCGTTTACGTTATCTTGTATTGTGTATCTCGTTGCTTTGCATTTGGACGTTGAGAAGAAGGTGGTAGATGAGATCGACGCGTTTGGTCCACACGATCAGATGCCTACTGCACATGATCTTCAACACAAATTTCCTTATCTTGATCAGGCAGGTTTTTTTATGTTTTTTTTGTTTGGTATAATTACAAAAACACCTCTGAGGTTTGGGCTAGTTACAAATAAACCCCTCAGGTTTGATTTTGTTCTAAATTTAAGGGGTAATTTTAATATTATTTTATATCTCAGGGGGTTTTTGAAATATTTTTTTCTTATGAAGGATGAAGGAGGAAAATGTAAGATGGATCAAACCTCAAGGGGGTTTTGCAGATTACGAAATTCTTTGGGTTTTTTTGTAATTAGCCCAACCTCAGGGGTGTTTTGTAATTATCACTTTTATGTTTCTTGATATCTCAATAGTGAAAAATTAATGCAATTTGAAAAGTTACATATTAATATGTCTAGGTTATTCAATCTGATGAGATAAAAATCTCATTGTATTTATTGATTTTTTGAGTGCAGGTGATTAAAGAAGCAATGAGGTTCTACACAGTGTCTCCCTTAGTTGCACGAGAAACATCAGCCCAAGTTAACATTGGAGGCTATGTTCTTCCAAAGGTACACTTATTTTTCCTTCATAACTTCTCTCGGCATTGTCAATATAAAGATAGATAATTGCAAAACTGGTCCTCTAACTTTAGGGTGGTAGCATTTTAGGACATTTTTTTTCAATTTGCAATTTAGGATATTAAGTCTATCTTTTATTTTATTCTATATATATCTTTCAAATTAGCAATTTCACGGGAAATTGCAAATTCTCCAATTTGGGATGATGAGGTGCAACCTTGCCAACAATCCAACCAATTTTTGCATATTTCGGCCAAAACTGTCCTCAATGTGCTATTTATTTAAAATTAAAGTCCAAAATTGCAAATTGAAAAGGTAAAGTTACTATATGGATTGCATTTACTAAAATGAGCTTCTAAATTAGCAGGGCACATGGGTGTGGTTGGCTCTTGGAGTTCTTGCAAAAGATCCAAAAAACTTCCCTGAACCGGAGAAGTTCAGACCGGAGAGGTTCGATCCAAATGGCGAAGAGGAAAAGAGAAGGCATCCTTATGCCAACATTCCCTTCGGAATAGGTCCTCGCGCATGCATTGGACAGAAATTCTCCTTGCAAGAGATCAAACTCTCAATGATTCATCTATACAGAAAGTACATATTCCGGCATTCCCCACAGATGGAGAATCCTCTGGAACTGGAGTATGGCATAGTACTTAACTTCAGACACGGCGTAAAACTTCAAGCCATCAAACGCGCATGAAAATCGCAAAAACAATATGTAAGATTTCATGTATTGACTCAAACAATCAAAATTGTAATTTTGAATCACATTGAAGGTTTAATAGCATTTCATTGATCCAAAATCAACCTCACAACTTTACAGAATGCAGAATTTAACTCACTCGTTCAGAACGCGAATTGTTTACAGTTTTTAACACAACAACAAGCTGTTGTAACTCAAATTCAAATATTACATCAGTTAATTCTTGTTGTAAGGCATAGCGGCCTAGACATAGGATCAGAACCAGCAGTGCTTTTCGAATCAGCTTTACTGAAAGCCATTGACTTTTTAAGAAACTGAAATTCATCCATGGACTGCCTTTGAGGATTATTCCTCTGCTTCGCCCTAGTAGCTTCTGTCATGTTCATATAATTCGGTCTACTGCTGTTGTTGCTCTCTTCTGTTCTATCCGAAATAGTATTTCCAGAAACCGGTGTTGTGAAAATCGACGACGAAGCCGAGCTCTCATCGTACCTGAAAAAATCAGAACTCGGGCTCGAAGACGAGTGAGTAGTAGCTTGTGTAATTAATGGAGGCTTTGCTGATATCCTTGTAGTAACATTGTTCTTCCTGATTTTCACAGAACTAGGTTCAGACAACCTAGGAATATTTGCCTTAGCCAAATCCTTGCAGGTCTTAGATGGTGGAGTTGTTTCCAAAGGGATGTCTGTATTAATCTGTCCCATTAATCTATTTTCCCAAGGCTTTGCAACCATCCACCTTTCCAACCAGCTCCAACTATTCTTATCAAATCCATGGTTTTTCAATGAGGGCACAGAAACATTTTTGCACTGCCCGAAAAAGAAGACAAATGAATGTAGTGTTTAAAAAGCAAGATGAGAAGTGTAAGAACAAAAAGGGTGTTTTGTATCTTGATAAATAATGGGGATAAATTACACACGAATCCCTAAGGTTTGGGCTAATTACAGAAAAACCCAGAAATCTTTTAAAATTACAAAAAAGCCCCCAGGTTTTATTTTGTCTTAAATTGAAGGGGGTAACTGTATAGAAATATTAGGGTGCTTTTCTATTGTTTCTTTGCTCATGAATGGGGAAAATGTAAGACGAATCAAAGCTCAAGGATTTTTTTGTAATTTTCAAAAATATCTGGCTGTTATTGTAATTATCCCTAAATAATAATACCTTCTGAACTAGAGAGTATGCAAGTGCTCTCTCTCTCTTGACAGCTCCCTCTTTTCTCATATGTATCTTCGCCTTAACTTCTTCCAGTGTTCCTCTGCTATCACACCATCCTTCCTGAAAAATTCGAATATGAAAATGAAATTGGATAATTTATGAAAAAATGACAATTCAATAAAGAGAGTTAGTAGAATGATTACCTCAGCCTGTTTCAAGAGAACATCATTGCCGTGGCGTTCGTCTAACATCTTCTGCACAGCCTGCCCCTCTACAGACATACGTACACGACGAGCTCTTATCCGAGCTTGTACGCGAACAAGAGCTTGCATACATCTAAGAGTTACAGCGGCTTGTTTTCGAACTTGTCGACCACGAACTATGGCTTGGAGCCTCACCAATCCCTTCAAAGCCCTTAAAGCTCTTCTTGCCTAAAATATTTGAACAACACAGATGAAGAACTATTCAGTTAAGTGAAATATGGAAGACATTTTTTTTATCATACTTTCACAAGAAAGACATTTGATTACAACTAATTTATCTTTTGAATAGGAAAAAGAAGAATAAAAGACAAAGACAATACAAATTCTTGAAGACTAAAAGGATAAATAAGGGATAATTCCAATTTTAGTACCTAAATAATAGCATGTTTTCACTTTTGGTACCCCATTTTCAGTTCATATCAATTTTGGTACCTCATTTTTTTACATTTTATTCACTTTACCATCATAATATCAAACGGCCGTCAATTTTGGTATGTTATAACTTATATGTGATTAACAAATAAATCATGGGGTACCAAAATTGATACGATTTGAAATTAGGGTACCAAAGTGAAAACAGACAGACTATAATTTAGGCACTAAAATTGAAATTGTCCATTTTCTATGTGCTACATTATCATTCTAGGTTTAAATTGCAAGATTTTGTATTTTTACAACTAATTTATCTTTTTTGAATAAGAAAAAGAAGAATAAAAGGCAGACACTACAAGTTCTTGAAGATATAATTCCAATTTTAGTACCTAATAATAGCATGTTTTCACTTTTGGTACCCAATTTTCAGGACATATCAATTTTGGTACCTCATTTTGTTTTCTACTTTTTAATCAGTTTCGCCACATTATGTCAAACGCCCGTCAATTTTGGCATGTCATAAGTGATTAACAAATAAATCATGGGGTACCAAAATTGATATGATTTGGAAGTAGGGTACGAAAGTGAAAACAAACTATAGTAAGTACTAAAATTGAAGTTATCCCTTTTCTATGTGCTACATTATCATTCTAGGTTTAAATTGAAACATTTTTTTATTTTTGTTTATCCCAACTGAACTATGCCACAGATAACAAAGAATGAGGCTCCCAAAATAAATAAGCAGATTAATGAAGTATTAAACAAAATTGAAAAGTCACATAAAAAATTGCATTTATTCAACAAATACCCCATGTAAAAAAAGGCTCACCAAAAATCCTCTGAAAGCAGTTTGGATTCTAATGGCAGCCCATTCTTGCCTAACAGCCCTGAAATCTTTAGGAGGAGCTCTAACAACAGTTTTGACTGCAGCATTGAAAGCATCATTGTTCACAGATGAAGAATCAGAAGACAAATCTGAGCCACCAATTCTTTTGAAACCTTTCCAAGAGGACCCACCAAGATCCCCATATGAACTCTTCCATATCTTCCATTTCTTAACCTTTCCACCAACTTTTTCCTTTAAAAAGCAGAGTTTGAAAACAGAAAGTTAAAAAAATCAGCAGGGGCAAGAGATTTTAAGTATAAAGGCAATGTATGCAACAGAAACTATTAAACTTGCAAGTTTTGATAACATGTATACCGTAAAAAAGACCAGTAAAAATCTATTTTTTTTCAGTAAATGTTTACAGGAAGCAGGAAAAATCAGATCTTGAGACAACATTTGCAGTGAAAAAATAAAAGACAATGTATCAAGTCAATGTAACAAAAAAAAATTAAATTCTTTATGTTATAAAGGATGGAACAAAAAAAAAATGTCAAGTTTCATGAGTAGAACAATAAAAGGTATACTTCAACTGATTAATAAATGTAAAATCAAGAATTGAAAAGATTTAAAATATTTTGAAGGAGTTTTAAAGCTTACATGGTCATCTTTATCAGGTTTCTTGAGTCCTATCAATGATTTTATCCATTTGCCTGAAGCGCCCATTCCAGAGAAGCCCTTTCAATAAAAAACTTCACTTTTGATTTTTCAAGAAAGCTTCTCAAATGATATCAACTTGTAACCTTTGAAACAGAGACATAATATGAAGAATCAAAAGCAAGCAAAAAAAAAGAGGATAGAAAAATAATAAGGGGGAGAAGATATATGCGTCTTTAATGAATAAGTGAAGCAACTGATAAGCAACGACTCATACCGAGGAGGACCAGAGCTTTTAAGAGCTTTAAAAAAAATAGCTGTTTTATGCTTCAAAAGAATAAAATTTAAATATGGGCATTTATGGTACAAAGAGTAGGGGTTGGGCTATTTGGGGGGGGGGGGGCAGTAGAATATAACAATTATGGATTAATCATTATGGATTTTCCAAGAAAAATAAAATAAATACTAATTCAACTAAAGAAAAAGAGGATTTTCTAAAGCCTATAATATTTTTTCACTTTTGTGATTTTTGTTTCCACTAAAAGTGGATTTTCTTCTTTTAAAAAAAGGAACAATATTTCCAAAAGAAAAAGGAAGCATTCAAAAAATGAAAAAATACAAGGAAATTAAAAGATTAATATTTCTTGGTCAAAATATTCACTAAATTGTGTTCCATTTATTTCCCAAAAAAATAAAGATGTGTTTATTGTGTGTAGTGGGGGTGTTGTGGTGGTACTGTACGTGGTGAGTGGTGGTGACTGCACAACTGTGTGTGTACTGTGTTTTTTTCTTTTTTTCACTGGTTTTTTTTTAATTTAGTTTTTCTGGGGAGGTTAATTTTTCTTTGTTTTGTTGTGTCCAATAAGTGAGTGAGCCGTTGGGGTTTGGAGTTTTGGACATTTGAAATTCAAAAATTAACGGCTTATTCCCGCTCGAGTAATGACAGTAATTACGAGAATGGGAATTAGGACAATTTGTTTTTTTAGGGGTGGGTCCTAAAAAGGCACCACCCGTTTGAGCATGAAAAGGTACAAATAAATAAGATTATAATACCAAATTTAAGCAGACAGAGAAATCCATAAAGTCAGTGCAGTGAAGATGTGTGTTCTCTTTTCAGATAAAACCACAACATTTGCTCTCTCAAAAAAAAAAACCACAACATTTGCCTTGGATCCCCCTGTCCCACTGGGGACTGCCTCTCCCTCTCTTTCTATATATACACACACACAAACAGGATATTGTGAAGTTTAAATTTTCCAGCTTGTATTATATTAATCTTTTCTGCTTATGTAATTGAATAGTTACATCTTTCAAAATTTTTTTTATGGGATCAGATTTCCTATTCCATGTAGGGTTATCAATCCCGACTCGGCATAATAAGCCGACACGGCGACCAACCCTTAGGCCTCAAGTTCTTGAGAAAACCCGAATACAAACACGAGAAACTCGAACCCGAATATGGCTAACACAAACCCGATACAATGTTACAAATCTGTCTAAAATGTAGTAATTTTATATTTTCATTAACTTTCGATTTATTTTATGCATAACTCAAACCAAACATGAACCCAACCAGGATGACCCGAATTGTCACTCCTAATTCCATGTAACGTATTTCACTTCTTATTTCATTCGTACGTAGTCGGTGTGCTTGATTACCTCTAGTTCAACTATTTTTTCCTAGCCCAACTATTTTTCCCCATAAAAATATATAATTTTCTTCCTTACAAAAACAGGGATAAAAAATATTGGATTGTGTTAGGCCCGCCATAAATCCGCCCTGGGTTGGATGGTGGACAAGTATAAATACATCTAAAAATCAACAACAAATATTTATCTTGCAACTACGTGTCAATCATCCAACCGAGTGGATAGAAAATAGCATACACAAGGTGGAACATTAAATCTCATGCCCTTAGACCAACAACAAGGAGTTAAAATGGTGTTCGGCGCCAAATCGATTCCTTCAAAGAAGGTCGCCAAACGTAGCGCTATTTTAAAGAAATCTACAATGATGCGCCAATTTTGGCGTAGCACTATTGCAAACGCTACTTTTTTTTTTTTGTTGTTTGTTTGTTTTTATTAATTAAATAAAATTTGGTGTATTTATATATGCAATATAATGTTATTTATTATCCTTATTACATATTTAATTTTTCCAAATAATTTAATAAAATTTAATTATTTGAATTTATAATCTTATTTTTAATATAAATTATAAAAATATAAAACTCAATTAATATATGTAATTTTATTTGGAAGGTTATAAAAATCAAAATTAAATGAATAAAATAAAGAATGTTATGGTATATTCTTTGTTTTAATTTTGTATTATTTCGTTAAATTTTATATATTGTTTTGAATTTGATTAATTTTGAAAATAAAAAACTTAATAAATATTATATCATATAAAATTACACATGTAATATATTTATCAATTATAAAGTTATAAAAATCAGTATTATATGAATAAAATAAAGAATCTTATGGAATATTTTTTTAGTGCATAAAGTAGTACAAAATCTTTGGAGATAGAGTGATAAAAATCGATTATTATATAAATAAAATAAAGAATCTTATGAAATATTCTTTTTAGTTCATAAAGTAGTATAAAATCTTTGGAGATAGAGTATATATTATGCACTAAAATGGTGCATACTAAAATGGACTTATAAAACACTTATGGGAAGATGTACGTCGTTGTCTTATTTTTACTAAAAATATTATGCTACGAACCTAATATATATCTGCATTTTAAGATTTCTTATTCCAATTTTTTGTTTCATGTATTATTTCAAGCTTAATTACAATTTTAGTCCACTAACAATGAGTTGGTAATGTTAGTCATATAATTTTTGATGTGACAATTTGGATCATTAAGGATTTTACCTCTTAGTCAAATAACAAATTTAGTCTTATAATTTTTAACAATTATCGGTATTTTGGGTATTTTGACTAAATGACAAGGTATTATAAAACAAATGAAATACTAAAACACCCAATTGAGACCAAATCACACAAAATCGAACTTGTATGACCAAAAATGGACAAATTAGAACTTATGAGATCAAGTTGCACAAATTGTTATTCAAAATATTGATAAAACCAAAATTGCTAGCTCCTTATAGTTACAAGACCCATTTTTGTAATTAATCATATATTTCATATCAACATATATATAACTAATATATATTTACACATATACATAAATATAAAATGACCTATTAAGTTTTGAAATAAAAATTCGATTAGAACTAAGGATGGTAATGAGACGGGTCAAAACGCTGCGGGTCTGGACCGGATAAACAAATATCGGGCGTGTCTCGGGTCCAAGATTAAAAAAAAAAAAAAATCCGCCCGAGTCAGGGCGGAGTCCTGGTCAATAGGACTCACCGGACTGCCCGCATATTAATTTTTATTGTACTTTTTAAATATGTATTGAAATAGTTTTGTATTATTTACTTTTAAATTTTAGTGTTGTATTGATTTTAATTTGCTAATATAATATCTTTTAATATTCTACTATGAGCATTTATTTTGAGAATTAGTTGAGTACTATATTGCAATATCCTAATAGTATTTTTTTTTTGAAAACAAATCTTAATAATAGCTAAATAGTTCTAAAAAGTTGCATAATTACATTTATTTATTTTTGACCTATTTATATTGGATTGTTTTTTAAAATTTGGCCACAAATAGAAAAAAAAATATTATAATTTAAAAAAAAAAAGAAATTGATGGGTCTAGCGGGTCCCGGGTCTTACTTCTCCTTGGCGGGGTGGGTCCCGGATTTGGTCAATCCCACTCCATTATCATCCCTAATTAGACCAAGACCCTGATAATTATGGTGTTGAGATTTTAAGGTAGTGATGCAATTGGTGGAATAATCAACATTTGTGAATGGCCTGGGTTTTTGAGGAGTTTCTACATTTGACAACACATAAAAAGTATATAGAAATTTTTGACTCTCAGTGTCAGGTTAGGTTTCCAGATAGAGTCAACAATAAAGATGATGAGGATTGATTAACGACATTTCACTATCAAAATTGGGGACCTCTTGTTAGGCGTTTATTGCCCCAAAAATGAGTTAAGAGTCCTGATCGATGTAACGTTTGGTAGTGTTTGACAAATTGAAGATCATGTTAAATAGACTTTATTTTATTGTGAGTTTGACAAATATAAGGACGTTTGAATTTTGATATTCTTTTTTTTTTTCTGAAACGATAGTTTTATATATAACTCAAGAAAAAAAAGCATCTGAAAATTTAAATAGCAATCCATAAGATTACATAGAAACGTCCAGTATGGAAAGCAATTTTCGATTCAAATGAAAGATCGAAAATTGCAAGATAAACTCACAAAAGGTGGTCCACAATCCCAAATGAAAAGAAAAATATAGTGCTTGGAAAAATAACAAATGAAAAATTTTGTAACAAGAGAAAAAACCAAAACTCCATCAAATGGCTAGTATTTCCAAATCCGTCACAAAACCTTCCTTCAATCATCAAAATGCTCGAGATCCAACTCCATCTTGTGTCTTTCTTGATGAAACCATTATGAAACCACCTTCTGCAGATATATCAACCACCAAAGTCACGGATCCGAAATTCATCGTCCGATCTACATCCAAAAAAGACCGGATCTTGAACCCAAATAGACAGATCTGAAACAAAACAAACGAAAACAAAAAATAAAAAATAAAAACAAAAATAAATTCCCACAAAGGGAAACCAAACATTCCCATTAAGATAGACTAAAAGTCCCACAAGGAAAAATACACTCCCAAATCGGGAGAAAATGCAAGAAACCAAAAAATTAGAGGATTTTAGTTGTTCCCCATCCTCCTTATTGGAGGAATGAGGGAAAAAATAGGGTTAAGTGGTTGAGAAGATGTAGAAAGAAGGTGGAGGAGAGAATGGAAGAAGAGAGAGAAAGGGTTTTGGTCCTTTTTGAATTTTGATTTTCAAATAAGCACATAACAGTATTATATCAGTAGCTACAGGGTTTGATTTTCTTTTTTTCTTAATATGAAAAAAGGTTCTATGAAATTTTAAATAGACTCTTTAAATTAACACATAATATCACGTGTGATGAAGCACTGATTCAGGTAGGGCCTAGGGAACATTGCTACGATACAAAACGGGTACAAAATACGGAATATTTTGAAATTTTAAGAATATCGGTATGATACATATATATATATAATTATATATTTTTTATTATTGAAAATACAGATGTACTAAATTTAATTTTTTTTAAAAATAATGTTTTAAGTATAAAAAACTAAAATTTAATGAGTACTCAAATCCGAAATGTGATAATAACATAGACACACAAAAAATGCTAAAATTATGAGCAATAGAATAAATTTTATCTCCTTCCATGTGTGGATGAGGTATTGAATAAAGAAGTATCGTATTGAATATGTATCTGGTACGGGTGCGTCATCCTCATTGAAGTATCCGTATTTCCTAGGTAGTAAGTGTAGGAATGTTTATTGCTATACATAAAATATGATAATTATTTTATAATTATTTTTCTTCCTATCTTAAGTGATGGATAATGACCTTTCGCACATATTGTTTAGTGCATTTTGATGGGCTTTTAATTCTTTAATCATTGGATTTTTATATTTTTATTTGTCTATTTTGTTACTGCATAAAATGTCAATATATTATTTGTAAACAAGTTGTAAAATTAAACAATTAAGGTATAATAAGTCATGAATTCACACATTAGGACTTCGCAAGGGTGATTTGATTTATATTAGTAATATTATTAAATATTTAATTAGTTTGATAATCTATTGTGAACTTTGAGATATTTGATTAATTTAAAAAGATCTAGAAAAGGTACTTATTCAAAGTTTGATGTATGGAAAGAATAAATAACTGCAAAAAAAAAAAAGTAAAAATAGTTTTATCATCAACTGACTACTTTTAAGTAGAGCTGTCAAAATCAAGCGGCCGATGTTAGGGCTGGATTGGACTGTGATTTCATAGACCCGAAAAGATTCGGGCTCATTTGGCCCGGCCTATTAGGCCAAAAATGTCAAGCCGGCCCGTCGACCCGAACGACCCAGTACATTTTACATGTATTTTCAAAGCATGAGTCGGGCCTGTGCTCCAAAAATGGCGGGTCAGCGCAATTTGGCCCGGCTCGGCTGAGGCGATTCTCTTTGGCCCAATGGGCCGGCACCCGCTCATTTGGCACCTCTACTTCTAAGTGGAAGGATATATATGTCTGTATTTTTAGTTTTTTTTTTCTTTTTTAATAAATTTAACCTTTCTTAATTTGCACGGTCCATTTGTATGTTGACTAAATTTTGAAATTGATGAGCAGATAATATTTATTTGAAAGATTGACTTTAATCATTATTACTAACATTTAGATTTTCACTTCAGCACATCTTTGTATACGAAAATATTATTTTTTTAACTGGTATTTTAATCCTTGAATTGTTAATTTGTACTTCATATCTTTAATTTATACCATTCTTTCACATATATAATATTTTAAAGAAATTTCAACAAAGTACGAGGACCAACATGTTAACAACACAAGGAACCGTTTAATGGAGACATTTTGAACTGAATTAATTACAAGGTAGTATTAAAATAGTCAGGCATGAAAACCCAGGTCGAAAACTTCCAGTCATTTCTCGTCTTTTTACCATTTATTTAGAGTAATCCATGGAGCAGTGTTTTTTTGTTTGCATAGATTTTGCCACCCATTCAAGGTTTGACAGACATTTACTGTATCCCCTTGACACTGCATATTTAACTATGAAATGCCTGTGTGCGAGAGATTCCATTGCATAATTATTTATAGCAATCATGTTTCATTAAATTAAATAAAAAAAATGATGAACTCTATTCCTAAGGTCCCACTACTCTTGTCTTAGAATTTTGTGTAGAAGGTGAATAGTAGAATATAACTCAACAAGTCATGATCCTGAGTTGCGATAAATTGAGTTGAAAAAAAAAAAAAAAAAGATGTACACCATATGCGTGTATTGTCAAAGATGTAAATTTGTTGGAGTGATTGTCACTGACATGATTAATGTGGTATCAATCCTTATAGTAATACTCCTCTTCACTTTGAATGGTTAAGTGTATTATGTAGTCCACAAGTATAAACAATTGAGTTATAAAATTCGGCATAGGAGGACGCTTTGGCGTTAGGAGTCCCTAGGCCGATGTGATTTTGTCCAAAGCGCCCCAGTCGAGATAATTTTGATCAAAGCGTCTTTAGGTCGAGACGATTTTGTCCAAATTGGTGAAAAAATCGTTGATAAGTGTCTTTTAGGCCCAACATGGCCAGGGTATGTCGAACACGACATGTGTTCCAATGGGATTGAAAACGAGAAAAAATCGCACGAAATGCAGACCTCAACACGTATTAGATAAGAGGTTCGATTATATGATAAGTTACCTTTGCTTATTCATATATTTAGGAGATTATTACACTTGTCACCATCTTAGCATAGGATAGTACACAAGGAATATAATTACAGTAAATGTCGAGGTTGTGATTTCGTCATTATCCTTCGATGTAATGCTATATAATGCCTTGATGTACTGCAGAGAAGATACACAATGAAAAGATCTATTATTCACTACTAAATCACCGTTTCATTGATAATGGCTCTTTTAGCTTTCAGCTTTTCCTTTCTTGTATTTCCACTTTTCCTATATGGTATCGGAGCGGGTAACCCCCGTCTCTGGTATCATCCTCTCCTCCATTTTCGTTTCACTTTAGCACCATGGCAAATAAAGAGACCTATACGGGTTCAACACTACCACTAGTGTTGAATCTTCTCTCGAGACACAAATCATTTATCCACAAAATCACTCATTTCTATTAAACTGGATGAATCTAACTATCTCGTTTGGAGGACTCAAGTTCATACGGCCATAAAAGGATATGGATTGGAAGGCTACATCACAAGAGCAGCAAAAGCACTAGCATCTTTTATCCTGGACTCTGAAACTCAAGAGAAGGTAATCAATCCAGAGTTCCTATTATGGCAGAGACAAGATCACATATTGGCTTCATGGATATTATCTTCTATCCGAGAATATTCTTGTGTTAATGGTTGGTTTGAGCTCCTCCAATGAGATATGGTGTGTTCTGGAAACCAACTTTGCTAGCCAATCCAAGGTTAAAACTCTGCAGTACAAACTGCAACTTCAAACCACTAGAAAAGGAAACCTCAGCATGAGAGAGTATTTGAGTAACATCAAGACATGCTGTGATATTCTGGCCAATACTGGTAATATTGTTTCTCCTACTGATCAAATCATACATATCTTATCTGTTTTAGGAAGCAAATACGATCCTGTAATGGTCACTACCACTGCTAACATGGAGTCATATACTATTGGGGATGTGCAGGCCTTATTGCTTAGCTTTGAGTCTAGACTAGAGGCTTCTCTTTCTGCATCCATTAATGATGATGGTTCACAACCTGTGGCCAATATGGCTACTCAAAATTCTCAGAGAAGGTTCAATTCTCAACCTCAGAATTTCAGAGGAGGAGGTGGTTCAAACACTAGAGGAGGTAGAGGATTCAGAGGCACTTCTTCTAGAGGAAGGGGAGGCAGATTTCCATTTAACAGACTTATTTGCCAAGTTTGTCAAACTCCTGGGCATTCTGCTGGTAGATGTTGGCATAGATATGACTCTAGCTATGGTTTGCAACAGCAAAACTCATCTCAGAGCAGCAACAACAATCATTCTCAGCATGTTGGTAGAAATCCTAGTCTTAATATGGTGCACATGCCTTCTCATTTTGTTGCTAACTCTGATGCAACAAGTGACACTTGGTGGTATTCTGATTCTGGAGCCTCTAACCATGTGACAAATGATTTGAATGCTCTTAGCTTCTGAGTACCATGGAGGTAGTAGACTTCAATTGGGAAATGATGTTGGTGAAAACATCAGTCATATTGGTAAATCACTTCTTCATTCATCTTCTAGTAACAGTTCCTTTATTCTTAATAATTTGTTACATGTTCCTACAATTACCAAGAACCTCATTAGTATTTCCAAATTTGCTCAAGATAACCATGTATTTTTTGAATTTCACCTTTTGTTCTGTCTTGTTAAGGATCAAGCTACTCAGGAGGTCCTACTCAAGGGAACACTTAAAGATGGCCTTTACAAGTTCAACCTTGATCACCACAATCATTTACCTTTCCAGCTTTCCAAGAAATTGTTTACAGACATTCACAGCCACAATGCTTTTGTTTCTTTCATTTCCAAGAAATCTGATCTTGAGTTATGGCATCAAAGACATTCTAGTTATGATATTGTTCAAAGAGCTTTGAAGAGTTGTAATATGTCTTTTGAACAGAATAAAAATGCCGGTTTATGTTCTCCTTGTGTTCTTGCTAAAAGTCATAAGCTCTCTTTTACTTATTCTCGCTTCTCATTGTCTTTGCACCATTTGCATTGATTCATCTTGATCTATGGGGCCCTTTCCCATTAAATCCACCAATGGATATAATTATTATGTGAGTTTTATTGATGATCACAAAGAAATTCACCGGATATACTTATTAAAATTCAAATCGAGGTCTACAATATTTTTATCCATTTTTATAATCTTGTTCTAACTCATTTCAATACTAAAATTAAGGCCATTCAAAGTGATGGAGGGACTCAAAGATAAAAGCCTTATTCCATTCTTTCAACTTCATGGTATTCATCATCGCATTTCTTATCCTTATACTCTACAACAAAATGAGGCGGCGGAGAGAAAACATCGGCATATTGTTGAAATGGGATTATCATTTCTTGCTCAAGCCAATCTTCCTTTAAAATACTTTTGGGATGATGCTTTTTGCACTACCACATATTTAATAAATAGGATTCCCTCCAAAGTCATTCAGTTTCTTTCTCCCTTTCAGCTACTCTATCATTCTAAACCTGATTATTCCATCCTGAGAGTTTTTGGTTGTGAGTGCTTTCCTCATCTTAGACCTTTCAACAAACACAAGTTAGAGTTTAGGTCTTCTCCTCAGTGTCTTCCTTGGTTACGATGACTCAAGATAAAGGCTTTAAAGTTTTGTTATCTACAGGTAAGTTTGTGGTGTCAAGGCATGTTCTTTTCAATAAAGGTCTGTATCCTTTTGCTGCTCCTTCTGCTGGCAGACGCCTTAACAACCATGTTAGTCCTTCTTTTATTTCTAATGAACCAACTGTAATTACTTTTCCTGCTTTTTCTGCTTCAACCATAACACCATCCTCTTCACCATCTCCTTCTCCTTTCCCACCCCATTCCCCTGCACTCAACACTTCTGCATCTGCTGCACACACTCCCACTCCTTCTCCTCCTCATATTTCCTCTCTTCTGGATGATGAATCATATGAAACATTACCTTTGCGGGTTGATTTACCACATATTACGATGACTCTCACCAATCCCATGCTCATTCTCGGAGGCTATTCTCTCCAGTCCTCACTTGCCTCGATCTTCTCCTCTAATAACTAATCGAGCATATGTTTACAAAGAGGTAAGGCAAGCATCAAAAAGCCCAAGTTGTTCTTTGCTACTCGTCTCTCCTTGCATAGAACCAAAGTCACCGCAGAGGCATTATTGCATCCTCATTGGAAACAGGCAATACATGATGAGTATAATGCATTGATCGGAACAATACGGACTCTTACACCTCTTTCTTTGGAAAGAATGTTATAGGATGCAAGTGGGTGTTTAAACTTAAAAACATGCAAATGGTACTATATCAAGGTATAAAGCTTGGTTGGTTGCTTAGGGCTTTACTCAAATAGTGGCTTTGATTTTCATGAAATTTTTAGTCATGTTGTTAAGACAATAACCATTCGTATCATGCTCACCATTGCTCTATCCTTTTCTGGAAAATTCGACAATTAGATGTTAGCAATGCATTTTTAAATGGGGATTTAATCAAGACATCTATATGAGGCGGCCCCGGTTTTGAGTCGACACTCATTGGTTTGCAAGTTGATAAAGCTCTTTATGGCTTAAAACAAGCTTCAAGAGCTTGGTACATTAAGGTGAAAAGTACTCTCTTGATTTGGGATTTTTCAACTCCAAGGCGTAACTCTCTTTTCTATCGGATCAAAGGCAAGAACAAGATTTTTATTCTTATCTATGTTGATGATATTTTGGTCACTTTGTAATGATGATGGAGCAATTGAGCAACTTATCTCGGATCTTAGCAACATTTTTACTTTGAAAGATCTTGGATAAATGCACAATTTTTTGGGTATTGAGGTCACTAAAACATCTCGGGACTTCATCTATGTCAACAAGGTTATATTTCGACTTATTACAACGGGCTAATATGACAGATGCCAAAAATCCTCTCCCATGATCACTTCTCCTCGGTTATCCAAAATCGAAGGATCTGCGCAATTCCGAATGTTTCTCAATACGTAAGTGTGGTTGGAGCTTTGCAATACGTGACAATTACAAGGCTAGAAATTTCATTTTTCTCGTTAATAAGGTGAGTCAATATATGCGGATCCTTTAGACACACATTGGAAAGTAGTCAGCGCATTTTGAGATACTTAGCAGGATCGGTGATCAAGGTCTTCTTTTAAAAGTTCTCCTTCTCTCAATTTAATTAGCTTCTCGATAGTGATTGGGCTTCAAACTTGGATGATAAACGATCTACCTCTGGTTTTTGTGTCTATCTTGGTGCAAATTTGGTTTATTAGTCATCTAAAAAACAACACTATGTTTCCAAATCCAAAGATCACGGAGGTGAGTATCATAGTTTGGCACAGCTACTTCCGAGATTACTTGGATCACATCTCTTCTCAAATAGTTGCAGATTTCTCGAACCAAAACTCCAACCATTTGGGTCGATAATCAAAGTACAATCTCTTTGGCTTGTAATCCATTTTGCACGCTCGAACCATGCATATCGAGCTTGATTATCACTTTGTTCGTGAACAGGTTGTTACTCATCGATTTATATCAATTATGTACCTTCTACGGATCGATTGCGACATTCTTACCAAGCCACTCAGTCTCAATTCTTCGTTCGTCTCGGAACAAATTGACTATCATTTCCTTAGCCTCACTCGAATTAAGGGGGCTATTAGATAAGAGGTTCTGTTATATCATAAGTTACCTTTGCTTATCCATATTTTAGGAGATGATTACACTTGTCACCATCTTAGCATAGGATAGTACAAAAGGAATATAATTTTGGTAAATGTCAGGCTGTGAATTCGTCCTTATCCTTCTGATGTAATGCTATATAATGCCTTGATGTCTCGCATAAAAAAGATACTCAATGAAAAGATCTGTTATTCACTACTAAATCACTGTTTCATTGATAATGGTTCTTTTATCTTTCAGCTTTTCCTTTCTTGTTTTACAGCTTTTCCTATAAGGCCGTGTTCTCCAACACGGTCGTGTCAAAAGACACGGCTTTGCCGTGTTGGGAAGCACAACCATGTTGGCCTGCTTTTCTGTGAATTAAAAAAGCACGGCCTGGCCGTGTTGGGCAACACGGTCGTGTTCGGGACACCTTTTTGCAACTTTTCCATGCGGAAATTATGAAAAACTCACCAACTAAACTCTTTGACCACTTTTATACACCTTTAACACCCAATTTTGCTGCACCATGTCCCCATATTCCCTCAATTATCACATAAAAACCAGAATTCAACAACCCAATATATGGAAGTGGAGCAATTATTTAACAAAAGATGACATTATTAATGTGTTCTTTCACAAAAATGATGTCTATAAAAGCCAAGAGTATGAGTTGAGAGATTGATTCATAATTCATTGTTCATTCATTCAAGATTCATGTACATATAGAGCAAATTATATTGAGAGAAGAGAGGGAAAATAGAGTGGGAGATTGAAGAACTTGGAGAAGAAGGCTTGGAGCAACATTATTGGAGTCGGTCGAAGGAAGTCCATTTGAGATTTTGAGAAAAGATAAGTACACCATGTCTACAACATTTAAATCTTCCCGTGTAGTTTATTCTATTGTCAAATCATGTGTAGCTAAATTCTTAGTGTTTGAATGTAATGAACTCTATGATGGATTTGTGATTAAGGCTTGTATGTTTTTAATATAATCTTCATGTTTTATGCGATTCACTTATATTATGCTTTGTTCATTCGAGTTAATATTTCCAGGATATTGATTTGAATTCTATTCCTCATCGGGTAATCGAGAGATTTATAGTGAGAAAGAACCAATATAAGTGAAAGGAGTTGCATGCAATCCTAGATATAGGACGACATAAATCTTCCGGATTAGGGTCAAACGTAATATGGGAATTCATAAATCATTATAATGTAATCTTGGGGGTTTTAACTAGAAAGAAATTTCGGTTAATCAACTTAAGGTTAGGAGTTTTTCACCTTGAAAGAGGGTTTAACTTAAATCGGGAATTTCTACGGTCCATGAAACATGAGATTATGTTAAAAGAGGATGGTAATTGCTTAAGGGTTTAAGGTTGTATTTTATCTTGTTAAAATCACAAAAACATTCTAGAGGGATTTACATTCGAACACATTTTTATCTCTTGATCTCTTATTTTAAAAATCTTCCTCTATTTTTTTTAATTGTAATTTGTTAATTATTTAGATTCTTTATTTTCCATATTTATCCAACAAATTCCTGAAAATTATTAGATTAGATAACGAAAAGACGGTAATTACTAGTACTCATGATCCTTGTGGGAATGACACTCGGTACTCGTGAATCTATAACTATAAAATGATAGGTGCACTTGCCTAAGGTTTTTAGAGTAGCTTTCGAGCCATCAAGTTTTTGGTGCGTTTACGGGAATTGTGATTTTAGGAACACTTTAATTTTGTTAATCTAGTCATTTTTGTTTTATTTCTCTCATTATTGCTTTTATTCTTATCTATCTTTGAGAGCCTTATTTAACACTTCCCATCTTTATTTATCGTAGTGTATGCCTACTCGTCGTCGAGGCGGGAAAGATGAAGCCGCTGCTAGTAACGCTAATACGGAAAGAAGCATTAATACAGGATACGAAAAGGATATAGACAAAAGCAAAGATTTGCTATGGCGGATGAACCACAAAGAACTATGTACGATGACGCCAAGCCATCCATGGATGGCACAACGCGTCAAGCATTGTAAGGCCAACAATTTTTAAATTAAACCCAATGTCATTCAAATGGTGCAACAGACTTGTCCAATTCAATGGTCTACCAGGCGAAGATCCCAATAATCACATCGCAATGCGACACTTTCAAGATCAACGGGATCTCCGATGATGCCATTTGCCTCGCTTCTTCCCATTTTCTCTTCGAACGGCAAAACAATGGTTGAATACTTTTCCAAAAGGAACAATTACAACATGGAATGTCATGGCGAAAAGTTCCTCTTGAAGTATTTTCGATTTGTGCGAAAACCGCCGATTGAGGAACGAAATCTCTTCATTTACTCAAGCGGACGATGAAAATTTGTACGATACTTGGGAGGGATTTAAGAAATTATTGTGAAAGTGCCCACACCATGGCCTACCTATTTGGATGTAAGTCCAAACATTCTATAATGGGCTACTTTCTTCAACAAGACAAATGATCGATGCAAACGGCCCGGGAGCTCAATAACAAAACGCCCGAGAAGACAAATGGTAATCCATACGAGGTAAAACTAACGATTCGATGGGTGTTTTTAATGCAGATGCAGTGGTTACACTAGCCGCACAGGTCGAAGGTTTGACCCAAAAGATTGACGATTTGGTGGCTTCTAAACCACCACCCCATGTTTTATCTTGTGAAACTTGCGGAGGATCCCATAGTCATCAAGAGTGCCCACACACAATACCACAAGTGAACATGCCAATCATGTTGGGAACCAAGCCCTAATCCTCCGATTAATGCTTTCAAAGAATACATATAATCCTGGTGGCGACAACATCCTAATTTCAGGCTAGGGTAATCAAGGACAACCACGGCCTAATCCCAATCCTAATCCACACACGCCTCCCCGATTCCAATCGACCCAAGGAAAGTCTAACTTGGAAGAACTCATGGCAAAGTTTGTGCAATCAACGGATGTTCGATTCTAGGCGTCTAAATATCCTTAAGAAATCAAGAGGCATCTATCCATAATTTGGAAAACCAAATAGGCGATTGCGAAAATGATTTGCGAAGGCCGCAAGGAAGTTTGTCGGGTAACACCGAGCCAAACCCAAGGGAGCACGTAAAGGCAATTATCATTATTTTTCCACATGAGCATGATTATGCCAACGCCCCCATGCGAGAAATGCGTGGAGGATGACATACCCAAAGAAAAGCCCAGTAAAAAGGTGGTTGCAGAATACAAGCCCAAGATCCCTTACAGGAGTTTAACTGAAGAAGATAGAAGGGAGGACAAATTTGGTAAGTACCTCGAGTCATTCAAACAATTACATACCAATATTCCATTTGTTCAACCCTTTTCAAAGCATGCAAGAGATCTAAATGACATCATTTTGAATGAAAATAAGCTTAACAAATTATCAAATATGCAATCCAATGATGAATGTTCTTCCATAAACTACCACAAAAAATTTAATGGTCCGGAAGTTTTATTATTCCTTGTACGATTGATGGTTTACATGTTGATGGGGCACTAGTTGACTTAGGAGCTAGTATCAATTTGATGTTTTATGAAACATTCAAGCATATGGGATTAGGTGAACTTATACCTACTAGGATGGACATTCAATTAGTCGATAAATCGATTAAACATCCTAGAAGTATTATTAATGATGTGTTAGTCAAGATTGATAAATTCATGTTCCCGATTGATTTAGTTATTCTTGACATGCATGATGATAATGAGGTTCCTTTATTTTGGGCGTCCTTTCTTGGCTACGCGCGAATCAATCATTGATGTGCATGATGAAAAATTAACTTTGAGAGTGGGGGATGAACAAGTAATCTTTAAAATTCATATTGTTGTTGAAAATGATACTACTTGTTCTTTTGTTGATTCAATTCTTTTGCATGATGTGAAATCTAAAAATCTTTTGGAGAAAAGTGTTGTTCAAGGTACATGTAGGAAGCTTATTCCAAAAGGGGACTCGAAAAGTCAAAAAGCATAATTTGAAGATTGAAGTTGGAGATAGTTCTACTAAATGCCGTAGAGATTACCATAGGTTTGAGGATCCGCCCAACTAATCTCCACATTTAAGTGAAATTGTCCAGCTATACGACTCTAAAGAAGCGCTACCCGGGAGGCAACCCGATGCTTTGTGTGACATTTTTATTTTCTTTCAAAATAATTATAAGTCCTTAGAGTCATTTTCAAATTATATTTGATTATTTTGGGTCATTTAAAAAAAACTACTAACATCTTTCTTTGTTGTCTTAATTGGGAATATTTGAGATTTTACGGTATTCGAGTTGTGTGTTGCTTATCCTTGATTAGGTATGAAGATGCCGATGAAAGTCCCGTCTAAACAACCCAATGGTCACTCACTTCACTCTTGTAGTAAGGTCGTATTTTTTCCACCTCTTTTATTTCCTTATAGTTTCTTTGCTTTTTGAGTATTTTGTATGTGTATGTTCATCTCTTTCTTTCATATTGAGGACAATGTGAACCTTTAAGTTGGAGGTGTATGCAATTACATTCTCGGAATGCTTATGCGCTTGTTTTTATTTTGAGTCCGCTTTAAAAGAGATATGATTTTTTAAAACAAATTGAGTGTTTCTTTGGTCAATAACTTGGCCCAATTACACCTAAATTAACATTTTAATTTGTGTTTTCAATGCGAAGCGATTGATTGTCTAGGATAGACGACATGGATGTGGGCTAAATTTTGACAAGATTCCCAACACCATAACACTTGATGTGTTAAGACATATCTGACGATACTCGGCGCTATGAACGTCACGAGAACTCATGATTTAGTGGTGGTTAGCTAGTTGTTAAACCAAGCTTGTGAAAAAAATAGAAAAAAAAACGAAAAAAATGGACCAATCGAGGTTATACTCCTCTATTTGTTGTTACTTAGTAACTAGGAGCATTCATGAGCCCTATGTTTGTCTTTTTACGTAACCACCCAATGAGTGTTTGAACGGAAATTCAAAATATAAACCTAGTGGAAGCATGGCTCGAAAGGTCTTAAAAAATAAAAATAAAAATAAAAAATGAAAGGGAGTATGTATATTCCTTGAATTTTCATTCCAATAAAGTTCAAGAAGCTTATATGACTAGTAGGCTAACTACAAATATCTATTGATTTATTGTATTTTCATTGAGTTATTGAATTGAAGTTGTTCATAACTATTAGTATTTGTGGAGTGATGATTTCAAGCCTGAATAATGCATGATAATATTATGGTCTTTCTTGATGACAAACATTGCTTTGCAAAACTATATTTTTACTTGAGTGGTTGATTCGGGTTGAGAAGGCTAAGAACTTGACTCGCTTGTGTTCAATATGTTGAGAAAAAGATCTTCCTTATGTGTTGTGATTTATTGAATCCCTCATTATGATTTAATATTTAGCTTGAGGACAAGCAAAGTTTTAAGTTCGATGTGGTTTGATAAGTGTCTTTTTATGGATGTTTTATGTGTTTATTTGAGTAGAATTTGAGTTATTTTATTGTTAGTTTCGTAAATTCTTGATTGTACATAGTTCATATTACTCCCGTACTTTTATTGATGTAGATTGACCATTGAGCTATTTTTGGTGAATTTCGGACCATGGATTCATGTCAAAACATATCCGGGGTTTAAGGATGCAAAAACGCTTGAAATCTCAAGCTAAACGCGCTTCTTTCGGTCGTTTAGGCCCAACACGGCCAGTGTGTTGAGAACACAATCGTGTTCCAACGGGATCAATGACTTCTTTGACCTCGCTCTCTTTCCATCCTTAACAATTAGAGCAGCTGTTTTTTTGGGTACAACTGTCTCTTCTGATCTTTTCTTCTCGGCTCAAATTCGTAGGCTTTGAGATCGAGAATAGTTCATGGTTGGAGGTCTTCGATAGGTCCATGGAATGTCTCGATGCCATGACCTTCATTTCCCATTCAAGCTCGAGACTTTTTAGGATCTTCATACACATTTCTTCTCGTGTATATTCCTTTCCAAGTGCGGATAGCTCGTTGGTGATTTACGTGAACCGAGCATCCGATTGATCCAGGTTCTCTCCTGCGATCATTTTGAAATTCTCAAATTTTTGTACAACCACCGATAATTTATTTTCCTTGATTTGCTCCGAGCCTTCACAAATCAATGTTAGCTTGTCCCATTTCTTTAGCCGTTTGCATGATTTGACTTTATTGAACATGGCTTTGTCGAGGTTTTGTAAAGGATGTCCTTGCTACATTGTCCAGGTTGTATCTTTTTCTCGTCATCATTTGTCCATTCGATTCTTGGTTTTTCAACCATAGGCTTGGTCTAGGGCAACATCCTCTTCACCTTCAATTTGTAGCTCTTCTTACAGTTGTGTTCACTTTTAAGATTTGCGTGGCCCATCCTCTATCACTATCCACATCTCATCATGTAATCTTTGATAGATGAGCACGCATACGAATTTTCCAATCATCAAACTCTTCAATTGTGAACATAGGGATGCGTGTCAAATTTGCTTCCATGATAATAACTTTTAATGATAAAAGGAGTTTTGAAAACTTAAGTACTAAAACAGACTTTGAAAAGTTTGGAGATCTAGTTCGATAACCGGTGCGGAAGGCTCAATGAACCAACCGCTCACGATACCACTTGTAGGTCCCAGGGGTGTGAGTGTAAGGTTTAGAAGGGGGTTGAATAAACCTTACAAACTTTTCACTTTTGGTCCTTTTTAAAAATTCGAGTTGACACTATACACTTTGTGTCCTTGGTGACATGACCAATTTAGTTAATCGAAGAGAGTTAGTGACTCAACAGACTCGGACTGAAGTTTGTTGATAGAATAACTCACTAAGACAGTGAATTAGCTCAACGTGGTTTGTTTTCATTGGAAGACTTAACACCCTTAAGTTTGGTTTAGTCATGATTTAATACTTGGTTTTAGTACTTATAGATTATCGGTTGGATAGCAAATATGTCGTGAGAATTAAACAAGTAAGATCAGGGAATTAAAGTCTTTGAAATGTAAATGACACGATAAGTTTTTATAAAGGTTCGAAGATGGGGTAATTCTTCTACTCTCTTCTCCAACTCCTGGAGGAATCCACTAAGTATTGATCGGATATACGAGTGGTAATTGATCCCGGATACAAGTCTTGATCACACAACCGACTTGATCCTTTGGGACTCGGTCGAGATGCCTTGGTCACTCAGGTGGCTTCTCGTTCGACTCGGCTTCTTCACGGGCGGTGCCTTGCTACTCTTGCTCACTTGCTCAAGCTCTTAGGATTTGATCACGAAGCCCTCCAAAAACTCGAGACCGGTTCGACCTTGAACCTTCCTACAATCCTTCGTGGAATGTAGACCCCTTTTCTTCTAAAGTTTCCTCTTCAATTGATTGAAGCTATCTTTCCTTCACGGGTGAGTGTTGGATTGATTTTCTTCGTAGTGTAGGCTTGAGGATTAAACTTGAATGATTTTGAGAATATTTTGATTACGATTCGAGATGTTAGCTTGAATTTTTTGGTTCGTGTAATCAACAAAATCTTTTCATTCCTCGGCCTTTTATAGTGATCTTTCAAAAATTTGCCCGTTGAAGAGATATGCTTATTTTTGAAAGTCACTTGTGGTCGTTGGCTTGTCTTGTTGCGATCCTTGGAATTGCCACTTCTTCGTATGAATTATTCTTGACTTTTCGAGCGCGACACGGTGTAGTGCTTCCCGTTGGTTTATTTCCTTGCACACGCTCGTGACGAGCACTCCGAGAAAGGTAGCATGGAGATATTACTTGTTTAAGTAATTCTCTTGATTTACGTACAACGGATCTCTTTCGATTATCTCGACTTGACGCATTTCCTTGCTTTCCCCAGGTGACTTAGAGTCGACTTCCAATCATTAAATGACTCTTCATCACTTCAACTAGAGACTTGACTATCTTGAGTTGACTTGACCGATGATGCTTTACTTAGTCGCATCTCACCGCACCTTGATCGAGTTCCGTCTTCTCTTCTTTTGCCAAACTCACTGTCTCCCAAATGAGTCTTCCTACTAGTCTCGATTGTCTTCTTGCATGTTTGGGCATAGTGACTTAACTCGGCTTGACCCCCTATTTATTTATTACAATGCGGTTTACAACAAAAAATGGGGTGTCAACTTCCTATTCTAAGTTTTACATGGCATTCATCAAAATCTAAACAATAAATTTCCCAACACAACTTAAGGTTAAGAGTTTTTCACCTTGAAAGAGGTTTAACTTAAATCGAATTTTCTACGATCCATGAAACATGAGATTATGTTAAAAGAGGATGGTAATTGCTTAAGGTCTAAGGTTGTATTTTATATTCTTAAAATCACAAAAACATTCTAGAGGATTTACATTCAAACACATTTTTATCTCTTGATCTCTTATTTTACAAATCTTCCTTTATTTTTTTAAATGTAATTTGTTAATTATTTAGATTCTTTATTTTCCATATTTATCCAACAAATTCCTGAAAATTGTTAGATTAGATAACGAAAAGACGGTAATTACTAGTACTCATAATCTTCGTGGGAATGACACTCGGTACTCGGTAATCTATAACTATAAAATGATAGGTGCACTTGCCTAAAGTTTTTAGAGTAGCTTTCGAGCCATCAATCGTCTCGGCCAAAAATTGGGCGTGGACGGTGAAAAAATGGCCTAAGCGGACAAAAATAGATTGAAATAAAATAAAGAGTTCCCAGATTTTTTAGCACTTCCTCTAATGTCAAAATATTTTTTAGCCATTTTTTGAAACACGTGTTTTATCCATTTAACTACATGAAAAAACCCAACTTATCCTTGAGTCAATATTCAATTACACCAAGACACACACTCTCTAACTCGACAAGCATAACTTGAGAGAAAGATTTGACTACCATTGAATGAGCACCGATCGATTAATGAATTTGATTTTGATAAGCGAAGCAACGACAAAACATCTACGAACTTGATTTGATTATTTTTATAGTTTTTGTTGAATAAGTTTAGGTTTAGATATTTTAGGTTGAGGTTGTTGGTGTTGAAAACCTAAATGCATCGTTAATGGTGGTTGGGGTGACTGAGAAAGATGACAAGAGTTATTGTAGCTCGTAACAATATTGTAGCTCGTGTAACTCGATAATGTAACTCGTGTAACTCGATATTGTAGCTCGTAACTCGACAATGTAGTTCGATGCCGAAATAACGAGCTTCGTGTCCCAACTTCTATATTTTGTGTTCTTTCTTTATCGTGAAAGTGGACAAAGAAGCTATTAATCTATATGAAGTTTCACCTAATAAAACGAAATATCGAAAGAGTTTAATAACATTTTCGAGATACACATGTAAGATTCGTCAATGTCTTTTTTTAAAAAGTTTGAAAGAGAGAATTAAGAGGATATAGAGATAGAAACAAGTGAAAGAGAAAGAGAAATATGCCAAATATCAAACATTTGTTAGAAATTGGTTTTATAAAATGAGTTTTGATTCAATTTTGACCAATTATTTAAGTGACATGATTTATTTGTTTCAAAAATTAAATGATGTAATCGTAATCTACATCAATGGGGCAGATGAAATTATCACTTTTAATTTTTCAAAACTAATTTTGGGTGAATGATAAATTAATGCATAAAGTTAGCCACTTAAATGCCTTTTATATAAGAAATATAAAAGGGTGGGAATATGGAAAGACATATCCTCCATATAGGAAACATATTAAATGTCCGACTAGTTTATATAGAGATTCACCACTAATAAGAGTAATTGATTAGCCTTTGGCTAGCTCAAATAACACGAGAGGACGGTACTCGGAGCCGTAACCAAGGCACGCACATCTCACATAGTCTAATTGGGCGCTTTAGAGGTGCATTTTGCACTTCACACGTGCACGCATCATCGCGAGAAGCCTTAAAATTTTGACAAATCGAACCATGGTTCGGTCCGGTGGCTTGTGACGTGGCGGACAACTCAATCAATGGCGATGACTTGGCAATAGTCATCCGAATGGCAACACGTGGCGATGATCGGCCACTTTGTTCGTTCGATCGACGCGATTGTTTAGTGTGCAGGGTGCGTACTAAAGGTTGTGTAGATTCGGAAGAGATGTGATCTGGACCATCGGATTGTGCCTGTTGATCAGAATGCACGATCCAACAGTCCAAATTGATCCGGACCAAAACATGCACCTGTTCTAAAAGGGCATCCAGAACTCTATATAAACAGGCCTCCAGAACTCAGTTTTTACATCTGAAATCATTAGAATTCGTAGCATTTCAGCATATTATTCATGTTTATCTTTTCTGCATAATCAAAAGTTCCAAAACACCTTTTTGTTCGTTGTAAGTTTAAATTTTGCAAGTGCTGCTAACTTAAACTTGAAAGTCGTTGTATCTTAGAGACGATTGCCTATAACCATTAGCACTTTTGTACGGGGTAATTTCGTCTTGCAGATAGAGAATCTAATTCCCGTCTTGACTTACTTATCTGTCCCATTATTCTGTCTGTTTTTTCAGAAAACCAAACACCGCAAACAACAATTGCAAGACGAAATTTCTATTTTCTTGAAAAGGGCTAACATCAGTTTCACTCTGATGATTGCTTCTCCCGCGCATGGCAAAAAACCGGCAAAGTTTTTCGGTGTTGATTTCAAGCACGACAACATAAGATGTTCTATTTGACCACTTTGGGTTTATCCCGATTTACGAATGAGGACCTCCCGGCCACAGAAGAAAAAATAGACAATCAAAGACGGATTGTTGTGGATGCATGGCACAACAACGACTTTCTGTGTCGCAACTATGTTCTGAATAGGCTGGAAGACACCCTCTATAACGTCTACAACTAATTCAAAACGTCCAAAAGTTGTGAGACTCTTTGGAAAAGAAGTACAAGATAGAAGATATCGGCACAAAGAAATTTGTTATTGGCAAATTTATGGATTTCAAGATGGTTGATACCAAAACGGTAATCAGCCAAGTTCAGGAAATTCAGATCATACTTCATGACTTAGTGTCTGAAGGGATGATTCCGAATGAGTCATTTCAAGTGGCTGGAATTATCGAAAAATTACCGCCATTGTGGAAAGACTTTAGAACTACCTCAAGCACAAGCGCAAAGAAATGGGGCTTAAGAATTTGATAATTCGACTTCAGATTGAGGAAGACAACCGAAAATCCGAAGTGAAGTCCACAAAAACGACATATTTGGATATTTCGATTCACTCGAATTTGTTTCGAGAAATAACAAATCCAGTTCGATTTGAGTTTAATCGAATTTATAAGAACAAATTTCGAATTGGGGTTTTAAAATATTCATTCGACTAATTCAATTCGAGGAGATTCTTGATTAGATGAACATCATAGCTAAATCAGAACTAATTTCATAGTTTTTTTAAATAAAAGTTGTGGATGTGTATGGTATGACGTAAAAACTCTAAGAGTGCCAAACTTGACATGATACTGAACCCAACTTAAAATTATTACGAGAAACACGAACACGATATAAAAATGACTAACACTAACATGATTTAATCAAACACGAACATAATTAGCTTACATTTTGCTTATTCAAATTTTATGTATTTTGATCAGAACTAAAAATTAAACATGAACACGACCCGATGGCCTACTTTGTCACCAAAAAAAAACTCGTGGGCTTAGTCAATTAAACATCTGTAGGCTAAAATTGGAGTATTACTCAACTTTGTGTATTGACTTCAAAACCCATAAACTTGACATGTTGGAATTTGGAGTCTATCTATAATCCAGCCAGTGGCGGCCTTGAGAGGGGCCCAAATGGAGACCGCCCCGCCCCCCAAAATTTTAAGGACCCACTAGGGCTACCATATATGTGTATATATGTATGTGCATATTTTGTATGGGCTTATGAAATATTATTAATTATGCATGCGACTATGACATCTACATAAAATGTGGCATTTGTTAAAGAAGTTTTTTAAGTTAAAATTTTTAAAAAATTATTTACGATAAATGTGTCACAAGAAAAGATTAAATGATAAGCAACCTTATGTATTGAAAAAGATATGTGGATCAAATTGATTATGAAGATATCACTGATGAATTTGGTTCTAAAAAATGTTAGCTAGAAGAAGCCATTTTAAATGATTTTATGTTTTTTTGATTTACATTATTAATTTTTATTCTTTGTGTTGTTGTAATTTGATGGGGCCTCATTTTATCTTCGCCTGGTATCCAAAATATCAGGACCTTAACTGAATCCAGCCCATAATTTGAATAAATCTCTTGAACTTAGACTCGATTGTTATTATGTATCAACGTCTGATTAATTGTATTACTAATTATCTGTTATCTTTCTTGGTTATTATGTATGTAGAATAGGTAGTAATATGAGGAGGGGCAGTGCAAAATTCATTGGATGAGATGGAGTAAATTGGCAATTCTTAAGGAGGAGGACTGTGTTTCCATGATATTGAGAATTTCAATGAGGTCTTATTGGCTAAAGAGTTATGGAGGTTTATTGTTCAACGTAAGAGATTGTTTTTTTTTTGAAGAGATTGTTAAGTAAGGTCCTAAGAGCCAAATATTACCCTAAAAGAGGATTTCTAAACACAGAGACAAAATTTTCAGACTCTTGTATTTGGAAAAGTTGGATTAAAGCATTCCATGTGCTGAAACTGGGCATGAGGTCTAAAACAAAAAAAATTTGGCATGATTTTTCGTTATGCGGGAGTTATCTTTAGATTTCTTTGTTTGTTTTTCCATGCTTGTATTTATCTTTGGTAACTCTTGACACTATCATAGCCAGTTTTTGTGTTTTGCTTGATTTGATCTGATCCCTGTGATCGATCTATCTATTCCCTGCTTGGAAGTTATAGGTCTTGTATGATTATGTTTCCATAGACCATTTCCAGTTTATTGGAAAGTGAATTTTGAGAATTTTTTATTTTCATGTGAAAATTGAAATTATGTTTGGATGATAAAATGAAAATGAGTTATATGTAGGTTTGGAAATGAGATAATATTTGGTTGAGTAGTTTTGAAATAATATTTATGTATATAATAATTTTAAAAGTTGATAGTGGTTGAATATTTTAATTAAATATATAATATTATATTTGTAAGATTTTAGGTGGTGGATCCCACTAGTAGTGGCGGATCCACATGGTAAGATGGGGGTAAAGTTGTACCTCCAATTTGTAAAAATCCAACAATAATATTAAGTTGAATAAATAATAATAAAAAATTTGTACCCCTCGTAGGGGTGGGTATGGTGGGGATCGAGCCCGTGGATACCTGAAAATTAAGTATTAAACCACGTGCGCTACATTCAATCCCCTTACGACTTTAAATATTAAATAATATTTATGTGCATTTTTTAAATATCTATCGTACTTCCCCGTTCTCAAAATCATGGATCCGCCACGCCCACTAGATAGATATAATTAAAAATAATAATATTTTAAGCGAGATAAAGTTGATAATAGAGGGTCTCACATATATAATTGGGTAAAAAAATAAGAATAATGATTGATGAGTAATGTAGGGTGGTATATAGGGTTAATAATTGAAATTATAGCTTTGAGATGTGGTTTTGTATGGAAAATCTATATATATATATATATATATTTAACAAGAAAATGGTTTCTAAATATGTTTTTCGCCTAAATGACACTTTCTAAAAACTTTTTCTGATATTATTTTATTTGTTTTAATTATACAAGTTTTATGTATTAAGTCAATGGTCATTATTCTGATATAATCGATTTTTGGATTCAAATAACTGAATTTTCACTTTGTAATTTTGGTAGGAATATTTTTGATTTTGTGCTACTATTTTTAATTTGGTAAACAAATCAATGATAACCAATTTAAATTAGTAAATATTCATTTTTTATGATTAATATATCAAGTAAAAAAAATAATCACCAAATATCAAGGTTGCAGAAATCACTAGGCGCTAGTCGGGCGGCAGCCGGGCGCCTAGAAACACCAAGTTTTTCTTCTTTTTTTTATTTTTTTTTTGTATTTTGGCCGATTTTTGCCGATTTATTCCGACTAGACCGCCTAGGCCGATTTTTGCCCGGACCAATTTTTTTTGCCGATTTTGGAAAAATCGGATCGGCCTAGGGGCGCCTAGGCGGCCGCCTAGGCCGATTTTTACAACACTGCCAAATATAAATATCAATCTTTAATTGTTTGTTCCTGTTTTGGAATACTAATTTGTAACTGATATTAGTATTGACGTAAAAGATGCAACCGGATTGTTTCAATTTTGGAATGATAATCCAGCTATTTAACAATTACAATTAGAAATTAAATTTATTTTTGAAGAACCATAAACTTTGCAATCAGATTTCAGCCGAAAAATTAAACTATACAACTGTCTCAATCCAATTTGATTAACTTTCCTTATATTTTAAAGTAAACCAAATTCACTTTCTAATTGTGACGATCAATAATGAATAAAAGTAATGAATTAATGGGCAAATATCGTCTATACGGTAATAAGATTAAACTGACAATTAAATACACCTGTTTGATTCAAACTAAAATAACATATTTTGACTTCTAATTTTATTTTAATTACACAAAATTCACTTTTCGACTGTACCAAATAATAATAAGAAAATCTTTTGAAATTGACGTTCAAGTATCTTATATATGGTAGTTCAATTACATTAGTAATTAAATCATTCATGGATTTAAGAATTTAAAGATTGTATAAATAATGGAAATATGAAGAAAAATCACAATGTATTGCAATCAAATAACTATACATGTGTAATTTAATACATAACATAATTTACATAATTACAAAAACGTTTACCATAAAATAATAAAAGAAAGTAACTAAAATTATTTTTAAGAAATCTCATTTTTGCGAAAATTCCATAAATACTTTAATTGTTCCCTATATATATGTATGTACCAGTTCATTATGGACTTATACATTCATAAGAGCAAAAGAAAAATACTGATCTATCATACAAGTTATATCAAATTAAGTTATCAATGGAACATACATACGAGTAAGACCAAATGGGTTGTAACACTTCGTCTTGGGCGAATCTGGATGAAAAACCAGCATCTATATATATATATATATAAAAATAAGAAAGTCATAAAGTTGGAAAGTTCCCGCCCAAATGCATGTAATAAATATGAAAGTATTGTTCATTAATTACAAAGTATGTTCTGTCACTTTTTTACTTTTCTATTTTAGTTTATAAATAAACCCTTCGTAATTCGTGATATTTAGAGTCTTTGCCTGAATCCTAATAAAGTAGCTGCAACTAATTAATAAAAATACAATTAATTAATTATGACAACTGTTTTATCTTGAGCAATCGAAAAGTGTGTAGTTCAAATTTTGAAATTCGTATAATTAAACATCAAAGATGAAACTATTAAGATAACTAAAGTTCTAAAAGCCCAATGCACAAGCAATTGAATATAAAACCTTGGGCGGATAAAACGATTCTCACCGTGACCCTCTTTCTTTATGACTTCAAATGTATAAATAGGTACATCACCATTCAAAAATATCTTGGAGAACATCGATATTACATAAAAACACAAAAACAAAGTCGATAAAACGATTACTCGCTACATCCTCCTTTTTATGACTTGAGGATGTATAAACATGCTACATCACCATTCAAGAACACCGGAGAACTTATAAACCAAAAAAAAGCTAAAAAGGCTCGAATATTTGCATTCCTTCGAGATCTGATGAAAATGTCTTGGGTTTCAAACTACGGTTCATGCATGTCAACAGTGCACTGCAGATGGCAATTGCTCGCAATTTTCCAAATATTAATGCAAAGAACTTTCATGAGATAAAGGTACGGTTAGTTGTTTGTTTTAAGTCAATCTTTTACAGTTAAAATAGAGTTTTATGTCTTTGTTTAGTGTTTCTGTTCATTCATATAAAACATTTGCTTTGCATTTATCTGGTCAATACTGATTGCACATACATTTTAGATTTTCGAGAAAACATATGTTCTTCAAGATATTTTAAAAATTATAATTAATTAAACATAACTATGACACAACTGCAGTTCACATATTACAATGAGTGTGTACCATTCCTCAAACTAACATTATGGTTGTGAACTGATTTTCAGCAGAAATAGAAACTGACTTGAAGACGAAATAGTTGAATTCAAGCATTACAATTTCACGGCGTTGGGCATGGATTAAAGCCAACCTTGTAAGAGTAAGAACATGCGGATCGCAAAATCAAATACAATTTCCAAGCATAAGAGGATCAATGTTAGAAGCAATTGGCAATTTTTTAATTTATATGTACTCAATAGTTTAAATAAGATAAATACACTTACCCGAAATCTTTGATCAATTTATACTAGATGTGTTGTTGGTATGTCGAAGCACTAGCTATAGCAAAAACCCACACTTTGCAATTATATTAAAAGTCTAATGATCTTAGTATATGAAAAAGAAACAAGATAAAAAGAACATTAATTTTTTTTTGCATACTTCAATGAGAATATTCATGAATCTAATATGCATTTTTATGATATATATGATTAAAAAACTAATATCAGATTTTTTTGAAATATTCATGAATCTATATTTTAATTTGATTATTTTTAAAAATAATCATAAATTTATATCTTTTTATTGGTAAAATTATACATAAAATAAAACAATATAAAAATAAATAACATAAAACACAACAATATATCTTAGAGTAAAATATATCTTAGAGTAATATATATCTCAAAAATTTATGTTTGCTACTATAGATCGAAGAGATTAGAAAAATAGATAATAATTCGATCATGGTATATATGTTTGAAATGAAATGAAAAATACGATTTTAGGAACTTTTGTGATGTTCAAGACAGATCGATTCGAATCCATTAAAAACATTCACACACAATAAAAAAAAAAATTGACAATTTTTTTTTTTCAGATCTGTAATAAATGAATATAGATTTGAAAATTTTAACAATGTATTCTACATATTTGAATAAAAATATAGATCTAAACATTCATTTTGGATTTCAAGAGAGATCCAAAATCTACTCAAAACATTCAAAATAAAAAATATAATTAAATTAAATAATTCAAAATGAATTTTTTTGAGTGTTTGATAAAGTATAGAAAAAAGCTTAGATATTAAAATACCAAAAATAATCCTAAAATTTCCGGTCGAAATCGAATGAAAAATTCTATGGGAGAAGTTTCAATCGAAAATTTCATATTTTAGTTGGAGAATCAGCAAAAAAAAGTGTAAAGAATATGAGGAAAAATGACGGAAAATAATGTTTTAGAGATAAAATTTGTTGAGAAAAAAAGGTTTGAGAGAGAGAATTTGCTGAAAGATAAAGTTGATTGAAATAATGAATGTAACGATTTGGTTTCGAGGTGAAGCAAAAACAATTTTGTGTTTTTTCTTTTCCGTTTAATTATTATTATTTAGATGGTTGGGCCCTTGCTATCGGCCCAAATAATTTATCTGGTAGTCTTCGTTCGGTATTTTAACAAAAAAATTTGTTTAATGTTTTAGTCATTTGGGCCTAAATACAAATTGGTTCCATTATATTCTAAGTTCTATTAGACTTTTTCCTTTTTGATCTGATTTTTAGTTTCTTATCCGTGTTTAGGTAAACATTTTTATTAGCACAAATTATGAAAAGCTTTTCAAACGCAATATGATATTAAAATTTAATTCAGTTGGATACAAAGTTCATGTTCTTATTTTTACATCTATGAGACATTAATATAAAATCCAAACACAATTTTATTATTTTTCTATATAAAATCAAGAGGTTGAAAATTTTGATTTACACTGTCGATCGCCTCAATGATATACTCTTCAAGATTCTATGAAAAACATATTATATTGGACATGAACTAATTATTGGCTGCACGACAAATAATATTCAATATCATATACTCTTCAAGATTCTATGAAAACGGTTTTGACCGTTCTACCGATTTTTGACGGTTTTGACCATAAAAACGGTTTTTAGGACCTAACCGGACTGGTCAAACCCCCGGTTCCTGGTTCAACCAGTTGAACCGACCGGTCCGGTCCGATTTTTAAAACTGTATTGTTAGTCACAATCAGTTCTATGTTGGTGTTTTTAGAGTTCATAATAATCTTAAATATTTTATATGTGGTGATGATAGTGATAGTAATCGTACAAATTCGACGACCAATATTTTATTTAAAGAAATTTTCCAAATTTATAGTTGTTTTTCAAACATTATTATATGTGGTGGTGATAGCTTATTTTCATTCAATTTGCTTTGTAAAATCCCATTATTATTCAATCATTTATTCATTAATCCATAGTTATTTGGTTGTACATTAATAATCTATTGAATTTAATTAATTATTAACTAAAATAATAAAATTATTAAAATTACATTACTCATATAATCCGTGCATCGCACACGAGTGATCTTAAGATACAATAATAAAATCAAATACAAACCCTCAAATGCAAGGTAATATATACATTTAATCGATTGTTGATATTTTATTTTATAATTTGTAATAATCTGTTCACTTCCCATGGCAATATGACTCATGGCAGTGTTGGACATTTTCAAATCGAACAGCTTAAAAAAACTGTTAAAAGAAGGCCATATTTTCAAATCAGAATGACAAGTACAAAACTACCACAACTAAGCACAAGATTCAATTTTATGGAAAACACACGTGTTCAAAATGTTTGATAATAAGTTCCCAAAGCTTATGTACAATTTTGAGAGGAAGCGCTATTAACACCCCCAAAATCTATCAATACACCCCCTCTTCTTAATACACCCTACCCCATTTTTAAAAATAACTTATTTACTTAATACACCCCCTAACATTTCCAAATTTACCCTTCACTCAATTAAACCTCAATTCTTTTCTAAAATATAAACTCATACACCCAACATATATACCCAACGCACATTATATCTCAAAAATATGTTTTTAAATAAAAACAATAGTAATATCAAACCAAGTCACAATTCTATCTGCACGAATTTTTCTTCTTGTATAACTATTTTCACTTTACAGTGCATATAATTTTTCTTAATGCTTTTTATCGTGATGAAATTCTTTCTCCTAAATGAAATCCTTGCACATTTTTTGTGCTTGTAATAGGTTAGAGCATTAGTGAGCAAAGGAGGGTCACTAACTCAACAGAGATGGCTTTAGCTTGCTTGTTTAACTTTGTTATTTCACTTTTGGTGTTTTAATGGATTAATGTTTTATGTTAATCGACTCTTTATAATTTTACACATGTTATAACTTGTACGGTTTGGGAATAAAGAAGGAAGAGAGAAGAGACGAGAAGAGAGAAGGAGAATAAGAAATTAGAGAGGGAAAACGAGGGGAAACGAAAAAGGATATGGGTGAGGTAGGGGAAGAAGATTATAAAGATTAAAGGATGATGGTGTATTTAGAGATATAATGACATATTAAGGACATTTTAGTCTTCTCGGTTCATGCTTTTTTTATAATTAAAAAGAGGGGGTGTATTAATAGATTTTAGGGGTGTTAATAGCGCTTCCCTTTTGAGAGTTTCAGACTTTTTTTTTTGACAAAAGAGTTACACAGACTTGGCTAATACTGAAAAAGTCAATGAGACATTGTTTGGATGCTCATTTTTGAGAGCCAACTTTTCTTCAAATATATATGTACAACACCACAAAACAAAGAACAACAACAAAAAAACTAACTTACCATTGCTTTAGGTATTTCCATATCTCAGAACAATAAACATTCAAGAATAAAAACATATTAAAAAGTTAAGGGTTTGATTTGTCAGGGTTTCAAATATCATCCATTGTATTAATCGTAGGTGGATGAGTCCCATGCAATTCAAAATAATTTATTTTCGCTGAAATATAAATTAACAATATGCTTTTATTTTTTGGAGAATTGCAAACAAATTAAATCTGACATGAAAAATAAAAATTAATTGGATTGTGAAATAATTGATCGAATTTGTTTTCCAGAGAACTCAATCAAATGCAAAACATAAATGACATAGGTCCGCAACTTGCGAGATAGAACTCAAAAATCAGAGAAGGTCAAATATTTTTCTTCAGAAAACCAAAACGAATTGAAGAGATAAGTGATAAATGTTTGTAAATTACAAGAGAGAAGCTGTAAAATGAGAGAGTGGTAGCCCACACCAACAGAACCCTAGATCTGTGATTTTGTGTAAATGAATTTTATATTTTTGGCTTTTTTCGTTTTTTTAGCCATTGATTTTTGTAGTCGTGTCTTGATCTTGTGTAGCAATGACATGCAATGTTAATGTGTAGACATGTGTACCAAAAATGGAATTGTGTACGCCATTGAGTACGAGGTAGAGGTCGGATGAGATCTTCTATTACAAAACCGTGTTTCATTTCCTATTACATCCGTGTGGATGATTGACACGTGTATTATACTTACCAGTTTAGAACCCTACAATTTCTGCTTGATTTATGCTTGAAAATTAATATGGTAAGTATAATACACGTGTCAATCATCCATACGGTTGGAATATGAGATACAACACGGTTTTGGAATAGATCAAATCTCATCCGAGAGTGGGCTTTTTTTAACATTTCGGCTTTTATATTTTCAGTTAGCTTCCTTAAAAAAAAATATTTTGAAAGTGCTCCTTTATTGAAATTTCAGATTATATAACACATATAATATTTAAAAAGTTCCAGTTCTTGGATATAATACATTTTATATATTATAAATTGTATTTGCACTCTTACAAAAAAATAATATATTAATTGTATATAAATTACATTCTTTAAAATAAATTGATACTCTGCGAAAATAAAATTCGGTTTAACTTACTTTCTATATATTCAAAATTATAAAAATCTTAATTGAAAATATTATTTTTTCGTTAATTGTATAATAATTAAAAATATCAATTTAGGATGAAATTTAGTGTATATCAAAGAATGTTTCAACATATGAAAACTATTAGACAATTGTATTATTGTATTGTTGTTATTTACTTTTATTTAATTATTGGTTCAAATTTAAAAATAAAACGGTCAAAATATATCTAAAGTTTAGTTGCATTTTAATGGGCCTCATAATTTCCTTCAAGTTTCAATATAGACAATTTTCTAAAGTCAATGACAATCTCTCTCCACAAACTATATTTGAAAAATCTATTATTCACTCATATTCAACTATACATTGTTGCTCCAACGAAAACAACTTCATCTAATTGTATCACATGTCATTACTATAAACAAGATTCAAGGACAATCTCTCTCTAATATTCCAGTATTCAGTGATGGCCAATATACATTGTTGTTTCTCGACTCCCAATCGTAATAGTTTTAAAATATTAGTTTTGTGGTGACGATGAATCAATAAATAAACAAACAATGAATGTGGTTTACAAAGAAGTATTCCAAAATTTGTAATTTTTAAATATAGTAGTTTAATTTGATTAATTTGTTTGAAGCCCATTTTATAGTTTTATATTCCATTAATTAATATTGTTATTTTTATATAGATCCAATTTATATGATCAAACACAACAAATTCCATATGCTCCGACACAACATATCTTATATAATCCGAACAAAATACATCTTGTGCATTGCACCGATGAAACACTAGTATATATATATAATAAGAGCCGCTTATTAAACTAGTATATAGAATTTTCCTGCTCATTTGTAGTTACTATAAAAAGTAATAAACATATATATAATAATAAGAAGTGATAAATATTTGGTATTTTATTATTTTTGGTAGTCAAATTTCTTTAAATAATAACTTTTAAAATGATATAAAAATATAAAAATATGTAAAATTATCTTTCCAAATATGTGTGTATTGCATTAATTACTATATTTAATTATTATTTTTTAAAAAATTAACAACTTTTTTATTTTTGATCCGTTTTTGACATATGATATATCAAATTAGTCATTTCTTTTTCCATCTTCAGTTGGACACACATATTGTATATATGAAATAAAAAACATAATTAATAAAAAATATAAGAAATATTTATTCATTACTTTGTAATTTATAATGAGGTTTAAAAATTATGCATTCGGGCTATTGGACATCAATTTGTATATTCATGTATTTTGGCTATTTATGACATATGTATAATTGTTATTTGGCCTTAGCTTATCCCTTAATAATTATATAAAATTATATTTAAATTAATTAAATTAAATTAAATTAAAAAATACTTATTTTAATTGAATAAAATATCTCAAAATATGTATCCAAATTTTATGTATCAAATATATCCATACATAATATTATATATATTATGTAAGACGAAAATCAAGATTTATTTAATATAAAATTATATTCATAATAGTATTTTATATACGAAAAAATATTTTTTATATATTAACTTAAATTTTATGTTAATAGAAATTATTTTTATATTTATCAACGTATTTTGATTTCAAGTTTCAAGTTGTACGTATGGAATTAGATATGAATTTGACTATTAGATAATATTTTGATATATGTGTATATATATAAATAAAAATATTTGTTTTGATATATTTCATTTTTCTTAAAAATGTGTTGCTAAATAAAAAACATGTTTTTGTTTAATTCTTTTAATAATTTTTACAATTATTCAGCTTTCTAAACCCCAAAAAATATTCAAATTTCAAATGACCTTATTATTGGTTATAAAGACAATTTGTCAAATATTCAACATTGGGGTATTAATAAAAAGGAAAAATATTTTTTTGCAACCTGATTTGGCTGTTTTTACACTTTGCACCTATATTATCAATTTTTACAATTAACAACCTAAACTTTTCAAGTTTTTCATTTTTCAACCCCCGATCAACCGGAATTGGAATATACCAGGAATATCCGCCCATGTGATCCGGAATATTCCAGAATATTCTGCCCACAGAACAGGGTTGTGAAATGAAAAACTTGCAATGTTTAGGTTGTTTGTAAAAATAAATTGTTTAGGTTGCCAAGTGTTAAAACAACCAAAATTCAGGTTGCAAAAAATTATTTTTCCTAATAAAAAATCAACATTTGACAGTTAAAACCTTTTTTCAAACTTTTAGTTTCTTAGATAAACATGATCTATAAATAGATTTTAATTCATAAAAATAGTTTATAATAATTTATTTTTTAATCGTATGATTTAATAAAAATAATTATTTTTATATTTTAATTAGTTTTTGAAATTTTAAAACTTAAAAAGAATCTCTCTTTTATTTAATAACAGATAACATCAATCCATAATTTGTAAAACAAAGAATGAGAGCAACTAAAATTGTAAAGATTCTTGTCTTTTAATTTTTAGAATTAATAAATAAAAACTTATAAATAGAATTAATATTAATAATATATAAATACAATATGCATATTCGAGAATGGGGATGGGAATGGAGAATCCCGTTTTTATCTAATCGGAATGGGAAAGGAGACGAGGATATTAATATTGTCCCTATTTCCATCATCGATTCGAGAAACGGAAAATCTCCTTCCCGCTCACATCCCTACTCCATTCCTAATTAAGCGGGGATTCCACGTCCAATTATATTCAATTTCAACGGGCATGGTTTCTCACGGGGATGTTGTCATTCCAAAGTGCATGTGACATATAACTATTAGAAAAATGTACATGTTATAGTACAAAACAAATGTGTCAGCGATATACACTCCAGCGATCGCACTAGTAAAAGACTAGTAGAAAAGTAAAAATGATGGTTTTCATTGGAATAAACAAACATGATTCCATTTCTATGAATAGTTAGAAATCGGAAATGAGTAATTGGAAACATAAACAAACAAGGCCCATGTTTCTGGGTTGGGCTTTTTTGGCAAGTGTGTCGATGTACAATTATTCATTGAGTTTCTAATGAAAACATCTTTTGTTTTTGGGGAAAAAAAGGAAAATTACATAAAATACCTTCTTATGGTAAACATACCATAAAATACGCTTATATCACTTTTGCACCTATTTTTTTTCTTTTGTACCTATTTTTTTCTTTTTTTACGCTCCTGCATATTTTTTTTATTTTTATTTTTTTCGTTTTTTTTTGTTCATATATTGCTTTATATGTTATATATGTTGTTTCGATGTTGTTTAAATTTTTTTTTATTATTTCTATGTTGTTTCGATGTTTCAAAACAACATTAACCTATATTTTATCCTTTTTTTATTCATGTATTATTTTGTACATTGTTTCTATTGTTTCGGTGTTGTTCTATACTATTTTTAATGTTATTCTAATAATTTTTTGTTGTTTTCATATAGTGTTCAATGTGTAAATACAATGCTTACCTATTTTTAAGCTCTTTTTATTCATGTGGTGTTTTTAATATTTTTTACGTTATTTTGGGTTTTTTCCATACGTGGTTTTAATGTTGTTCGATATTTTTGTGTTATTTTTATGTAGTTTTTGTTTAAATACAATTTTTTTACATATTTTCTCTTTTTGCTCATATGGTATTTTCTATATTGTTTTTGGTTTGTTTCTATATTATTTTCTGGTTGTTTCCATGTTTTTATGTTTTCATGCATTGGATCAAAAATTAAATTATGTTTTTCTATTCATGTTGTTTCTATAATATTTTTAATTTATTTGGTTTTAATATGTGTTGTTTTATGTGTATATTACTTGATTTTTTATGAGACTTCGAGTATAAAATGTATTATTTAACGAGGGCAAAATTTATTTTTCACTGAAATTTTATTAAAAGAAACATGTTTGAAATATGTTTGAAACAATCTTGAAACAAAGCGTAAAAAAGTCCGAAAATTTTGGCAGGAACGTAAAGTTGTGTAAAAAAAAGGGCGGGAGCGTAAATATGGGTAAAATAGTAATAGAAAGCGTAAAAGACTGACATTATCTCCAAAAAGTGGGGCATTTATGTCAATTGCCAAAAAAATGGCTATTCCACGAAAATTGGTAATGGTTCTGGATTGGTCGGCCCATACTAATTGGGCTTTTATCCAGCACATCAGATGGCCCAAAATAAAACATATGTTTTTTTTTTGAGAAAAGGACATGAATACCGAACTTTTCAAGCCAAATCCCTGCACAATACGCCCGGTCTACTGTTCGTTCCCAAAAATGCCAACACCGGTAAAAATTGGACAAATATACGATCTGCAGCGTATTTGATCAATTCCTGCTCAAAAAATCACGGCGCAACAGATCTCTGATCATAAAAGAATTCTCCATCCCAACAGATAACGAACAACAGAAGAAACACATAGATAGCAGGGAAAAAATCGACAGAAATACTGGACTGCTCGAGAGAACAATTCAAACTCAATATCAAGATGAAGAAGAAGACCAAACCAGGTAACAACAATATGATCGTAATCTATTTATCTTAATCACGAAAAACCTTGTTTCGATCGGTTTCATGATTTTACAGATAGAATTTTAGAATTCAATATGTATTGATGAAATTGACATTGAATTGAACCAGAATTTTGCATGAGAATTCCAACAACCTTGTGATTTTGAGCTTAAAATGCTTATTTTGTTCGAATTATGATCCAAAATTCTACAAAAATTGCTTCTCGTGATTATATACAAAAATCGTGTGAATCTAAAAAAAAAAACGAATGCAATACATTACGTAATTGTTTCACATATATTTCTTGATTGTTTCACAATTGTTTCCATTAGCAATGCTTCGCTAATACAACAGATTGCTTGTTGCGACATGAAACATTGTTTCATACATGTTTCATTTAGTTTCTTATATGTTTCACATAGCCAACTTTTCATTGAATTCCACAATTGCATGGAGAAAATCCCAGCTGTGGTATACCACAATGGACCATGGGAAGAAAATAGAGAGTATACCAACTTTGAGATAACAGGAATACTAATTCCAATTGACTGCACATTCAGCACACTAAAGGAAATCTTGCAACAACAAATTCAATACGAAAAGGATGTAGAAGCTATGCAGATTAAATACAAATTGACAGAGTCTCACACCATTGAAGATTGAAAATGATTACAATCTCAAATTCTACCCGGAAGTGAAAAGCAAAGAAACGGACTGGATGAAGTTTCCTTTGTGCATAGACATAGTTTCGATCTCAGAAGGCCAATATCTTTCAAAATCAAAGGAGCCAAGCCTACAAGTAATAACACAACAAAATGCAATGGAAGGAACGAGCAACATGTCTGTAGAGAGCTTCCACATAGAAAACATGGGCCAAAACGTGATTGACTACATCGACTACGCAAACCTCATAAGCAGAAATGTAGTCGGAGAAGACACGACGAAATTCAAGAAAGTAGACATAGTAAAGAACAATTCCAAAAGGGAGATGTCTACAACACCAAGGAGGAATTGATCAAACAGGTCAGTTGTTATGTTGAAACATCACTTCCAATATAAGGTCAAGAAGTCGTGCAAAAAGCAATACTACATAAAGTGTCTCGATGAAAATTGCAATTGAAAGCCTCATCAACATCGGGGACAACAAGATTCATAGTAAATAAAACACTAAACAACACACACTTGTTCATTTGGATAAGAGGATGAACGACAATAGGCACGCCATCAAAAATAGTTGGGGACCTTATCAAATCAAAGTACCTCAACAACATCAAAAGCAGTTTACACGCCGACAAATATAATTAGAGACATGAAGGATGAGCATGGAATAAGTCTCGACTACAAAAAGGTGTGGAGATCAAAAGAGAAAGCACTGGAAATAATAAGGAGAAGTAGGATGAGTCTTATTAGAAACTACCGACTTACTTGTACATGTTGGAGGAAACGAATCCCGGATCGATCACTAAAATAATAAGAAAGGAGGATGACACATTCCTCTTCTTGTTCATGGATATCAATGCATCAATAAAAGGATGGAGGCACTGCGCAGCCTTTGTAATTGTTGTTGACGGTACATTCACGAAAGCAAGCTATAAGGGGACTTTGTTGTCATGCTTGCACATAAGATGGGAATGGGAGCATTTTCCCATTGGCTTTTGCGATAGTGGATTACGAGAATGATGGGAGTTGGGTGTGGTTTTCACAAAGATCGGACAAACCTTTGGTCTCGGGGAAGGAAAGTGTATAGTCTCGGATAGACACGTGAGTATCGAAACAACAATAAAAGAGGTACATAATATAAATATTTCCTTATGTGATGTTTCACTTTTGTTTATATATATTTTTTTTCATGTTTCACATATACTTTCAAAAACATTCCCCTTTACACATTTCTCATAAATATATTTTTTTAACGATACCTGAGGTATCTCACGGGTTGTGCACGTATCATCTACGAAATAATTTGAAGGCAAACTTCAAAAGGAAAACAACGAAATACGAGATCCATTCATAGCAGCAACAAGAACATACACGAATGAAGAGTCCGAAAAACAAATGTCTCACTTGAGCCATTAAACAAAGAAAATTAGACCTTATTTGTCCATCATTGGCTACGAGAAATGGACACGACTCTCTTTGTTAGACCAAACGATACTTTGTCATGACTTCAAAATTGCGGTTTCACAATGAATGCGGCATTTAGCGGGAGAGACCTCACTTAGAACAACTTTGCTCGAATACGTAAGATCTTTAGTTCAAGATTGGGCTTGCAGGACATATGATTGAAGCAAGATCAACATTTACAAGGATTAAAAAAGAGTCAAGAGCTTATGGAAAAAACTACATCATTTCACTAAATTTAAGGGTAATTTAATGCAAACTTTCAAAGACATGGTCCATTGTTTTATAAATGTTTCTTATATGTTTCATTTTTATTTCAGGTGAAGCGATCAAATGACTTTATCTTCAAAGTCACTGAAGTGAAAAACATTTGTTGTGGACTGAAAAAATGGACTTGCACATGCAACAAGTTTCAAATGGATGAAATTTCTTGCCCACATACTTTAGCGATACTAAAAGATTCGAATGCAAATGCACTACCAATCTTTGCTTTCGGTATACTACGTGAAGGAAACAATGGAAGTGGCTTATTTGGAAAATGTGTATCCCAATCCCACATGAAGTACCTGGATCCTGCCACATGAAATCAAAACAATGAAGACTCTACCGCCGGAGAGCAAGGCAAAATCTGGAAGGCCAAAAAAAGAAGACACAAAGCGGCTTGGGAAAAAGGGCCAATACCAAATGTGGAAGATGTGGGGATCTTGGTCATAATAGAAAAACATGCGAGGAATCAACCAAAAATAAAATGGGATTCGTAGTAGAATATTACTCTTACGAATATAGTGTAATTGATACACCTTTGACATATAAAAATCAAAAGCAAATTGTTTCTATGTTATTTCAAATATGTTTCTTACAATAAGATGACAAAACAAATGTTTGTTTCGAATGTGATTCATATATGTTTCTATTACATTATGAAACCATTTACCAATAGAGACCATAAAAAACGTAAAACAAAACGCACAATATTTTTGAATACCAAAGCAATCAACAACAAAACATTAATCAAAAAAATCTCATAACTAATTTCCAAATTGTTCAAAAACATACTACCCGCAAAATCTAATCGTGAATTGAAACAACCAATAACAATCCAAATCATCCAAGGAAAGCTATTATAAATACCAAATATTCCATATTATTAAAAGTACCAAAATTAAGACAAATTTGTTCAGCTGATTACACCAATTATCAAGATTTTCATAACAACTCCCTAGAATCATTAGAGAGTGGAAGCAGAATTTCAATGTCGATGTCGTCCTCGTCGCCATTTTGTTGCTTCAGCTTCGCATGATTGTAGATCAAATGACTAAACCTTGCCCGCTCATTCTCTATGTCAAACGCCTCAACATCCATTTCCTTTCCTAACAAAAAATACTAAGCGTAATAGGCAACAAAAACACCACAGTCACTACAAAAAGAAATGAAAAAATGGACAGTGAGACATATAACACAACAAAAACAAAAACAACAAAAGAAAAACAAACAAATGGAAAATACATAGAAAAAACTTACTTCTTGGTCTGCAAAGGAATGTCTTTCACAACAACGACTTTCATAGCGTAATTTGGATCACCGGAATAGGCACACCAAGAACAAAGATTGAGATGGACACCATAAGCTTCAAAGAAGAACTTTAAGAGAATCATTAGTCTTCAATGAATATATATAGTTCTCTCCTTCATGCTCAACCGTCTCATTACCCAATGTTCCATATCAATGCAATGTATGGGGAATAAGATATGATCAACTTCCGACCATGGTCGCTATATCATATCCCATGATATAGTCCCCATATTGACATTGATCATGGATGGATCAAAATGTTTCTTTTTTCTTTTGTTCACTTGGCAAAATTTCTTATAAATACTTTAGATGCACCGGTCAAATATCAAATTAGTTATCGTGAATGTCATAACACTATGCCCATATAGGAACTTCTTCCTCAAATAGTAGAAAAACACATCAATATCTTTGCAAAATGAACACAAAACACAATCAAAAAACATAAGGAACGATTCAAAAACAACATGAAAGACAATAATAACTTACGAGAAGAAGCCAAGTATTCATCAACATAATATAAAGTTTGTGAAACCATGACTTGGACTTCACTTCGCATGGACACCAAGTTTCAAAGAATGCTCAATTTTGTCATCTTCCTCCGAGTAACGATTGATTTGAAAGAGAGTATCAAATAAAAACAAAAAAAAAAAACAAAGAACAAATGAATCACAAATTTATAAACATTTATGTAATTGTTTCATATATATTTCAAAATTGTTTCACAATTGTTTCGATAGTTATGAATTACAAATATGAAAATAGAAGGTGTATACACTTGAAAATCAAACCTTTCCGCAAGCCAGTCGTTCAACCCATCTGACAGAGCCCTTATCCTAGGACCTTCACCCATATTTTCATCAAGTGGACACCTTCCCTTCACCAAGGCTTTGAAACTTTTTCGCCAGCATCCACATCCGCATCTTTGTCCCCGCCTTCTTCCAATCCAATTTCCACCACGTCCCATGGAGTTCGGACCTTCGGCGACAAAGATCACCGAAAGACTCAAAGTTAGTGGTGAACGGAGTTCTCAACACCGCAACAGACGGTTTTGAAACCCTCTTCATAGAAGGAGACAGATTGGAGGAGACACCAACCGGGACTTTTCAAAGCACCCTAAAAAAAAAACAAGGAATCAAATAACAAAGAACTAAAAGAATTCACAAATAACAAAATAACGAAACTATAATTTAAACACACCTTCCCAAAGTGCACGGCTTGACTTGCAGTTTAATATATCATCAATTTGAAAAGGGGTGAGATTGTCGAGTTTCGGAGAACTAAGAAATTTGTTCTCCTCACCATCGTCTTTGCTCAATTCATCACCCACCTTCTCCATCTCACCATCGTCCTTGCTTGATTCATCAACCACCTCCATCTCTCCATCTCACCACCTTCTCCATGCACCTTTCCCAACTCACTCACTACCTCGGCCGCAACTCCTCAAATTTAGATCAACTTCACCAAGATCATCATTTTTTTCTCGAAAACTACAAAGAAAACATCCTTACCACGACCACCAACATCACCCAAATCCGTAGGCATATTAGTCCCAACTTCCCCAATGGGAACATCCGCATTCCCATCATCAACATCATCATCTCCATTTTTTCTCTCATCTGAATCTTCCTCAGAACCTGAACCTAATGACATGCTATTAGATTTGGTTTCACTTTTAGACTCAGACTCATCAACCTGCTCCGCTTCCTCGACACCAGCACGAACCTACATGAAAAACATCAACCATGTGATGAAAAGAAATAACAAAGAAAAATCTTGAAACACAAAAAAAAAACAAAGAAAAATCTAGAAAGATAACAAAAAATACTTATAATTAAAACAAAAAAAAGTATGAGAACCTCCAGTTTCTCTTAATATCGGCCAACTCAGAGAAAACAATTGCAAATTGTTCTTCCAAGAATTTTGTAGTGGAAATCTTTAAAACCTCAAAATCCTTAGAAAACTACTGTTGGTTCCTAGCAATATCATCAACGGTATGCTTCGACCCACTACCAACATCGGCCTCCTTGCGCTTCAACTTTCCAACGACAAAATCACCATCAAACGGGCTAAAGGTCATAAAATGTATGAATGCACAACTGCACAACCTCATCCTCGGTCGGCCACAAATTCTTCAACCCCAAATTGAAATAAGAAAAAATAAAACAACGATTAAAACAATAAATAAACATTTAAAACATAAATGAAATAAAACAGGAATAAAAAAATAGTAAAATCATATTGCCTATTCAAATGAGACCGATTGAAGATCTTCATCTCCAAGTCTTCGGCCCTCACTTTATTGTCTTTCCCGGACTTTGAACATGTCCAGTTCAAAATCCTCGGGATCTCACAATCAACTCGAGCACAAAACTTCCCATTCATCTCTGGCAACACTCGTAGAACCAAATCTGGAAAGCCAACGGAAATTCTTGAATTCTATAAAATTTCGTACGTTTCCCACTAAGATTCTCCTCACCTTGAAGTTTGTTTATATACAAAATTTGTTGCCTCAACTTACAAATAGTAACACCCACCAAGATTCTCCTCACCTTGAAGTTTGTTTCTATACAAAATTTCCTGCCTCAACTCACGAATAATAACATCAAACAACTCCCTCTCCAATGGATATGTGTCAAACACATCCATATCCTTGTCCACCATCCGAAAAAAATGACATCTCAACCGAACTACCCATAGAAGTAAAAAGAAAAAAATGGAGAAAATACAGTAAAGTCAATTCCAGGGCATCTAGATCCTCATCACCCCAAACACGCATTAAAAAACATTCCTCAATGGATCTGCTTTCAACTTGCTTTCGCTAGCAAAATACTTTTGAAATATAATAGAGCTACAAACATCCCCCGACAATGAAGGCATATCACCAACACAATTAAGACCGGTCACTATAGTAAACTCGCCCAACCTGGACCTCAATAACTTTCCACCCACAAACACAACAATTTCGTCTTTCTTGAGTGGACGACTTGACGTTTCAACAACGAATGGACAAACGATTCTAGAAATCAACCTCTTTAATGTCCAAGAAATATCCAAAACATGTATTCTTGAATGCCTCCAGTTGGGTGTCAATTAAAAATTTTCTTTATATTGTTAATAACATCAAAGGAGAAGGCAGTATTTACTCGAGCAGTAAACCAGTCAGCGGGGTCAAGAATATACTTGAAACCCTAAAAACAACAATGAAAACAGAAACACAAAATCAACAACCACTTCAACTAAAATAGATAAAAAGAACAAATGAAACATAACAGAAACAAATAAGAAACAATATCGAAACAAACAAAAAACTACAAATCAAAAAATAACAATAACAAAGAATACACAAAACTCATCCTCAACAACATCCGTTTCTTCAAAAGAAACCTTCTCCTTTCCGTCAACTTTAACACCAACCTTCGATTTCACAGTTTTGGATGGCGATTTAACATCTAAAACTGCTTCTTCCTCAACAATCTTTTCGACTTTCCTCTTCTTCGAAACCATTGAACCAACTGCACCATTCTGAAATTTCCTCTTTTTCGAAGAATCTTGTGCTTCCAACTTCGAAGAACTTCTCAATATCATTTTATGAGGAGAGTTTTTAGGAGCCATTAAAACAACTACCAAAAGCATACGTTTCAAAAAAGTTACAACTACAGAGAACGTGATGGACCTCAAAGGATTGAAACTGAAAAAAAAGGTGAGGAACATGGCCACGATCAACTGTAGGAATCACAAAAAAAAAAACGGGCACCAATCCGATATGTGAGATTCGATAATTACGTGCACAAAAAATATATTATAATATGTATTATATATTCAAAATATATATTAAAATATATTTTAAATATAAAAATACTAGGCGGGCGGGGCGGAATGGGTACTCACGGGACGGAGTGATCTCGGGCCAGGCGGAGTGATCTAAAGGGGGGGGGGAATTGCCATCCCTACATGAGATTGTATTTTTGTCATTTTTTCAAAATAAAGGGTATTTTCTGTAATTTCCTCAATGTTTTTCGAGAATACAAAATTACGGTTCTTTGAAATTTGAAATATACTCTGTTAACGATTTCCGATTTTCCCACGCCCTAAAACATCGATTCTTCAGACAAAATATTCTCTACCGTCGTTGCTTCTCCGGTAAACACAAATCCTTTATCTGGATATGCATATTTCTTCAAATGAGTACATCATCGGTTATACAATTTTAGTATTTGTAAATGAGTGTTTCTAATCGGCTATTTGGTGAATTTGCGTGTAGGTGCATTGGGGAATGTGAGTTCAAATGGGCGTTTCTTTTTTGACGGTCCTGATGATTTAAAACGAAAGAAAAATTCATAGCTGAATCTGATCGGTTCAATGGAAGACAGCAAGGCGACAATGGCGCAGCATCAGCAATTGATGCAGCAACAATTACTGTTGCAACAAATCCAAAGACAGAAGGACGCAATTTCTCGTTTCCCCTCAAACATCGACGCTCATCTCCGCCCTCATCAGTCTATCCTTCACCACCGCCCTGGCCTAAACCCTAATTCGACTACGCAACAAATCATTCCTAATAACCCCAACCCTAATTCTTCTACTACACCCACTAATAGTAACCCACCACAACAGCAGCTTCAAAACAAGGCCTCTCTCCACTTGGCTTATCAGGATGCCTGGCGTGTCTGTCATCCCGACGTCAAACGTCCTTTCTCTTCCCTCGAAGATGCTTGCGAGAGGTTTCCTTTTTCTGCTCCTTCACTTTCGGATTAATTGTAGTTTTAGTCCTCTTAACTCTTATGGTTGGCTATCTAAGTCTTGTAAATTCTTGATGTGGCAATTTTGGCCAAAATCAAACAATTCAGAAGTTGTACGACCACAATTGCTATCTAAAACAATTACAAGAGTAAAATTGCTAGCCTCCTATAGTTAGGGTACCAATTTTGCAATTAAGCCTTCAATTACTGTGGCCTGCCACTGTATAGCCAACTACACGATCTGCTTTGTTGCTGCATCTATATGTAATTTTAAGTATTTATTGTAGATGTGGCATCACACGATACTCCAACTACAGTATGTGTATGTTTTGCTGCATCCTCTCTCCCCTGGTGTAATCTGTATCTATACATTTAGATGTCTCTTGGCACTCTTCATAGAGGTTTGAGAGTTTCTTTAACTCCCACTGTTATGCTTTTAGTTGTAATGTATTCAATGTGCAACAAATTAGAAGTTAGTGTCCTATTTTGGCACACCTATAATTAGTGGACGAAAGTGCAACTCGGTATTAGTTAGTGGACCAAATATGCAATTTAGCCATTTTGCAGTATACATAGAGCATGAATCACTTGGAATTGTATTTTGCAACTTGTTGATAATATTCGCATGTCTTGCAAATTAGCATGTATCATCTGCATTTATTTAATGTTTTATTTTTCCTTCTCTTAGCCACTTACAATTATTTAACTGGTTAGGTTTTTTTTTTTTTTTAATCTCATGAATCTGCATAGGCTACTACCATACCATGTGGTTGCGGACTATGAAGCAGAGGAAGATGACAAAATCCTCGACACTGCCACTACAGGCGGCCAAATTCTTTCTCGCTCTCAGCAATGGGACAATAATATTGCTGCCAAAGTTGCAGAGTTTACCGCCACATTCGAGAAACAAGTCCTCGCATTCAACATTATTTCCAAAACGAGGGCTCGGGAGTTTCGGACAGAGGAGAAGTTGATGATGGAGCAGTTGCTGTTGCAAGAAGAGAAGCGAGCGCTGCTTGAATTGAGGGCGAATTAATGGATTCAAGGCAAAAGGCTAGTCGAGAAACTCATGAAGCAAATATGCGTGACACTGCCATGGAGCAAGCTCATGCAGAATCTCAAGCTCAGGCTCATGCGATGATGGCAATACGAGCAAATGCCCAACTTGGTAGTAGTACAATTATTGGTCCTCCTGATGACATGGGTGAGCAGGATGACATCATAAATGGATGGAAGGATGATAAGGAGCCATCTGAGGACTTTTTGAATGATGATGAAACAGAAAATGAAGACGCAGCAACGCAAAGTGATTGGCCCGGAGGAGGTGAGTTGGATTTGAATGCAAGATAATATTATTATTATAATCATTTATAATAATTTTCATGTTTAATTAATAAATACTGAGTTACCTAGTTGTAATTAAATTGCATGTGTGTTATTGTCAAACATGTAAATATGTTGGAGTAAATGTGATTGACATGACTGTTGTGTGGTATATATCAATCATTATATGACTCGTTTGTGGATTGTTGATTGGATTGATGAAATAATTTGGGTAAACTAGGATTAGATAATATAATTGAATTCAATAACATGTTTGGATTGTGATTTACGATTATTTTAGTAGGATAACAATATTTTGTTTGACATAGATGATAAAGTCGGATACATTTTATTAATAAAAACGTAATACTACTCATGCAAATAATGATACAAAAAATTTGAGCTCGACGTAGGTCGCCCTAAGGTCAAGCTTATTACTCTAACATCATTGGTATTCACTAACTGGTTAGGACAAAAAAGCTCAAATAGCAGTTGAAGAAGACACCCTTCTTGGGCTAGGAAGCCCCATATTTGCAAGCCTCGGGGAGACTCGAAACCTTGGGCTGGGCCGTGGGGATGGAATCGGAGGGTCACTGTCGGAGTAGCAGGGTGAATGATTAACTGTAGGTGATAGATTAACTTTCTCAAGTGCCTGTGACTGAAGCTCCATAGGATAGTCCCTCACACACCCGATCCGAGGCCCGACTCCACTAGTCCACTTGCATGATAAAGTCTTGGTCAAGTCTAGTTTAGCTGCATTTATGTTACTTGTATTGATTGCGATTCTGCAAGCTTCTGGTCCATGGTTTGCAGGCCCCTTCAATTCAATACCATGTTCTTTCGTTGTCGTTGGATTAGATTCTTGTCGCGAACCTTAACTTCTGGTGACTCGTCATCATCAATCGAACATCTCTGTTGAAACGTAGGTGTCGTTTGTTAAATACTCAGGAAAATAAGATGTGATTTATTGTAGCAGGAGATAAAAGTAGTTGATAATCATAAGTTGGAGTAGTGTTTGCCAATAGAATAAAAAATTGAGAGTGTTTGATGAGTTAGTTGTAAAATGATTATTTGTTTGTAAAAGTCAACTTGTCAAAAAAATCTTATTCTTTTAGAACGATAAAATTATGCCGACTTAGAAACAAAGCAGTTGACATTTACAAACATTGAGGAAAAAACATTTTTTTTTTTCAATCCAAAAATTGACAATCATTTTTTCAGATAATTACAAAAGATCTCATGAGGTTTGGGCTAATTACAAAAAAACCAAGAGATGTTTCAAAATTACAAAAAGCCACCTCAAGTTTGACTATGTCTTAAATTTTAAATGTGTAATTGTAATAATTCTAAAAATATCAGGGACATTTTTGAATATTAATTTGAATATGAAGGGGAAAATATAAGCGAAATCAAACCTAAGTTTTTTTTTACAATTTTAAAAAATCTCTGTTTTTTTTTGTAATTAGCCCGAACATTAAGGGTTTTATTGTAATTATCCCCTTTTTTAGTGATAGCAAGCACTCTCAATTTTCTTGCAGTGAATTATCAGAGTTTGAAATACGAGACGTAGAGAGTCATGAGAGTTTAGTTACCTTGACTTTAGTCATATCGACATGGTTCTCTTCAAGAAAACTGATGAATTCCTTGAAATTGTCTTCTGTAGGAAGATAGTGACCACTGTAAGGCCATATTGCCTGCAATAAAAAAAAAAAATTAGGGTAAAAAAATTAAAGAAACAAGAATGAGCACTTTGGGATAAAAAAAGAAATAAGTACAAAAAAAAATCCCAAGATGTTTCAAAATTACAAATAGCCCCCCAGGTTTGATTATGTCTTAAATTTAAGGGGATAATTGTATATTTCTATAAATATAGGGGGAGTTTTGAAATGTTTTTTCGTTTATAAAGGGAAATGTAAGATGGAATAAATGTTAACGTTTTTCTTTTTAATTTTCAAAAACCTCTTTTTTTAATTATCCCGCACCTCAAGTTTTTTTTTTTTTTTTTTTTTTTGTAATTATCCCTAAAAAAAGGTTGTTTGTGCTAATCAGGATAATGCTTTAGTCCATCAATTTGTACCTCAAGAATACCATTATGAGCAACGAGTCTACCAGCTGAAGTTGTAACACCACCTGACAGAAAACTTGAATGTTGAAAAACACCTTTCCTTTTCTGTCCCACATACAAAGACCTTGATGTGCTTAGGACAAATATCCACTTTGAACTCTCATCTGTGTTCAGTAATATCCCACTTTGCTTGTACACTAATTTCCCTTCCTCCACAATCACTTCATATGATTCCCTCTCTTTCTACAAATACCAAAATAACACAAGTTTAGAATACAATAGGAGTTTTTGCAATCACTAAAAAAAAGTACTTTTTATTTTTTGCAAATACCAACTTGTACTTCTGATTCTATTTCATTTCATTAGAATCTAAAAACAGAGAGATTGGTCCGCTTCTGCTTTGACTTTAATAAATAAATAAGTTCTTCCAACAGTAGAAACTTTTGCAAACACCCCCAATATCTATGATGAAGTAGTCCTTGTTCTCCCCCGAGATTCTAAGGAATAAGACTTACAGGTCCAAGATATTCAATGCATTGACGCTGCAGATCGACTCTGGGGCAGCTTGGAAGATTCACTTCCTTACCATCACCAATGTCCAACCTTAAAAAATCGGACAATTGGATTAATAAGATTAATTGCATTTTTAGATGCTGTATTAAGAATGAGAAAAAAATTACCAGTAGAAGAAAGGTTGGTAACTTTTCCTGTCAAACCATACATCATAGTAAAAGTGTAAGTTTCGTCCATAACGATGACGGGGATCGATCTGAGGGAACAATAAGCGCAATTATCAGAAATAATGATAATAAACTGTCATGAAAAATAGGGAAATTGATTAGAAAGTATTTGAAAGGGGGACATTATATCAAATAAATAAACATGAGGGGAGAGACATTACAGCTTCCAGCCAATGATGCAAAGCTAGTTTCTGAGCTTTCTCATCCTTCAGTAAACCCTTTCCAACCTATGACAACATAAGAACCATGTTAATTAAATTTTTACGATGTAATTTCATGAGACATGAAACTTTAGATTAATGTCCATATATGGCATACCTTAGCAGCCCTTCTCCTGGCACGATACCATCGCGATGCAGCAGTTTCTTGTTCATTGCTGTTGAAGAATGATATCGAACTTAAGTTCAGAGCTGCTGAATCTAATGTTTTCCACCTAGAAAAAAAAAAAAATTTGCACAAATCAATTAAAGCATGAAATTAGCTAAATTTATTCTGATAATCAGAGAGTATAATAACATTACAAACCAGAGCTCTTCGATAACAACTGCACAATCTGCAAGATTTCTTCTAGTTCTATAACTCTTGTACACTTTCTGCAGCTTAGTTGCAGCATCATCAAGCTCACTAACAGGTCTCGGAGATGAAAACACAAAGGGCTCCTCTGTAAATTTGGGCTTCGATTCGTTAGCTGGTTTATGATCATTAATCTCCTTGTCCACAACCAATCCTTGTAGAGGAACAAGTGTTTTCAGCATCTGTTTTTCAGAGTTGCCCACATCTTTCATGTTGAAACTAATCCCATCTTTGCTTCCAAAGCTGATTGATCTTGCAATCATTGTTTCTACACTGTCTGTTATACTGAAAATCTTACGCCTCAGTATTTTATTTGATGCTGATAAAAGTAAGCAATAATTACAAAAACACCCCAGAGGTTTAGCCTAATTACGAGAAAAACCAAGTTATCTTTCAAAATCACAAATAACCCCTTTATCATTTGTTTCTCTCTTACAAATCACCCTCAAGAGTAGAGAATAGAGATGTTAAAGTGAGCTTGGCCCAACCAGTGAAAAGGTCGGATTGAGCTTGGTTTTCATAGGCACAAAATTAACTGGGTCTATTTGGTTTGTCACATTTGACCCCCAAAACACCGACCCGGCCCATTCCCCCTTTTTTATATGTGTATTTCCATGGACTAATGCTTCAAAAATAGCATCCCTCAAGAGGACTTTTTTTGTCCTTGTTCGGTCCGATTTCTCCGTTGACCCGACAGAATGGCCCCCCATAGTTCTACTCAAGAGGAGTATTTGTAATTTGAAAGATAACTAGAGTTATTTTAATATAAATCAGTAAAACTCTTCAAACAAAGAGCTTCTCATTTTACATATAAAGTGGAAATACTAACTTAAATTACATTACAGTATGCATTACCATTGAACTACAAGAGAACAGAAGCAGCAATTATTACAGATGATATGTATGGAAATTGAAATCAAGAAATTAAAAATCAAGAAAATTTGTGACCAAAAATGTTTACCTTTGGAAATAAAAAGCAAGATTTTAGATGGTTTCTCTTCTTTCTATAAAGTTACAATTCTTCTTCTTCTTCTTTTTTTTTCTCCCAGTCTCTTATAATCTGTACAAGAAGTTCCACTTGGAATAAATGAAGCAAGTACATAAACAACCTACTATGTACTGCCACAACAAATGCATGCATGCACCCATTTTATAGTTGGTCTCAAAGACTATAAATCAAAATTCAAAGTCAACTGTCAAGAAAGTAAATTCAAAAAGGGTAATAGATATTCCAAGTAAACCAATAGAAAATTTTGTTGTAAACTTGGAAAATCTTAGTTAATGAATCTTTCGTGAAGTTCCTAGAAACTAAGGACAATTGAAGAAAAAGTTAAATAAACCGTCGTGATTTGATTTTTCTACCACAAAAAGGTGGCAGTACTAAAAGGATATTTATGCCATGTCTCATATTGCTATGCAAGACTATTATTACGGATGGCAATTCGGATTTTAACTTTTAGGTCGATTTTGGGTTATGTTCAAAATATATCAAAATTTAAATAAAATATAGAATATTATGTTTTAAACAAATTGGTAAAATCATGTCAGATTCGTGTTAATTGTGTCCGTGTTCGGATTTCTCATGTTCCTCTCAATAACTTTAGGTCGGGCGCGTGTTGTGTTATTGTGTCGTATATATCAGGATTGCTACCCCTAACTATTATGACTGCCAGAATTCTCGTGGACTTATCTTTTCGGTGTATTGTTTTAATATAATCTTTTGTAGTTTTCTTCTTTTGTCGAGCTAGGTAATTACATATGATGGTTCAACATATTACTCGTGTCACGTATGATGGTTCAACATATTAGTCGTGTCAAAAACTTGTCATGAACCATTTTCGTTTTTCTTGTATAAATGGACAAACAGCTCACAATTTCACAATTCATTAGTCGTGCGAGAGTAAATAAATGTGTGCTTGACATTTGCCCCGTTTCGGTGGACTTCAATTTCAGGTTTGTTGTTTTATAGCACGCTTGTTTTCTATGTTGTGTCACCCAACTATGAGGCTATGACAATTTACCAAAAATGATAATTAAAACTAGATTTTTATTGTATCAATTAGTTTAATGGATTCTTGTTAGAAAATAATTAATGAATTAGTTTAAATAATTATTTGATTTTTGATAATTTGGTTTCTTAACATTTTTAATTATTAAATAATTTGTTAATATTATTTTAGGTATTTAAAAATATTTTTAGTTTATTTTAAATTATTTTATTAAATTTGCAATTTAATTATTTTGTCAAAATAATTATTTTCCATTAATGTTCCCACCCACATCAACAGTTGTTTAAGACTAATGTGGTCACATGCGATACTTCCAAAATATATTTTCAAATCCCGGTGGCAAATTTCTTCAAATCGCAACTTTTTAATAGTTACACGACCACATTTCGAAAGTTAAACCGTAGAGGCATGGGCGTAGCCAGGATTTCTCGCTAGTGCGGTCAATTTTCTTTCGTTTTGGCAGTACGAATGTCGGACCGAAATTTTAAGAAAATAGAAAAAAGACAAATATAAAGGCCGTGTCATGCAACAATTATTTGCTAGCTAGTTTTCATAATCTTCAATTCTGACTTCTTTAATATGAACTTTTTTGAAAAGTAACTTGCTCAAAAGTTTATTTTAAATTAACAACCAAACAACTATTATTGTTATGGAATATATTTTTAGATCCAAAAATTCATTCGAAAAATACTGCCAAAAAATATTTAAACATATATATCTCTCTACTTAACAAACAAGACTATTTGTCCACTCATATATCTCAATTGGGCCGGATAATTTTAATATTTTAGGCCAAGACAATATGGTTTATTGACCTTTTAAATTTTAACTCAACTTTTTATTTTATATGAACTAGACCTTCAAATTTGAATTTTCAAGCGGTCTAACTCAAATTTAACAGACCACTCCAAAATCCAGTCTGCGGTCCGCCGATCACATTCGTCTAAACTAGCTACGCCAAATGCGTAGAAGACTATTATTGCAACACCACAATAGTTATAGGAAGTATGTTCAAACTTTATTATAAGCCAGTTTGTAGCTGAATGTGCGGACTGCTAAAAGATGTTTTTGAGTGAGATCGAGCTTCATCATAACATATATTCATAATACATGTGCTTTGAGTCGACCGACTGTGGGAAGTGCTGAATGGGTCTCTACTTCGTCATTGTGTGAGCTTATAGTATTTTCTGTACCATTTTAAACGGTGGACCATATCATGAGGTGTAAGTTTGATGATGCTACTTTAGCATATATCCTATGACCACTTGTGATTCGATGCAGCCGAGCATGTCAAGGAAAACCATCAAGACTAAACTAATTGGCATGGAGGAAGAACTAAGTTGGTACTTATGTTTTATGATTTATATATAGTCTGGGCGACTATGTCAAAACGTATTTGACTAGTCATAAATATAGAAACATATTTTAGTAAGTCGAGCATGTTCTACTTATATTCATTGGGGGATCTAGAGATGCTTGACTGAGTGTGACCATTTGGTTTGGGTTACACACCGAGTTATATGTTGAGTTGTAGAGTTATGGTAGTTTGCCGATGACCTTTTTTTAAGAAAAGTTTAGTGATGACTGTTCACTTGGTTTTATACCATTGATTTGGGCTTCCTAGACTTGAGTTTTGTGTTGTTTTTGAGTATTTTGAGTCATTTTTGTTATATCTCATATATTAGACATTAATCCCCATTGTTTCGAGTCATTTGAGTGGTCAATCCATGTTGAGGGCCAATTATATTGAGTTTATAGTCATATTAATGAATTGTGCATCAAACGAAGTACGAACGAGCAAACAACGAGAGATTGATTTGAAGAAAAGTCCAAATGCGTCTGGAATTTCTAGCACTGGCAGAGTTTTGTATTTTGGCCATAACTCTCTCTACAAAATTGATATTGAGCTGATTCAAGTGGCTATGGAAAGCTAAGAGATAGGGCTACAACTTTAATGAAGGACGCAAAATGCAATTCGGACGTTTGGGTGGAGCTACAACGCCAAAAAAGACGCGCTACAGCGACAGGCGAAACCCGGACAGCCGCCCGGGCGCCGCAACGCCAAGACCAGCGCTGCAGCGCCGATCAGAGGTAGACATGGCAAAATTTGGGGTTGGGCGCTGCAGCGCCCGGGCGAATTTTGTTTGGGCACCGCAGCGCCCGCACCCGGCGCTGCAGCGCCCCTGGGCAGAACTTCCCATGTCATCTACCCTTTTTTTGGACTTTTGTGGGGCTATAAAAAGAGACTTTGGGGTGTGAAATTAGGGATCTTGGACCCTTTGGAAGACAAGAAAGAATGATAGAAACACCTTGGGAAAAGCTTGGAGAAGAAGATTGAAGGCTCTTATCATCTAGAAATAGAAGATCCCTCAACTCTTGTTCTTATTTTGTTACTTTCTCCATAATTTGTAAGATGTATTGTTGTGTTCTTTTGGATTCATTTTCTTCAATCATGAGCTAAACTCTATAATTCTAGAGGGATGATGTAATCTATGTTTGAACTTATGTTTTGAGATTGTGGTTTGTCAATCTAGATCTATCAATTTATTTGTGTTATTTAGATCTATTGCTTCTAAATTACTTGATCAATAATTTAGAGTGTTTGGTGTATTTGATTTGACACTTGAGAGAGTAATTGAATACATGACCTTGAAATAGCATAACATAAGATTTCATAGAATTGAGAGATTTGTGAATCCTTTGAAGTCTTTTATCAAGATTCATAGTTTTTATTGAGATTTCAATTGGTGATTTTTATAGAGATATTGATTTCCCAATTGAGATCTAAATCATTTGGCACTCGAGAGAGGAAATGATTATTGTAGAAATCTTGACTTATAAATTGGTAATTGATGATTGATAAACCATATTGATAACATAAGGGATAACTAGATTCATCACACCTCTAGAATTCATTTAATCATTTGGATAAACTCATTTTTATTTTTCCTATTCTTAATTTATTTTTGTTATTCTAGTATATTAAACTCCATCAACTATTGAATTTCTAAATAAAGTTGGGCTACTATATTATAGTACTTAGCAACAATTCGATAATTATTCCCTGTGGATACGACAACCTTACTCTCACTATATTAAAACTTGACACCGTAGACTTGCGGTTAGAAAAATCTCTAACAATGACTTAATATAACTCTCATCACTATTTTCTCAATTGGTCGCACACTTTATCCCCTGTATGAAAAAGGAAAGTTAGATGAGAATTAGAACCCGATTTGAATCACTTGGATTAGAAATGTGAAGATATTGGAGATTTCATCCACATATATCTTTTTATGTTGGAAAAGATTTTGGGGATCCTAATTGATTTACATACAATTTGGGATTGCATGGACAGATCCAATTATGATAGGGACTGAGATATGTCGATTTAATATCTCTCCCAATATTATGAGTAATCGGAAATCTCCTACAAAGAAGAAAAAATCAAAAATCTCTCTCCTGTAATTTCTCTCTATATATGTTTGTGTTGGAGCATTACCATAGTTCTCAAAGAAGTGTGCATAACCAAGTGAATAACTCTATTCACCATCAACAAGAAAGACAGATTTGTGTGTTCCACTCATGGTTCAATTGGAAAAGACTGTCCGTGGTGTGTTCATTATTATTCGATCATAAAAGAAGCTTGTAAACGAGCTTCATCACGGTACATGGATCGATAATGTTAGGACAATTTTATCGTCTAAAAATATTTTTCGAGAAAAAGATAAAGATTGGTTTTCATTTGTTTTGTCTTTCTAGACTTGTGATATAATTAGGACTTTTTAGATAAGGGAAGAAATCATATTGATATGGTATTGATATATTAGGATTCTTGATAGTTATCTTGTTTCCTAACATAAGTAATTTACTTGTCATATATTTGTATATATCTTCTTTCCTTGTGTATTAGGTCTCTTGAAGGGTGTTGGGCGGTTATTTAAAGGGAAGAGGACATCCATAATGAACACACAAGAAATACACCAGAGTTACAAGAGTCTTGAGAGAGTTAGAGTCATTCAAGCACAAGGAGTCTGAATCGCCCGGATGCGATCTCGAATGTGACTACATCCGAGATCACATTCACCTCGCAGCTTGTGTTTGTTAGCTTTTCATCAATTGTTTTTGTATTGTGATTAACGAAGTCCATACATATCTATTGTTGGATGAGTTGAATTACATAGATTAGATATACTCGAGATAGGAGTTTTTCATTGAATTTCTACTAGTTGGATTTGAGTATTTTTGTATACGGAATCAAACCGATTTTACTAGTGGAAAGTTTTGCCATATTGGCACGTCTACAAGCCTTGTTAGCTTGTAGACAATTTTTACTTCGTGTGTCTCTTTATAGTTTTCAAATTTCCACGCATCTGGTTGTGAATGTGATCACATCCGCAATCACATCCTTACTCGCAAAACTTTTGGTAAATATTTGTGCTTAAATTCTTTCGGATAATTTCAATGTAAATAAGTATATTTGATCCATTTCGATTTAGGAAATATATGTGATTATATTTATGGCTAATATTTGCTAACATGTTTTATGATTTCTAGAATTCATTAATCATAAATGACACTGATTAATTTTAATTCTTTCATTTCACTTCGTTACTTGATTACAAATAGCCAAAATGATACTACAAAGATCTTGGACCTTTCTATTAGCCTCCAGAATTACGCCATCCGATTGTTCACGAGGCATTTTCATCAACTCTTGGCTGCAAGAATCAATTCGCTTCACAGCAAACGAAACGCACCGATTTTGCATCACCCGACGAGCGACATCATGCATCCGTTAGCTTTTGTTAGTTGATCTATGACATCCACTGCGTATTTCATGTAACATTTGTGGTACCTTAATCTCGTTTCATGATTTTGTTGGGGATTTATCACGTGCGATATTATATTCCGAAATTAAATCGAAAACTTATTTACATTCCCGAAAAACGAAATTATACAAAATGCGAGAAAATTAGACCGACGCTGAGTTCAACTCTATGTCTTTAAGATGAATTGCCCCGCCACGGTGCCCACGGTTGAATAGCAAACGTCTCCCAAGATACAACGGTCTCCTCTTCTGTAGTAGCACTCCAAATAACAAGAGACGGCAAACTTCGAATGTTTTGTACTCTTTTTTTTTATCGAAAAATTTTGATAGAAAATATGCTTATGAATGTATGCAAAATTGCTTATTAAATATCTCGCATATCTTGGGATATATATAGATTACCAAAGGTCACAAGTGAAACAACACAACTGTTCGAATAGACATGTCCAATTATTCGAACAGACACGCCCATTGGTTTCAAACGAAACAACACAACTATTCGAATAAACCTTTTCAATCCGAATAGTTTCGATGAACAGTCACATCTTTTGGCAACAATTTCTCATTCACCCGAAATATCTATTATTTTTCCAACAATCCCCACATGAATGAGAAATTACGTGAATCAATGCAAATGCACATGTAAAAGGACACTAAAGAGAGTACAACCTGGAAAGTTATTGCATCGGAGAGGTAGCTTTTGGCTTTGAACCTTCCTTAGTGGAATACTATCGGATTTACTTGGCTAATCAGTGAACATGATGTCTTGAACTATTCAAATAGTTGGTGTAAACCAAGACAACAACACCCACACAATAATCTCCCTAACATTTCCGTTCTCATGGTTGTGTTCATTTTGACCCTGAACAACCTTGAGTTTCATAATTGTTTTAGAGAATTCAAGCCTCAAAATTCTCATAGAAGCGGCCCCACTTCACACTTACATAGGTGACCTCTTATTAAGAGTATTCTGCCATACCCTACTTGTTTAACCAAGCTATAGGAATCATTAAAAGTTGTACTTAACCTTACATCCTTCTGCAGAAATCACTTTTAATCATATGAATGGGTAAGAATTTTTCCTAAGTGCTTAACTGAATCTTCATAACTTAGTTGTCCCATTGAACCAAGTTCTTGGGATCTCCAGTCATCATGGTTGGGTTACCATTACAAAGATTCATGCGTAATAGGCTTCAATCCCATTACCTTCGATAATCGGTATTTGATCTCCACTTCAATCATATTTGCGCGCAAGATTGAGATCAATATCTTTACATATTTGAGCATATAATCTCTGAGCATGTGTAACCACTTCAAATCGACATAAGTGCCACCGGTGGACTTTCAATCCCTTCAATGTCAATGTGGTTGTATAACACCTTAAGCTCATATAGACTATTATCAATATGTCATCTCTTTTTAGGTAGAGATTCGTTTGACTTTATCGTTTTTTGTCAAACTTGTCATTATCTATAGAATGATTTAATAGTTGTACATGTTCCCTTCAAGTTCGGTACAACAATCCATTTTGGGCCTACCTTGATAAGGTTAGCCTTTAAGGCCTTTTTCTACACCTTTCCTTCGTACCTTAATGTGTGCAGTTGTTGCAACACTAAAGAATACACTAAAAGATGCACCTCTTCAAGAGAAATCACATGTGACCTCTTTTAGCTATCAATTATCCTTGTCAATGTCAATTGATGCATATCCTTTTTTTCTAAGGATACATCTCAAAGAAATACAATGATACATCTCAAAGAAACTTGTATTTCTTTGACTCCGCAGTTATTGGGGTCAATCTTTGTCAAGACTGAGGTAAATTTATATTTACCAAACACCCCCACATTTGAGGCATAACTCATCCACCCCACATTGTAAAACAATGTCAACTTTGATAATTATCAATTAAACAATCGTTATTTCTCACAAGGTCAACCGTGATTGGATCGCCAACTGACAAACAATCCAATTGCCTAGCAAAATTCCAAGAATTTCCCGGAAGGGCTAAAGGACTCAGTTGCATCTATTCACCAAATTTTGGGTAGAGTTAACTTGCCATGTGCTCCCTCGTAAGGGGACGCTTGATCATATGCTTCACACAAGGGCATTTAGATTTGCTCATGCCTTCATTGACATATTTTGCTATGTGTTATGACACCCAAGATTTCATAGCACTCAAGTTGGCACTTTATGCCCTGCCTATAGCTGATTGGCTATCGCAGTATCCCAACATGGAATCCCACACTTTCAAGTGTTTATAGCTAGCTTTATTTACTTTCCAGAATTCATATGGAGTTTCATCCATTTTCTTTAGTGGAATTTTATTAAGAATGAAATTGACCGAGAGAATTGTTTCTCCCCACAAGTTCTGGTATAGTCCCGAACTTATCAACATAGCATTCATCATCTCTTTAAGAGTTCAATTCTTGCGTTCAACAATTCCATTTGATTGAGGTGAGTATGGTGCAGAGTTTGATGAATAATGCCGATTCTCGAACAAAATTCATCAAATGAAGCGTCATATTCTCCACCTCTATCACTTCGAATCATTTTTATTCTTTTGCTAAGTTGATTTTCCACTTCATTCTTATAATGCTTAAAATCATCCAAAACCTCATCTTTGCTTCTCAGCAAATATACATAACAATACCTTGTGCCATCGTCTCTAAAAGTAATAAAATACTTTTTATCACATCTCGTTTGCACAAACTTCAAATCACAGGTATCACTGTAAATTAATTCTAAAGGAGGTAATCTTTCCCCACATTAGTATCATTTCCTTTCCTTTTGAACTTGATCTAACCACGTAGGCTTTAACAAGCCCAAACTCAGCACCGTGAGATAAAATAATATTTATATTACCATCTCTTAATCATCCCCGAGTGTTTAAGACTTCTCTCCATGAGAAATATGAGCCGGTTTAATTGAAACAACAAGTGGTTGAATCACATTTGATATCACACGTGTAGGTGAACATATTATTGTTCCCTCCATTTTTGTTACGAAAAGATAAGATAAATAATCATTCACTTATTTGGATCAATTAATTCTATAACAAAATCGAAATTTGTGTTTTTATGCTCTAGAAGCAAGACAAATATTATATTATGCCATTTGTTATTCGAAATAAATTATTCTTTTTGATATGCACTTGTTATACGAAAAGGTCCTGGATTAATTATGTAGTATATGATCGTGTGGATACGCTCTACGAAGGCATGATCATATGTTCTCATAATTAATGAATTGGTTTCACAGATTGTTAAATAAAGTTGGGCACTTTATTTAGGCCGCAATATTTTATGAAATAATCTGTCTTGATTATTATAAAATATTGGTGTGAATTATTCACATTGATTGGATCAAGGAGATTTAATCAAGGTTAAATTTTTCATTAAAAGGGAATTAAATCTCCGGATATATTGGTTATGTTATTTCTCTTAATCCCGAGCTTATTTTAAATAGATAATTACATAATTGTTATTCTTTGAATTATCAGTAAGTGAGGTTTAATTATTACAAACCAACACCTTGATAGTTTGGGAATTTCGATTATTTAATTATCAGTATTTATGAAATAAACAATATGGAATTTGTATGAAAATATCCTCTTGATATGTTTCGGTTGATGTAAAAAGTCACGACTTCAAAGGTCAATTGTTCCATTAGAGAAACTGTTCAAGTCGAGAGAATAAATAATGAATTGATTGACATAAATTTGTATCAATTAATTATTGACATTTTACGAAGGAGAAATACACATTTAATATTTAATATTTTATTATTAATCTTGGAGTTCAATATCGGGCTTTTAGTGGAATAGCACCGGTTTAGATAATTGTTTTACAATTATTAGGAGCCTTGATTAATAATATTGTTGGATCCCTAAACTAGCTCAAGATAATTGGTGTGGCCTATATCACGCTTAATGGACTTCTATATTAGGGTAGGGTTTTGTTAATATTTGGGCTTAGGCTTAAGTAAAACCCTAGGCCCAATTCTATTAGGGTTAGAGACATCTATAAAAAGATAAGATGTCAGTCTTCTAACAGATACAAAAAATTAGAACAGAGAAATAACATAGAGAAAAGTCGGAGGGGATCTTGGAGCGCCCACACGCCGCCACACCCCTTGAGAATAGTTTAGAAGATCTAACAGGTATTATCTTCTTGGACGAGGAAGATTCAGTTGCATATGTATTTCACATGTTGATCCTTTCCGCTGCGTATACCTATGATTCCTTCAATTGGTATTAGAGCCCCATGTAAATACATATGTGAATCGAGTCCAAGTTTTCTCTGTTTTTTTTATACGATTTAGACATATGGTACCTCGATTTCTATATCGGTAATGTTTTTCGCATAAATGGATATTTTATTGGGTGTAATCATTGATTCGTGAGTTTCCGTTTGTTTTCTTGCCTTAATTCCAAATTATTTGAAAGATGTTTAGGTTATGTGACCTATATATATATATATATATATATTAAGCATTAGACACTCCTCGTATTTGTTTTTATTTATTATTATATTGTTTCTTGCTCATGCTTTCATGAAGAAGATTTCTATATAATAATAAAAGGGGCTTTAAAAAACATATGCTTTACTCAACCTAAAAAATTTTGGTAATCGTGTATTGAGGCGATTTTTACATAGGTGTCAATTTAGGACCCGACACGCAAAACCCGACACGAACCTAACACGAAATTAATGGGTATGGGTCCAAGCTTTCCGGGTCGAAATGTTTTTTAAATTTCCGGTCTTTTGTTTTTAACCCGTTTGTGAATTTAAAAAAATAAGTAAATAACTATTTGAAAAAAAAAACAACAAACAATACATATCTTTAAAACTCAAATGATAAAACCTCCTTAATTATGTATTTGTTACCTTTTTGAATATTATTCTCAAAATATAATTAGTCCTTATCAATCATTTTGATTGATTTTAAAATTTATTGATCGTGTATAGTGATTGATTTTGAAAAAAATAAATTTCATTAAAAATCTTATTTCCTTCATGATGGTATATTACATGGAATAAAACGATTTATGTAAAACAATTTATGATTTCATGCCATGTAGAATAGGTGGTGCCATATTAATCGAGATTTGCATAATAATGATTATAATTTTGATTTGGCTTAGTGATTATTATGTGCTTTCTAATTATCATGATTTATTGCAAAATTCAGATTGATAATTATGCTTTATTAATAATTATTATGATTTTTGTAATTAAGATTAATAATTATTAATAGAGTTCCTATTTTGAAAATATTGAATGGTGAAGGTTTTCAATTATTTTACTAATTGTAAACCTACGAGCTCCATTGTGGGTTCATTAATAAAATAATCATGTGATGCCCCATCGGATAAACATGGTTGGATTTTATTAGAATAAACCTTTACAATTTCAAAATTTTAATGAGTTTGATCGCCCATCGTCGACATTACTCGGATATTAAAGATATTTTTGAAATTAAACAATGGCTAATGACATTCAACCCGAATAAAATTATTAACCCTTCCAACGAGGCCAAGATAATTTTATGAAGAGCTCAAAGTTTTGAAATAATCGAGTGATGGTAAAAGTATTATCTAGGAATTTTATTTGGAGATTAGGGCTAAAATTTCTTTTTTTTTTTGTAACTCCCTACTTTCTTAATAAACTAACCTAGTAGTGCACTTTTAATTTCATGTTCAAATTTAGTTTATTATGAACTACTTGCCCAACGCGAGTGTTTATAATGAAGACTAAATGATTGTTGCAATAATCATGCGGATATGTTTATTGTGTTTTATCGTTTTAATTAGTGTGCATATTTTATTTCGAAAAATGGCATCTTTGAACCCTCTTGCTATGATTTTGAGTCAAAAACCTATGGATGGAACAAACTACGATCAATGGAAAACCAATCTCTTTATTGTTATGGAATATGAGAAGATCAAATTTGTCCTAACAACCCCTAAGCCTGGTGAACTGCGATCGTCGTCCCGAACAAATAAAGACTCGATGATTCGGAATGGCAAAAGGCAAATCTTTGCGCTCATTGCTATATTCTTGCCGTGTTGCCATCATTTGCGAGGAGCAAATAAACAAGTTCGAGAGTGGAGCGAAATGATCCGGACTCTCGATGGTATGTTTGCTAAGAGTAGCGATCTTTGCTAGACAAGCCGCTATAAGGGCTTTAATGAACACTCGTATGATTGAGGAGTGTGCGGGATCATTGCCTTGCAAAGATGTCACATCTCAATCGGGCCGAAGTGATGGGGGCAAATCTAGAAGAGGAAATGCAGATTGACATTATCCTTGAAACACTGCCAGAAAGCTTTAGCCAGTTCAAAATGAACTATAATATGAACAAGCTAAAGTTGACTCCTACTCGATTGATGCATGAGCTTGAGAGTCTTGAACAATCTCCGGTCAAGCCGAATATGTGCATCTAGGCCGAGAGTTCTGTTAAACCTAAAGGAAACCTAAAGGTGGTAACAAGAAGAAGAACAAGAAGCGCTACTGTTTCCAACCCAATCGCTCAAAGAAGCCGAAAGGCAAGTGCTTCAAGTGTGGCAAAAAGGGTCACCGGAAAAAGATTGTCCCGAGATGAACAAAACGCCAGGTAATATTGGTGATTTGAATGTCATTGAGGCCTGTTTAGTGGGGAATTACAATGATAAATGGATCATTGATTCAGAGCCACTAACCATGTTTGTTACTCTTTGCGAGTGGTTCAAACAAAGTAGGTCATATGGCAAAGGACAAAGAAGCTTGACATTGGGAAATGGAGATCGAGTCTCAGTGATGGATATTGGTTTAGTTGAGTTATCTTTTGATAATGATAGGACTTTGTTTTTACAAGACTGTTTATTCGTACTGATTTTAAGAGGAATTTGATTTACATTAGTTGTTTAATTCAAGATGGTTTAACATTCACTTTGATTCCTCGCCTCAATAAGAAGTATATCTTCGTTTATTTGTTCTGTAATTTGTTGAATGGTCTTTATTTTCTTAGTCCTATATCACATGATATATTTGCTGTTGAATCGTGGATGATGATGAACATATACACCTATCGAAAAAGAGAAAACTTCAAACGATACATATCTTTGGCATTTGCGATTAGGTCATATTAATCCAAATAGGATACATGGTTTGGTTAAAAGTGGGATATTAAGTTCCCTGGTCTTTGAACCTATACCAATGTGTGAATCCCGCTTGGAAGGAAAAATGACAAAGAGGCCTTTTAAGGCCAAAGGAAATCGTGCAACCGTTCAACTTGAGTTGGTACATACCGATGTATGTGGACCAATGAACGTGCGGTAGAGGAGGGTATGAGTATTTCATTACTTTCACCGATGATTACTCAAGATATGGATATGTATACCTAATGCGCCATAAGTCGGAAGCTTTTGATAAGTTTCAAGAGTTTAAGGCCGAGGCGGGAAAAGCAATTAGGTGTCCATCTCAAACAACTTCTGTCCGATCGAGGTGGTGAATACTGCTAGTGAGTTCAAGTCATACTTGACTCAAGAGGGGATAGTTTCACAACCTGTCACCGGCACGCGCGCAAATGAATCGGGGTAGCCGAAAGAAGAAATAGAACTCTTTTGGATATGGTTAGGTCTATGCTCGCTTATTCATCATTACCCGTGTCCTTTTAGGGCTATGCCTTAAAAACAATCGTGTATCTTTTGAACTTGGTTCCATCAAAATCTGTTCCAAAGACACCTACGAATTATGGAAAAGGCGTAAGCCTAGCTTGAACCATATTCGATTTGGGGTGTTCCGGCACATGTCTTACAACATAAGCCAAATAAAATGGAATCTCGTCGAAGTGTGTGCTTGTTTATTGGATACCCTTAAGGAACAAGAGGTGGAATTTTCTATAGTCCAACAGATAAGAAAGTTTTTGTGAGCACTCACGCTACATTCTTAGAGGATGACTATGTGAAAAATTTCAAACCCAAGAGTACGGTAGTTCTTGAGGAACTTGCTTGGTCGAAACTTCCTAAGACTCTTGAGGCGCCACAACATGTTCTTGTGATTGTTCAAAGAAGGAAAACGTTCCTCAAGGTGAACAAACACAAGAACCAATTGAACAACATGCGGATATACACATGGAACCAATAGAATTACAAGAACCACTTGTTCAAAACAATGAAGAGATTGATAACCCACAACTAAACTTGAATCCTCCTCGTAGATTCACAACAACCATCACGGTTCACTCGTAGTGGGAGACAGATTCGCAAACCCACGAGATATGTTATGTTGGGTGAATCTTATCAAGCCATCTCTAATGATCATGATGATGATCCCACAAGTTATAGTGAAGTATTGGAGGACGTTGATGTTCGGAATGGCTTAAGCCTATGAATCGAGAGATGGATTCCATGTACTCCAACTCTGTTTGGTCTCTTGTAGAAACACCTAAAGGGGTAAAACCCATTGGGTGCAAATGGATCTACAAGAGAAAGAGGGGATCAGACGGGAAGGTGGAAACCTTCAAAGCTAGATTGGTGGCGAAAGGGTATACTCAAAAAGATGGCATCGATTATGATGAAACTTTTTCGCCAGTTGCCATGCTTAAGTCTATCCGGATACTCTTAGTCGTAGCAACAAGTCTCGACTATGAGATTTGGCATATGGATGTCAAAAACACTTTTCTAAATGGAAATTTAGAATAAGACATTTATATGCGGCAACCAGGATGGATTCATAGCTAAAGGTCAAGAACATTTGATTTGCAAGTTGCATAAGTCCATTTATGGGCTAAAGCAAGCATCAAGGTCTTGGAATATTAGGTTTGATCAAGTCGTTAGATCATTTGGTTTTCTCAAGAGTCCTGATGAACCCCGTGTGTATAAGAGAATTCAAGGTGCAATAGTAGTTTTTCTAGTTCTATACGTAGATGATATTCTCTTGATTGGAAACAATGTAGAGGTATTATCGGATGTAAAGGTTGGGTGAACAATCAATTTGAGATGAAGGACTTGGGAGAAGCTAATTATATTCTTGGGATTAAGCTTTTTTAAGAGATCGAAAGAATAAGTTATTAGCATTATCTCAAGCTTCATATATTGATAAAGTTAAGCTAAATTCAACATGAGAATTCTAAGAAGGGATCATTGCCTTTCGGACATGGAATTCATCTTTCTAAGGAGCAATCTCCAAAGACCCCGGAGAGAAAGAACGCATGAGTAGGATACCTTATGCATCGCCAGAGGTAGTAGTCTCATGTATGCCATGTTGTGTACTAGACCGGATATATATTCGCTCTGCAGATGGGAGTAGTAAGTCGATATCGCCTAATCCTGGGAAGATCATTGGATTGCGATTAAGCATATACTCAAGTATCTTAGGAGAACGAGAGATTATATGATGGTATACTCTAGTGGGAGTCTAGAAACCATTGGTTACACAGACTCGACTTCCAAGAAGATATTGACTCAAGAAAATCTACATTTGGATATGTTTAAACATTATATGGGGGAGCCATTTGTTGGAGGAGTGTCAAACAAACTTGTGTGGCGGACTCTACAACCGAAGTGAATATGTGGCCGCATCGGAAGCCGCAAAAGAAGCGTGTGGCTGAAAAAGTTTTTATAGATCTCGAGGTGATACCTTGCGCAGATTGGCCCATAACACTCTATTGTGATAATAGTGGGGCAGTACAATCTAAAGAACCAAGATTTTATAAGAGAAAAACATATAATGAGGAAGTACCACTTGATCCGAGATTTCATTCAAAGAGGAGATACAATGGTTGTCAAGATAGCATCGAGAAAAACTTAGTGGATCCATTTACAAAGAGTTTGCACGAACGTGTGTTTGAGAGGCATGTTAATTCTATGGGTCTTAAGAGAGTCCCTGGACTTGCTCTAGAGCAAGTGGGAGATTGTTAGTTTTATGCTCTAGAAGCAAGACAAATATAATATTATGCAATTTGTTATTCTCAAATAAATTATTCTTTTTGATATGCACATTGTTATACGAAAAGGTCCGTGATTAATTATGTAGTATATGATCGTGTGGATACGCTCTACGAAGGCATGATCATAGGTTCTCATAATTAATGAATTGGTTTCACATTGTTAAATAATGTTGGGCACTTTATTTAGCCGCAATATTTTATGAAATAATCTGTCTTGATTATTATAAAATATTGGTGTGAATTATTCACATTGATTGGATCAAGGAGATTTAATCAAGGTTAAATTTTTTACGTTAAAAGGAATTAAATCTCCGATATATTGGTTATGTAATTTCTCTTCATCCTGAGTTTATTTTAAATAGATAATTACATAATTGTTATTCTTTGAATTATCAATAAGTGAGGTTTAATTATTACAAACCAACACCTTGATAGTTTGGGAATTTTGATTATTTAATTATCAGTATTTATGAAATAAACAATATGGAATTTGTATGAAAATATCCTCTTGATATGTTTCGGTATTGGATGTAGAAAGTCACTTTGCCAAAGGCGATTGTTCCATTAGAGAAACTGTTCAAGTCGAGAGAATAAATAATTAATTGATTGATAGAAATTTGTATCAATTAATTATTGATATTTTACGAAGGAGAAATACACATTTAATATTTAATATTTTATTATTAATCTTGGAGTTTAATATCGGGCTTTTAGTGGAATAGCACCGGTTTAGATAATTGTTTTACAATTATTAGGAGCCTTGATTAATAATATTGTTGGATCCCTAAACTAGCTCAAGATAATTGGTGTGCCTATATCACGCTTAATGGACTTCTATATTAGGGTAGGGTTTGTTAATACTTGGGCTTAGGCTTAAGTAAAACCCTGGCTCGATTCTATTAGGGTTAGAGACATCTATAAAAAGATAAGATGTCGGTCTTCTAACGAGATACAAAAAATTAGAACAGAAATAACGTAGAGAAAAGTCGGAGGTGATCTTGGAGCGCCCACACGCCGCCATACCCCTTGAGAATAGTTTAGAAGATCTAACAGTATTCTATTTGGACGAGGAAGATTCATTGCATATGTATTTCACATGTGGATCCTTTTCACCGCGTATACCTATGATTCCTTCATTCCACAAATCAAACAATAGTTCTCATTTCCAAATAAGACTCATAAAATTATACTAGAAAACCAAAATTTGAAATTGGTATCTAAATGGTACTCGATTACCATTATCAATTTCAATACACGAGTGTAGGTCCTAAGGGGTGTGAGTGCAAGGTTTAGAAGGGGGATGAATAAACCTTACCAACTTTTCAATTTAGTCCTTTCAAAATGTTCGAAATTAATACTTCACAAATGAGTCCTTGATGGACACTAAGTTAGTTAATCAAAGATAGTTAGTCACTCAACAGACTGACTCGAAATGTGATAGAATAACTCACTTGTTTTGTTTAAAGACTTAACTCGACCGTATATGTTTTCAGTGGAAGACTTAACACCCTTGAACTTGGTTAAGTTTGTTTTAATACTTGGTATTAGCACTTTGTTGATTATCAATTGGATAGCAAATTTATCGTGAGATATTAAAGTAATATCACGAAATTGAAATCTTTGAAATGTAAATGACACAATAAGTTTTTATAGAGGTTCAAGATGGGGTAATTCTTCTACTCCTCTCTTCTCCAACTTTTGGAGGAATCCACTAAGTATTGATCAATATACGAGTGGTTAATACCCGATACAAGTCTTGATCACACAATCGAATTGATCCTTGGGACTCGATGCGAGATGCCTTGGTCACACAAAGCTACTCGTGCGACTCGAACCTTCTTCACAGGCGGTTTGCCTTGCTACTACAACCCATTTGCTCAAGCTTCTTGGATTTGATCACGAAGCCCTCCAAAAACTCGAGACTGGTTCGACCTTGAACCTTCCTACAATCCTCCGTGGAATGTAGACCCCTTGATTCTTCAAATGTTTCCTCTTCAACCGATAGAAGTTGTCTTTCCTTCACCGGTGAGTGTTGGATTGATTTCCTTCGTAATGTAGGCTTGAGGATTGATCTTGAATGACTTGAGAATATTTTTGGTTACTGATTCGAATGTTAGCTTGAATGTTCGTGGTTCGGGTAACCTTTTCTCGAGTGATTCCTCGGCCTTTTTATAGTGATCTTTCAAAAATTTGCCCATTGAAGAGATAGGCTTATTTGTAAAAGACACTTGTGGTCGTTGGCTTGTCTTGTTGCGATCCTTGGAATTGCCACTTCCTCGTATGAATGATTCTTGACTTTTCGAGTTCGACACGGTGCGGTGTTTCCCATTGTTTATTCCTTTTGCACGCTTCTAGGGTGAGCACTTCAAGAAAGGCGATATGGAGGTATTACTTGTTTAAGTAATTCTCTTAACTTACGTGCAACGGATCTCTTTCGATTATCTCGTCTTGATCGCATTTTCTTAACTTCCCGATTGACTTGAGTCGACTTCAAATCATTGGATGACTCTTCTCCGTCATTTCAACTTGAGACTTGGTGTCTTGAGTTGACTTGATCGATAATTCACTCACCGAATCTCACCGCACCTTCATCGAGTTCCTGTCTTCTCTTCCTTGCCACACTCAAATGCCTTGCAAAATGAGTCTTCCTTCTAGTCTCTTGTTGTCTTCTTGCATGTTCGAGGCATAGCCGACTTGACTCGGCTCGACCCCTATCTATTACAATGCAATTTACAACAGAAAAATGGGGTGCCAACTTTCTATTCTAAGTTTTACATGGCATTCATCAAAATCTAAAAATTAATTTCCCAACAATTTCCCCCTTTTTGATGATGCCAAAACTTAAAACATTCATACAATAAAGTAACAGCAAAGATACGTACAGACAATGCAGAATCACAGAATGTATGCGTAGAATCAATCTTTTATTGATCATAACATTCTTGTTCTTTACACAGCTGTTTACATAGTGTATCAGAGCATAAACAGAATTTAAAGTAACTATGTTGTTCTATATCTACACAAGTATAGAAATTGAACGATTTTATTCGATGTACAGAAGACTTACATAAAAATGTATTTACATAGTAAAATACATGAAGGGGTGGGCAACAACACTTCATCTCCTTCGCCGCCCTCCTTTTTCATCTTCTTCTCTGTCATCTTCTCGACCATTTTCTCTTTTTCTCATCTTGATCGTCTTCTTTTTCTCATACGCCTTCCTCGGCGCCTTCATCTCTTCTCTCTTCTTTCTTGTCTTTCCTTCCATAGGTGAGTTTGTCTTTTATTTTCCTCTTCAATTCTCTTCACATACTCGGCATTGTTCTTAGCCACTTGCGGGTTGGCTACTTCGTCAAATCCAAAATTTCAATAGATCTTTCCTTTCTTGCCGGATCTATGTACTCAATGTTTTTGGGCGAGATCTGTGGTCCAAACCTCTTCCTCCACCATCGCTTTTCCTCTCCGCCTCTCGGGGCGTGTATTGTTATCTTGGGGCCTTTTTTTTCCCAAATGAGTGACTAGCAGAGTGAGTGACCGAGCGAGTCGCTGACACCTACTGTCGCCTTCTTCACATAGTTTGAGACCTTTTTCCCAAGACAAATCCCAGGCTTGAGCCATGGACATATTTGCGAAGTAACCTTCGATCGAGAGTCTTGAATTCATCAACGATCTTGGCTCTTGCTCCGGCATCTCGAAATGGCATAGGTGTCTCTGTATGTTGGAATGCCTCCATGTTGTTTCGAATGTTCATAACTCGCATCCATCTTTCCTTCCACTTCCTTCATCCCTGCTTCAATCTTTTCTCTTTTTAGCCATAGGTACTTTGCAGTGTTGGAGTGGCGAGTCATCGGGAGTTTGCTTGATGATATCACCGTGACAAGACCTTGTTGTGGGGTTTTAGAAATCATCAAGGTCACATCTTTCGAACCTTCCCCCTCAACAGATTTTCCTTTCTTCTCTCTTCTCACTCTCACTTCCTCATCTCTGCTTTCCCTTCACAACAAGGCTCTTCCTTTTTCAAACTTCGGATCCCTTCAAGACCTTTTTTGGTATTCCTCTTCCCCCTTTTTGGCATCATCAAAGGAGAGAGAACCCCTGAAACAAGCTAGCAAGCATGAAGTCTAAGCGTCCTGATAGCCGAGTTACGCTTGAATCTGCTGCAAGTATCTTGCCGGAATTCGAGCGGGTGACATTGGATTCAGCTATTACCAACTTCATCTCAGCCATGAGGAGGTCAACTTTCGATCCATGTTCTCCTCTACGCGCGAGCTCTTTCTTATTATATTCACGCAATGTGACCTTATCTCTCGTGGTGCGAGATTCATGCATTTGTTCGATGTGCTCTTGCATTCTTGTCTTTGCATCGCATTCTCGGCCCGCCAGACTAGAAATTTGTTGAACAATGTCCTGAAATATCGAGCTTGTTCCACGCGCGTTGTCTGCTTCTTTGTTGCCACCATTCTCGGATCCCGACAATTATGCCTCGCAGATCGGAAGTAAGGTTTGCATCTCTCGTTATCCACCTCATGTCCAGGTGAGGCCTGGTGCATCTCCATCTTTTCAATCTCTTGCAAATAGGGCTTTGAAAACTTCCCGAACCTCACCACCATTTACTTACTCTGTCTCATGGCGGCTGCTTGCAAATGTCAAAGTCATAGTCTGCTTGAACAATGGTGTCTGTGGGAATAACAGGATCGGGTTTGTGGAAGCGCTCTTGATCTCTAGGCGATTCTTCGGGAGGTCGTACCTCCAGAGAGAGAAGGGAAATGATTCTACAAAAGGATCATCACGGGCAACGGAATCGCTCAATGACAACTTGTGCTCGTGAAGTCTCCTGGAGTCGATCCTGCGCAGCCTTGGGAGCCTCGCGCATTGACTGCTTTTTAACTGTGGTATGTTGTGAAGTTGACCCGACTTTGCCGAGCCTCGAGCTATCTTAACGACTTCTTCTGACTCACCGGGTTTTCCACATGAGTTGACTAGTCCTCGGCCATATCGGAAGCATCATCGGACGATGATGAGATGTCCATGGGTGGCTTATCATCAAAGTTAAATGTTTGGCGAGTAGTCTTAAGGTCGACTTGCTCGTGGTTGGAAGAACATCCTCTACCGAGAGTCTTTTGGATCGACAATAGGGGTTGACTCGGCTTCATCTTCACCTTCGGATCCCGAAAGGTTACATCGAGATTATCCTGGGAATCGTGAAGAGCACTTATCTCCATTTCGGATGGGTCGATGATAGCGGGAGGGATGTTACGTGCTTCGGTTTATTTACCCCGGAAGTCTCAACCTCCCGTTGGCCTTCATTACATCATGCGAGTCTCAATCGCAATGGAGGCATGGACATTCCCTTCGACAATGTCACTGCTTGGGGTCTTTTGAGGTGGCATCCACCGGAGTCCCGTGGCGCCTTCCTGCCTCGATGCAACTGTTGCATCAACAACGTCATTGGCAGCAAGCGATTGGCACCGAGAGACGATTTAATCGTCGAGCACCGTCGCTGACAACTTGCTGTGTATTCGATTGTTGTTCCTTCTCCACTTCGCCTCCGAGATTCGTTGTGGAATCACCGTAGCATCCTCCGACCTTGCCGCAGCGGTGGAGGAGTTTCCCCCGGCACACCACCGAGAGTGACTTGGAATGGGGTCACTCGTCTCCGGACTCATTCCCATTGAGTATTCAGTTGGGGCGGTGGTAAGACACCTTCATTAAGGGTTGGCTCATTCGGGGTCCCCACAATCCCGGTTCATCGCCAATTCCTTAAGACCTTCCTCCGAATGAGTGAGGGGAAGTGGTGGCGGCGACAACATGGCAATATGTTGCACCACTCCCATAGGATCAATCTCCACTGTGATTTGGAGGACTCCCCGTCCCTCCATCATCCTTCGCTCATGTAGGATTCTCGATTCTTGCATTGCTTGCCGCATCTCCAATTCTTCAGAGCGGCGAAGCAGGGTCCGAGATCCTCATCACTCCCAGAGAGAACGCGTCGAGATGAGGATGTGTATGATCGATGGGTTCCATAAAGGGACAAATCGGCCTTTTCACGAGCCTCGCCTTCCTAGCTAGTCTCTCCTTCTCCTTGTCCTTGAAGATTTGCAAGATATCTATGCGCTTTTTCTTCATCCAATGCTTGGACCACATTGGTCAATCCAAGAAAGTTCAACGATTCGTCTTCTTCTTCAATGAATTCCGGTCTTTGGAACTGCTTCCTGGATCGACTCACTTCCATTTCCTCCATTCTTGCGGCGATTTTGGATGTCTCGGATATGGTGGGGATAGGATCATTACATCATCATCCTTGCCATCTTCTCCCTACTGTTCCTCGTGCTCGTGGATTAAGGGTAGCAGACTTTGCCGCCGACATCCTCGCAGCCTTCTCGCATTACGGAGGAGACACAACCCACAATCAATAGGTGATTTGGTTGTCTCGGCCATTCCTTGTTCTCGCTTGTTCTCTCACACTGGGTCTTGAGTTGCCTCTGCTGATCGGCCTCAATGAGACTTAGCCGTTCATCAATAACTTCCTGAGACTCTACTTCTCCAAAGGTTTGTATCTTTTCCACCGAGTGGCGACTCACTGTCTTCTCAATCTCGAGAGCTTGGAAATTCTTCTTCTTCTTTTTTGTTTTCACCAGAGAGACATCCGGTTCCACTTCCTCCGGTTCGTTAAAGGTAAATGCCTTGGCAGATTGTCTTAGAGGCAGCCGCCTTCCTTGTTGTGGTAGTCCTCTTCTTCTTGATCACCGGAGAAGGGATTAACGGTTCCTTCTCCATCATTCATCTGCAGGGCGGGTGACTCACCGCAGGGCAGGTGACTCACCGCAGGGGCAGTGCATATTTCTTTTTCTTTCTTTGCAGGGCAACATCTTCTTGGCAAACTGCAGGAGCAACCTTCTTCTTTGGAGGAGAGGAGACAACTCAGATCTTCAGGGTCAACGATTCCCCCTCACTCGTATCGACCCTCTTAGCGTAAGCTCTCTTCTTGTCTTGTCTTGCCGGAGAGGTTTGATCGAAACATCCTCTTGTTTACATGGAACGCCTTTCCATGTCGAAGAGGACTCCTTTTACTTCCATCATTCGCCAATCACCAGGCCGTATCCCAGAGGAACCTCCAAATGTACCATCCTTCTTGAAGGATTTATTCCCAATATTCTCGCGCAGTCACCGTATACAAACTCGGCCGACATTCACCTTTTTCTTCAATGATCGCAGCCATCACGATCAACTTAGCTTTGACAACGGTCAAAGCTTCCAAATTTGATGTCTATGCATTTGGCAACGATGTCCAAAGAATTTGTGGTAGTCCTCTTTCAGCCTTCTTATTAGTCAGATAGACCACTTTCGCGGAGACAATCGGACTTGGCTAGTTTCCTTCCAAGCAGCCCCAGGTCAACATCGCTTCATAAATCTCCCGGCACTCCTTCCGCCGACAACAAGCGATGTTCTCGCGGATCCTCGCGAATGGTGAACTCTTTTCCATGAACAGAGGACTTGATGCCCTCATCGTGAACTTCAGCGTTCACGTGAACTCGCGACCTCTTCCACGTAGGTCATTGGAAACTCCATCGTCAAAAATGGTTTTAATCCGGATGTTTCCCGACTTCTCGTGTTATCTTCTTCACAAGGGTGTCGTCGGACCCCTATTTAAGCATGCCGTCGAAATCCACAAGAGACCCGGTGTGGATTTGCTTTCCCGACTTGACAAAATCATGAGTAGATGCCATTTCTAGATGTTTTGCGAACGAAACTTAGAAAATGAACTTGAGGATTTGTAGGGTTTTGAGAGAAAAATTATTTCTTTTGCCTTTGAGAGAGATGAAACAGTTTTGATAAAGTGAGAGAAAATCGGACGAAATGGTTTAAGTATGGGTCATGAAAGGACGTGCGGGTGGTTTTTGAAATTTTGATCAAAATCAACGACTTAGATTTTGCACGCCGATTAACCTTTAATCTCTTGTATTTAATGCGGCAACATTTATATCCAATCATAAGCTTTGTGTGTGCTTTTGATCAGACACGCCATAATTATGCCGACGTCATTCAAAAAAACATTCCCGCTTAGTAAAAACGATTTGTTTTTATCACTTTGCACATAAATGACTCAACTTATTCCATAGCCGATTTAACTATTCTCTCTTTGCACATAAATACTCACCGTCACCTAACTCGATGCAAATGATTCTCCGATATGGTCGATTCACTTAGGTTGATTTAAGAGTTCAACTCTTTTTCACTTTTCGTGTTTCATCTCTTTTCTTTGAGTCTTCTCGAAAGTGTCAACTCGACAATTAACCCCAATTCATGTTTGAGTTCTTCAAATCTTGATTCACATAATGGTTTTGTGAATATGTCACCTAATTGCTTATCGGTTGAGATATATTCCAAGGTGATGTCCTTCTTTTCAACATGATCTCTTATGAAGTGATATCGACATCAATGTGCTTTGTTCTTGAATGCAACACAGATTTTGAGTGATTGCAATTGCACTTGTGTTATCACACATAATTGGAATTTCCTTTTCCTCAACCTCATAGTCTCTCACTGCCTCATCCATAAGACTTGGGCCAACACTACAGCCTATGTATTCTGCCGTTGACTATGGAGGAGGTAGCTATTGAATTTTGTTTCTTGCTAAACCAGAAATTAGCTATTTCCAAGCATTTGACATGTGTCCGAGGTACTCTTCCTCGTCAACTCTACACCCAAAGATAGTCGAGTTTGAATAGCCAATTAGCTTGAATCCACCTTCCTTAGGATACCATAAGCCAACTTCTTGGCTTCCTTTCAAATATCTCAAGATTCTCTTGTCATGCGATCATGTGGCTTTCTTTTGGAGCAGATTGAAATCTTGCACATACACCTACATCAAAGGTGATGTCCGGCCCGCATCGTGAGATAGAGTAATGATCCAATAAGTGCTCAGATCTTGTTTGATCTCGCAGCTTACCTTCGCATCCATATCCATTTTGACTGATGTATTCATTGGTATTTTCACGAAGACTTCTCTTCCATACCAAATTTCTTCATTAAATCTCTCGGTGTATTTTTGTCGACTTATGAAGGTTCCATCCTTCAAATTGTTTCACTTGGAGTCACAGGAAGAATGTCGGCTCTCCTATCATGCTCATTTCGAATTTGCTTTGCATGAGATTTGAGAATTTATCACACAACTCTTTGTTTGTGGATCCAAAGATGATGTCATCCACATATATTGGAACAAGCAAAGATACTCTTCCCATCTTGAATTAAGAGTGTTCTATCCACTTTGCCTTTTGTGAATCCGTTCTCGCTTAGGAATTGTGATAATGTATCATACCATGCTCGGGTGTTTCAATCCATATAAAGCTTCCTTGAGTTTGTATACCTTATCTCCAAGAGTCTTCTCGCTCAAATCCTGGATGTTGTTCAACATATACTTCTTCTTCCAATAATCCATTAAGGGATGCACTCTTTACATCCATTTGATATACAATAAAGTTCTTGTGAGTGCATAGGCAAGAAACATCCTTATGGCTTCCAATCTTGCCACATGAGCAAAAGTTTCATCAAAATCTATTCTTTATTCTTGGCAATACCCATTGGCTACCAATCTTGCTTTGTTTCTCACTACGTAACCTTCCTCATTCATCTTGTTTTTGAACACCCATTTAGTGCCAATAACATTTTGATGGGTAGGTCTTTGAACCAATTCCCACACTTTATTCCTCGCAAACCGATTTAGCTCTTCTTGCATGGCTTGAATCCAATGTGTGTCATCCAATGCTTGTGACACATCTTTTGGTTCTATTTGTGAGATGAAGCAAGTAAACATTGCTTTTGTTGAGTTCGATCTAGTTTTCACACCTTCTCTTACATCTCCAATGATTAGTTCTCGTGGATGGTCTCTCGGCCATCTTACATCGAGTTGGAGTAAGTTAGCCGGATTCGGATTCGATCGTCTTGTAGTCGTGTCATTTTGATCACTCTCTCATCATCATTTATTTAGTTGATTTTCCACTTTGTCTTTGAGACTCGGCTATCTCATCTTCATCCGGATTTATAATTCCACTTGACTTCAACATAGGGTCTCTTCTCGCATCGTTGGTTGATTCAAATTATCACCGACTCTTCAATGTCTTCTCCATTTATGTTGGGTTCATCAAACACCACATGGATAGATTCTTCTCGTAACCATTGGCCTCTTCTTGAGCACTCAGTAGGCTTTGCTTTGGTGAGTATCCTAAGAAGATACCTTCATCGACTTTAGCATCAAAGGCCTTTAAATTATCTTTGCCATTGTTATGGATGAAGCATTTGCATCCAAATATTCTAAAGTATGCAACATTTGGCTTTCTCCTCCCCAATTTCATAGGAGTCTTTGTCAACCGTCTGCTTTATCATGCATCTATTTTGAGTATAACATCTTTGTGTTTATTGCTTGACCAAAATCTTTTAAGCGACCCTGCTTGACTAACATGGTCCTTGCTTTGCTTCTTTGAGAGTTTTATTCCTTCTTTCTCGCAACTCCATTCTCACTGCGGAGTCCTTGCTGCAGTAATTCATGACTAATACCATTTTCAATACAAGATCTTGAGTTATTATACCATTGACAAACTCGGTTCCTCTCCGTCGATCTTATTTTGATAATGGTTTGACTCTTCTCATTTTGTATTCTCTTCATCACCGTGTGGTAGTTTCTGCAGAGTTTCTTTCTTCTTACACACGAATATTGTCCATGTATATCTTGAGTAGTCATCTACTACCACCAAGGTGTATTTCTTCCCACTTATGTTGGCTGGTTCAATCTGGACCAAATAGATCCATATGTATCGGGTGCAATATTCTTGTTGAAGATGGACATGTCTTTTCTTTGAATGATGATTTGATCTGTTTTCCTTCCGACATGCATCACATATACTTTCCTTCTTGTATCTCGAGTCTGAAGTCCTTCCACAAGATTACTTCTTGCAAGTTTGTTAATAGTTTTAAAATTCAGGTGACTCGAACAGCTTCTTGTGCCATAGCCAACTTGATTCAAAGTGTCTTTGCTAGCGAGACAAGTGCTTGGTGTTGCGATTGACCAATCTACCACATACATGTACTTTTGTCGCATCATTGCAACACTATTTCATTAGTTTCACATCCTTGATTTGGCATACACCCATATTGAATCCAACATTGTAGCCTTTGTCACGAGTTGACTTATGCTTAGCAAGTTGAAATTGAGGCCTTCAACATATGCAACATCCGTAATTTCTAATCCATTTTTCTTGATGGATCCAATGCCTCTTATTTCTCATGGAGCTTCATTTCCTCCAAATATGACTTTTGCACCTCTAACATCCTTGAATTTTGATAGATTTTTCTTATTTCTGTCGTAATATGTGTCCGGAATGTCCAAATGACCATCGTCCATGTACCAGGTTCCTTGGCACTCACCGCCTTCCTTGAACCCGCAATCAAGAAAATTAGGTTTTAGGTACCCATACTTGCCTGGGTCCTGAGGGGTTAGTATTGTAAGATGATCCAACCAACCTATAGCCAATTGATTTGACTCTAAGGGGTTGTCATCTATCCGTGCCATAATCATAATTAATTTTGGCAAATTGCTTTGGGATTCTAGGTTCATACAACCTGTCTCTTTTGTCCGTATGCATGTGTATGTGTTTTAGCAATTGCCTTCTTTGGGTAGTTGTGATATCTCTGAGTGTAGTGCCTAGGTGCATATGTGTCTTTGATGAAAGCTCTTATGCCTTTGGAATGGCCTTTCTTTGAGTTCTAGGCCTTTGCCACTTAGACTTATATTCCATAGGTCTTTCTTTGATAGTTCACATTATTCCAATCGGCTTGGCTTGGGTATTTTCTACCATTCCCATCATATGTGTTTCTTTTATAGAATTTCTGGACTTTTGGTAGCTCTGTTTCTTCTTTACTGAGTATCTCCCGTTTGGAGTTTGCTTTGAGGAACTCGATTGATTTCTTCTCAGTTGTCCTCTCAATATACTCAACTCGGTTGTTTTCCTTTTCCTTTATAACCAAGGCCGGTTGCTTGTGATTGTGCTTTGGAATAAATGTGTGTGCATCATTTGGAGTTTTCCATTTTAGAGATACTTCATTGCTTGAAGATCCCTTTTCCAAAATCACTTTTGGAACTTGACATAACATAGAGGAATTAAATCCTAAGCCCTTGTCTTGTCTCCACATTCTCTTTGACTCATAATAAGATCATCCAATGATTTGGATGCCTTAGTGAATGAGGCTATCACATTTTTGAGGTCATTCTCCCTCTTTTCTATAGCACTATCTCTGCTTTATTAACTTAGCATTTTCAAATTTTTAGACTTTTATTCTCATCGCTATTTGACTTAGAGTACTCGGCTCCTTAGTTAGGCGTGAGTTTTGGCTCTTTAGTAGGCTGTTTTCCTCATTTAGTAGTGTGTGTGAGGATTTAATGTGTTCAAAATCTTTCATCATTTTGCTTAATGAATCATAAAGATCGAGTGGGTGATGAAGTGTGTGTGTCACAATCACTATCACTAGTATCTCGAGTGTGATGAGTTAGAGTGTACCTCATCTTCTTGGTCGGGTTGGTTTTGTTCTTTAGCCATTAGACATATCAAGGCTTCTTCTTCGAGTCACTTGAGTAGTCGACTTCACTACTCTCCGAGTCTACTGTGTCTTTTGACTTGATCAGATCGGCCATCTCTGCAGCCAACATTGCCTTTCTCTTTTCCCCCGCTTCTTTCCTCAAGACTTTTCTTTCCTCTTCATTCCTGTATTTGTTGACTACGAGGATATGGGCATTCAATGGCATAGTGACCGGGTTGCTGCGGTTCCAACATAGATTTTCAACTTTTTGATCGATTCTTTCCATCCTTGGATTGTCGGCTCTTTGATATTCAACTTTTTGATGCTCTGCTCTCTTGGGTGTTCTTTCTTCCCTTGACTTGGAGGAGCCGAGTGTCTTCCTCGGAGGATTCACCTTTGCTTCTTTTGTAATTCTTATTGAAGAACTTGTTAAACCTTTTAACCATCAATGCAATTTCCTCTTGGTCAATGACTTCTTTGACCTCGGCTCTCTTTGTCGTCCTTAACAATTAGAAGCAAATTTGTTTTGGGCACAACTGTTTCCTCTTGGTCTTTTCTTCTCGGCTCAAATTCGTAGGCTTTGAGATCGAGAATAGCTCATGGTTGGATGTCTTCGCTAGGTCCATAGAATGTCTCATGGCCATGACTTTCATATCCCACTCGGTTGGGAGACTTCTTAGAATCTTCATACACATTTCTTCTGTATATTCCTTTCCAAGTGCATACCATTGATAATTTACGTGAACCAAGCATCCAACTGATCCAAGTTTCTTCGCAAGCATCTTAAAGTTTTCAAATTTTTGTACAACAAAAGATAGTTTATTTTCTTTGATTTGCTCGAGCCTTCGCAAATCAAGGTTAGCTTGTCCCATTTCTTTTGCCGTTTTGCATGATTTGACTTTGTTAAACATGGCTTTGTCCAAAGTTTTGTAAAGAATGTCCTTGGCCACATTGTCCAAGTTATATATTTTCTGTCATCATTTGTCCATTCACTCTTGGTTTTTCAACCATCGCCGTGCAGGAGCAACATTCTCTTCTCCTTCACCGCAGCAGACTCTTCTTCTGCAATGTGTTCACTTTTAAGATTTGGAGTGGCCCATCTTCTATCACTATCCACATCTCATCGTGTAATCTTTGATAGATGAGCACAATACGAATTTTCCAATCATCAAATTCTTCAATTGTGAACATAGGGATGCGTGTCAAATTTGCTTCCATGATAATAACTTTCTTTGAATAAAAAAAAATTGAAATATTAAGTACTAAAACAAGCTTTGAAAAATTTGGAAATCTAGTTCATGACCGATGCGGAAGGGCTTAATGAACCAACCGCTCGATACCACTTGTAGGTCCCAAGGAGTGTGAGTGTAAGGTTTAGAAGGGGGAGGGGTTGAATAAACCTTACCAACTTTTTGATTTAGTCCTTTTAAAATGTTCGAGTTAATACTTCACGGTGAGTGCTTGATGGACAACTAAGTTAGTTAATCGTGAGTTAGTCACTCAACGGACTCATTGAGCCGTTGATAGAATAACTCAAATTGTTTTTGACTAAAGACTTAACTCATTGCGATATGTTTTTTGGAAGACTTAACACCCTTGAACTTGGTTAAGTTTGTTTTAATACTTGGTTTTAGTACTTTGTTGATTATCAATTGGATAGCAAATTTATCGTGAGATATTAAAGTAATATGCGAAATTGAAATGATGAAATGTAAATGACACAATAAGTTTTTATAGAGGTTCGAAGATGGGGTAATTCTTCTACTCATCTCTTCTCCAACTCCCGGAGGAATCCACTAAGTATTGATCAATATACGAGTGGTTAACACCCGATACAAGTCTTGATCACACAAATGACTTGATCCTTGGGACTCGATCGGAGATGCCTTGATCACACAATTGGCTTCTCGTGCGACTCGAAACTTCTTCACAGGCAACGCGCTACTACAACCCACTTTCTCAAGCTTCTTGGATTTGATCACAAAGCCCTCCAAAAACTCGAGATTGGTTCAACCTTGAACCTTCCTACAATCCTCCGTGGAATGTAGACCCCCTTGATTCTTCAAATGTTTCCTCTTCAACTGATAGAAGTTGTCTTTCCTTCACAGGTGAGTGTTGGATTGATTTCCTTCGTAATGTAGGCTTGAGGATTGATCTTGAATGACTTGAGAATATTTTTGGTTACAGTTTGAATGTTAGCTTGAATGTTCGTGGTTCGTAACCTTTTCTCGAGTGATTCCTCGGCCTTTTATAATGATCTTTCAAAAATTTGCCCGTTGAAGAGATAGGCTTATTTTTAAAAGACACTTGTGGTCGTTGGCTTGTCTTGTTGCGATCTTTGGAATTACCACTTCCTCGTATGAATGATTCTTGACTTTTCGAGTTCGACACAGTGCAGTGCTTCCCATTGGTTTATTCCTTTTGCACGCTTAAGGGGATCGAGCACTTTAAGAAAGCGATATGGAGGTATTACTTGTTTAAGTAATTCTCTTGACTTACATAACGGATCTCTTTCGATTATCTCGTCTTGATCGCATTTTCTTTACTTCCCATTGACTTTGAGTCGACTTCAAATCATTGGATGCCTCTTCTGTCATTTCAACTTGAGACTTGGGTTTGTCTTGAGTTGACTTGATGATACTTCACTCACTGAATCTCACCGCACCTTGATCGAGTTCTATCTTCTCTTCTTGCCACACTCACCGCCTTGCAATGAGTCTTCCTTATAGTCTCTAGTTGTCTTTCTTGCATGTTCGGCATAGGCGACTTGACTCGACTCGACCAACCCACCTATCTATTACAATGAAATTTACAACGAAAAAATGGGGTGCCAACTTTCTATTCTAAGTTTTACATGACATTCATCAAAATCTAAAAATTAATTTCCCAACAACGAGTCCGCAATTCACTTTTCAAATTTTTAGTGCATTATAAAAATATAACTATGCATATGAGAGTGTATATGTAGCTCTCTGCAAATAGTATGAATACACATGTATTGATTTTCGTAGACAAACATTTACACGAACACAATAAATATCTTAACCTCACACAGTTAAAACATACTTGAATCCAAAAGTTAACATGATATAGAATACCGTTTTGATAGAATAATCATGAAACTGATCACATAACGAGCATTCACGAATCACATTATGTACATTCAATATATATATTTAACGGGCTCATGAATCCGATTAACGGGCTCGACATAAACATAATATCGATCATACACGAGCTCATGAATCGATTAACGGGCTCGGCAATCATATAATTAATATAACCGAATAGTAAATAAAGAATATAATACGCACTCAAGCGGATGGAACAATTAAATCTTAAATTGTTGGAGATTTATCACGTGCGATATTATATTCGAAATTAAATCGAAAACTTACTTGCATTCCCCAAAAACGAAATTATACAAAATGCGAGAAAATTAGGCCGGGATAGAGTTCGACTCTATGTCTTTAAGACGAATTTTCCCGCTACGGTACCCATGGTTGAATAGCAAACGTCTCCCAAGATACAACGGTCTCCTCTTTGCTGTAGTAGCACTCCAAACAACAAGAGACGGCGAACTTCGAATGTTTTGTACTCTTTTTTTTTAACGAAAAATATTGACGAAAAATATGATTATGAATGTATGCAAAATTGCTTATTAAATATCTGCAGATCTTGGGATATATATAGATTACCAAAGGTAATAAGTGAAACAACACAATTGTTCGAATAAACATGTCCAATTATTCGAACAGACACGCCCATTGGTTTCAAACGAAACAACACAACTATTCGAATAAACCTTTTCAATTCGAATAGTTTGATGAACAACGATCACACCTTTTGGCAATAATTTCTCATTCACCCGAAATATCTATTATATTTCCAACAGATTTTGCCGGTGTACCACCGTAAAAAGCGCCATCAATTTAGCCGTAGTGTTAGCATGATATAAGGCCATGTTCATTGAGTTCTTTGCCATTGGTCGCAATGAGAATTAGGAACATGAAGGCTCTTGTACTTTGAGGATTGTAGAGTGTTCGGACAAAGAGAAGGGTTTCACCATAAACAATGAGGAAGGTCAACAAAGGTGGCTAATGAAAAAAATAATTATATTACTAAGGGATGAAACATGTGCAAAGAAACCTTTGTTGGCATATGCCGTGGGAAAGGAAATAGGTGCGCTGATTTCCTTGAATCTTCTTTTGCAACACTCTTGCAAATTATCTCTATAAATAGAGAAGGAAGTGCGGAGGGAGAGGCATCCAACCAAGAGTGAATTCAAGAGAGAAAAATAGAGTGTAGGCATTTGGGGTGATCAATTTGTGTGAAACAAATTGTGATAAGTCTTGAGGAAACACTCGGGTATTTTTCTTGGGGCAATACAAAGGGTTGGGGAGAGTGTTCTTTGATAGCTAATAAAGTGGTTGTACGAGTCTTATATTCTTGGGTTTGGTCCATAAAACTCAAGGGGTGTATTTTTTGTACCGGAAATTCTTTATTAGTAAAGAACGGAAACTCTGGGACGTGGCGGGTTTTGCCGAACCACGTAAAATCACTGTGTGCATTTTATTTTCTGTCGTGTCATTTATTTTTTGCCATCATCTTGTTGGTGTGATTTGTCGGGTATTCCGGATAAATCAAATCTCGGACCACGACACGCCTCCGCTGCGCCCAACAAGTGGTATCAGAGCCACTTGGTAAGCCGGGCAAGGTAGAAAATTGAGATTTGATTTTTTCCGGATGGACACCGTGGCAATGGCAAATCCATTCAAGGTGCAACAATTTGACGGCAAAGGAAATTTCATTCTTTGGCAACGAAGGGTGAAGGATCTCCTAGTTCAACAGGGCTTGGCACTGGCGTTGAAGGAGAGAAGAGAAAACCGAGAAATGAAAAAGACGCGCAGTGGGAAGATTTGAAATCGCGCTGTGTCAGCACGATTCGACTTTGTATTGCGGACAACATAATCAATAATGTTGTGGATGATGATTCTGAAGATTCAGCACCAGAGTTGTGGAAAAAATTGGAGAACTTGTATCTCGGGAAAAATTATCCACAAAGTTGCTTTCCAAGCGGCGTTATATAGATTGAAGATGCCGGAGGGTGACAATCTGATGGATCACATGAACCAATTTCATGGACTGGTGGATCAACTGGGGAAAGTTGGTGTAAAAATTGAGGAAGAAGATAAAGCCCTTTTACTTCTTACCTCTATCCCGATTCATATGATAGTCTAGTGACGACGTTGTTGTACAGAAAGACACACACTGGACTTGGAGCATATAAAAGCATCATTGTTGTCCCACGAAAAACAAAAGAAGGCAAACCAGGAGGAGGGACATGAATCTGCTTTGGTTGCTCGGGGCATGAATCGGAACGGGAGGAAATCTGGTGGTGGATCTGTGACCAGCAGGTCAGATTCAAGGACCAGGGGAAAGGGTATTGTGTGCTATCGTTGTCACGAGGAAGGCCACATAAAAAGGAATTGTCCTCGGAGAAAGAAGGATGATGACGGTAAAGGTGGCGGTGGTGATGCGGTGATAGGCTGCGGAAGAAGACGAGATGTTTACACGCTCTCGCAAGTATGGATACTTTTTCTCGAGACGGGTGGATTTTAGATTCGAGTGCGTTATGCATGTGTGCTCCAGGCACAGGATTATTTTGATTCACTTCAATTGCGAGGGGCGGAACTTTGTCCTTGGGTGATGGTTCTACTTGTAGAGTCATGGGATTTGGAGTGGTGAAAATCAAAATGGGTGATGGAGCGGATCGTGCTTTGGGTGGTGTGGCCTATGTCCCAAAAATGCGAAGGAATCTAATTTCCTCGAGCCAACCGGATTCCAAGGGCTATGAGTATTCAAATTTGGAGGTGGAGTCCTGAAAGTCACACGTGCGGAGAGGTCCTAATGGTGGGAGAAAAGTATCGGAATTTGTATCGTCGGTGACCTCTAAGGATTACTGGAAGTGGAGCATGCCTAAGGCTTCCGAGTGCGCAGACGGGTGTGTAGGAAATCTGTTTGGGCGAGAGGATGGATTGGGGTCGTCCTCTCGGCGAATAACTAGTGGTGTTGATCGGATCGCACATGTGCATTGACCGATTGAATCAGTGGAGTTAGGACCTTACGATTCGGCATGTGCGCAGAATCAAGGCCAATGGTATTTTCGATGTTCTAGTTAGCGATGATATTGTTTTATGGTTAAGGTGGAGATTGTTGGACATTCACCATAAACAATGAGGAAGGTCAACAAAGTGGCTAATGAAAAAAATAATTATATTACTAAGGGATGAAACATGTGCAAAGAAACCTTTGTTGGCATATGCCGTGGGAAAGGAAATAGGTGCGCTGATTTCCTTGAATCTTCTTTTGCAACACTCTGCAAATTATCTCTATAAATAGAGAAGGGAAGTGCGAGAGGGAGAGGCATCCAACCAAGAGTGAATTCAAGAGAGAAAATAGAGTGTAGGCATTTGGGGTGATCAATTTGTGTGAAACAAATTGTGATAAGTCTTGGGAAACACTCGGGGTATTTTTCTTGGGCAATACAAAGGGTTGGGGAGAGTGTTCTTTGATAGCTAATAAAGTAGTTGTACGAGTCTTATATTCTTGGGTTTGGTCCATAAAACTCAAGGGGTGTATTTTTTGTACCGGGAAATTCTTTATTAGTAAAGAACGGAAACTCTCGTGGGCGTGGCGGGTTTTGCCGAACCATGTAAAATCACTGTGTGCATTTTATTTTCTACGTCGTTCATTTATTTTTGCCATCATCTTGTTGGTGTGATTTGTCGGGTATTCGGATAAATCAAATCTCGGACCACGACACACATCCGCGCCCAACAGGTTGTTTGTCTTAGAGCAAATCCTATGTATAAGTTCATCTGTTATTACTGCATTATTGTTGGGTTGTGCTAGTGTTGAGATGTTGATTTGTGTAATTAGGAGTATGAGGAACATCACGAATGTGCTATGAAAAGGTCTAGCCATCATTTTTTGATCTTGAGTTTTGGTAATTACATTTTGTTTGATTGTTGAATTCTTGTATAAATAAATTAGTTATTTTACATATCTTCTATGTTTTCATGTGTGATTAAATAAGATAGGGTGCATATATATAATGGTGAAACGACTTGATGACAAGTGAAGCAAAACAGGATTAGGCATTATTAACGAAAACTATTGTACAAGAATATTAAAATACCAAGAATATAAATCAATCCCATTTTTTTTTTACCTTTCTTTTCCATAGAATCTGATTAGTAAATATGTTTAACTTCATTTCCCAACTAGAAAGCGTATATTTAGAAAAATGACTTGAATCTTTTGTTGGCTTAACAAATTTGGTCCTGGAAATATTATAGATAACAATTTTATCTAATCTAGCTCGTACGATTTTGGTTCTGTCTTCTGTGCAATTTTGATGCTATAAGTTCTGATTTGTACAATTTTAATGCTATAAGTTCTGATTTTGTGTAATTTTAATTCCAACTGGCTGTTTCAATATTTCATTTGTTACCATAATATCATCCTTTAGCCAAAGTACCCAAAATGCACATGACCTTAAAAAGTTGCATACTACATGTTGTACCTCGTCCGACTTGGAAATAATTAAGACAATGAAAGTTAGATCTCAATCTCAAAACAAATTGACCTGACAGCAAGGCCAACAACAACAATGATCGTCCGAGTTTGATGTCTGGCCTAACAAATACAATGCAAGAGGCATCTATATATTCCGACCTGATAGAGGAACCGACATGAAACATCAGTTCCAACTTAATGGAGAAAAGAACCCGTATATCAAGGAATGTCAGTCAACATAACAAATATCACATAATCAATCACATACATCAATTTTATCCCCGATGACACCGATATCTTTAAATCTAAGATGTCATCCAAATATTGATGGGAAATCATTATCTACCATTTAAGCTACTTGTACATAAGGAGATGATTACTCATCCTCTATAAATACCCTCATTTATGATTGTGAAAAGGTTTTAGTTCCAATTCTAACGGCTTTGTATTATAGAGCATTCATCACATCAAGCTTCCTAGCTAAATAAGAAAAGAATTATTATACCTGACCCGTCCTAGGTCGGCAAATTTGTGTTTTTTTTTTTTTTTTTTTTTCACTCTTTTTATGTTACTTTTGACATTTTTTTTATAAGTTGTGAGTAGTGGTTGAAGGGGAGAGGATAAATTTCAAAGAAATTGAATGATACATAGTTGAAACTTTGATCAACACCCTTACAAAAGGTGAGCAATACCATTTAAGCTACAAGCTAGTGGTCATAACTCATAAAATATTTTGATAGTTGTTAACTCACAAAACTCATGTCTTATTATTTGACACATTAAATATACAAATCCCCACGTCAACACTACATACGACAGTTAAAAGTTACAATAAGTCTAAAAATTGTTATTTTGACTAAATTAAAGGGCAAAATCATTATTAAACCGGCGTTTCATTATATTATATCTCGAATGATATCATTCATATTGATACATGGGGACTCAAATTTTACCCTGTAATATACTACAAATCGCCAAAATGATACTACAAACATCATTGAGATTACGATTAGCCTCCAGGACGGCTGATTGCTCGCGAGGTGGTTTCATCAATTCTTTATCGCAAGATTCAACTAATTCCACAGAATCCCAAATGTAGCGTCCCACATAATATGAATCCCCAGCTTCCATGTATCTGTTAGCTTCTCTGAGTTTATTCACAACGACTTTATATTTTAAGAAACAATTATAGTACTTTATTCTTAGTTCTGGTTTATGAACCGTTATACCTCGGTAATGGTCCCATGTTAAGACAAGCTGTTCTTAGTGACGGCCAGGAAATCTCGGGTAGGGGGCCCAACTAATGTTAATGTAAAACGAGTCCATCGGATTTTTGGTCACTTCTCCATAATAAAAATAGTTTTAACCATGTTTTCTTAATCATTTTTAGTTCAAATTTCCACTTTGTCTTTTTTTCCTTTCTAGGGGATCGGCCCATGACCCGTCTGAAAAAATATCTTTTGCATCAATTTTCTTCGAAATATAACCAAATACCTCATCGAGATAATACAAAAAGGTATGATTGTGTCAAAATGGCTAAAAAATATGTTTTCAAAAATATGACTATTTTCATTTGTACAAAACATAAGTAGACAATTTGTCCATTACCACATTTAAAAATTAAAAACAATATATCAAATTTAAAATAAATAGAAATTTTGATTAAGTGATTGTATTAATTCAATCACATCTTGAGATTAAAAGATAAATAATAAAATACAATTATATCAATATACCAAAAGGGACAAATAGAGACATAACAAAATAATGCAAAAATTCAAGTTAAAGTTTGTGGCGGAGCTTAAAAAATGTACAAATTCTTTAAAAATGAGTAAAATGACCAAGACTCATATTTTCAATATTCACAAATGAAAGCAGGAAAGAAAATGCAGAATAATTGAAGAACTTTTTTTCTAATTTTCTATTTTTTTATTTATTTTAAGATTAAAAAGTGAAAGGACCAAAATATCCTTACTTTTTGTCAAAATTTGAGGGGGGCCCAGTGCCCCCCTTGGCCCCATAGTGGCTTCGTCACCCCGACTGTTCTAGCTCGAGATTGAGCCATGTTCATGGATTTGTCGCCTAAGGTTGCAAGAGGATTAGAAAGAAGGTTTTTACCTTTTAAGGGGTTTAGATTGTTCGTGCAAAGAGAAGGGTTTCGTGTTTTGGAGCATATTGTGTGAATGAGATTATCTGTTATTATTGAGCTTTCAATTGATGTTAGGAGTATTGATGCGGACGGAAGCGTAACAAGAACAACAAAGAACACAAATACTACCGTTGATTCGCAAGAATACTAGGAAGTATTGAATAAAGCAATATAATTCTCAAAAGAACATGTATTGCAAAGAGAATAATCTCAAACTTAATAATATTCAACCTCCCTAAAAATAATAAAATAACAAGTATTTATAGGATTAAAATCCTACCAAAATAAAACTCATAACTTGACTAGGAAACTTAAAAGATAAACTCAAATAGAATACTAAACAAATCACTATCTAAAATATAAGATATTCTAAAATCCTAAAATATAATAAAACTAGATATTATCTCCATCATTCTCTCCTCAGGTCGAAACGATTCGTCCTCAAATCGAAAGGAGATCGAAGAATTCTCAAACCATGGAGGGGCACGAGGAGGTCTCGGAAGGGAGATCCGAAAAATTATCAAACCATGAAGGCGCGAGGAGGGGCGAAACAAGAAAATAAGACGAATATCATCATTAGTTTCTAACCCTTCAAATCGCTTGATCACGCATTGGCCCCCAAAAAGTAATGCATCATTGTCAGCATATATACAAGCATCGACATGCCTTTTTGTATTTAACGTGCACAAAGGGGTTGAGTTTCTACTTTCACTTTAATAATATGCACACCAGGAGTTCAAGCAAGCCCACGTGTTCTTCAAAGCATGTTTCATAAATGACTTACTTGTTTTAATTGACACACCATTCTCTTCATCCGGCAAATTCGATAAGTCAATCTGGATGATTTGAAAAACCGCGATATCGTTGCATGAGACTTTAATGGCGACGAAGTCCCATCAAGTACAAATACGGGGTATGCTCCAAACTCAATTTCTTTGTCGATAATTAGTGGGCCATCATAATCACTGTTTTCCTCTTCATCGAAAATTGGAGGGCCATCATATTCAAAATTCTCTTCAAATTGAAGAGATTTTTCATAGTCAATCTACGGAATTGGGTCTTCATCTTCCTCATCAAAAACAACAAAGAACACAGATACTAACCGATGCGGGCGGGCGTAATAAGAACAACAAAGAACACAAATACTACCGTTGATTCGCAAGAATACCTAAGTATTGAATAAAGCAATATAATTCTCAAAAGAACATGTATTGCAAAGAGAATAATCTCAAACTTAATAATATTCAACATCCCTAAAAATAATAAAATAACAAGTATTTATAGGATTAAAATCCTACCAAAATAAAACTCATAACTTGACTAGGAAACTTAAAAGATAAACTCAAATAGAATACTAAACAAATCACTATCTAAAATATAAGATATTCTAAAATCCTAAAATATAATAAAACTAGATATTATCTCCATCAAGTATGAGAAAAATTATTGAATAGTTAAGAGAGGAAAGTGTACTCATTTTTGAGATTTTGAATTTTGATTTTTTTGCTTTATTATATAGTAGTTTAGGTACTAGGCGGAGTATTTTCTATTTCTGAAGTAAGTAAGAATTGATGCATATAAAGGCAAAATGTATTAATGACCAATTTCACTATTGAAACTTTTGCACAAGAAACATTATATCCATTAATCCTTCCCTTTGTTTTTCCTTTAAAAACTTTTTGCATCATCTGATTACCCTTGAGGTTTGTATTTGTTATATCTCAAATAGATTGCAATTTGTAAAAGACAAATAAATGTCAAAATTGTTTTTGTAATTTTGAATATAACTAGGGTTTTTATAATAAGACTAAACCAGAAGGTACAATATGTAGTTATCCGTAGGGAAAATTTTGAAAATAGACTATGAATTAGATGTCAGGAATCATAGGGTTAATTGTGATTTTAGTCATGTAACTCATTGGGATTGACAATCATAGTCCTGTAATTTTTGATGTGATAATTTCAGTCCTTAATGGTTTTATCATTTAGTCGAAGTAGCAATTCTAGTCCTCTAATTTATCACTATCACACGTATTTTGTGTATTTTAAGTTTTAAGCTAAAGGACAGGATATTGTGAAAAACAAATAAAATAATGAAACATTAAATTGAGACTAAAATTGCACAAATTAAAACTTATGGGAAGAAAATTGCTCATAATCCAAAATCTACATGACCAAAATTACTATCTAAATTATTAACTGCACCAAAATTGCTAGCCCAGAAGTGAATTATACATCAATCATATGATCAGCCATTCAACTTGACAATTTATTGCAAATCTCCACAATTATATCGCAAATATCTTTAAACTCCCTATTAGCCTGCAAAAATTCCCTATTCGCCTGCAATTTGGTCGACGGTGGTTTGATCAACTCCACATCACAGGAATCAACTCGATCAACGGCCATCAATGTGTGTGTTTTGACAGATATTGCCTCTCCAGCCGCCATTAATTTTTTAGCTTTATTCAGTTGCTTCATAGCATCTCCATATTTCTGAACACACCTTTTGTACCTTTTTTTCAGTTCAAATTTAGGCGCTGGTGTACCACGATAATGGTCCCAAATCATGGTGGCTGTTCTGTTAGCATGAGATTGTGCGATGCTTATGGGATTTGTTGCCAAGACAACAAGTGGTTTCGGAAAAAGGCGAGTGCCTCTTAATGAATCCAGGTTGTTTAGACAAAGATTAGGGTTTCTTGTCTTGGAGCAGATATCTTTGATTATTTCATCTGTTATTCTTGCATTTCTATCTGAAAATGTGAAAATTTTGATTGATTGGTTTAGGAGTGTGAAAATAATCAAGAGTGAGGTGAGGAAAGAAAGTGTCATTCTTGAGCCTTCTGCCTTCCTATTTTAATTTTGTATTTTCACTCTGTGTTTTATTTTTTATTTTTACCTGAATGTTTTATGATAATGCAAAATATATGTATGATTTGCTGTTTTTATAGTGTTGGGATGTTTTTCTCTTTTTGAGATATCAACGATATGATATATGTAATGGCAAATTTTATTAATGTCCAAGTGAAGCAAAATCCGCTTGGCCATTAGTGGAATTTCTGAACAAGAAATATATCTTTAATTAGGGTTTATTACAAAAACTATCCCTGAAATTTAGTTTGATTACAAAAAACTCAGTTATTTTTTAAAATCAAATATAACCATTGACATTTGTTTCTCTTATCCAAATTTCATTTTCAATGGAATGGTATTTGTTACCATGAGCTTGTAGCTCAAGTGGTATCGCTCACCCTTTGTAAGGGTGTTGGTACCGGTTCAACCCCAGGTATCTTTCGGTTCTTTGAAATTTATCGCCTCCCCTCCAACCAGTACTACCAACTTATTAAAAAATAGAATGGTATTAGTTAGTTAAATTCAGACCTCAAGGGGGGTTGTTTGTCTTATCCCTTTCCATTATAATAAACCATGCTAATTGTACAATTATCTATGTATTGAAGACTTTTAACACAGATTAATAATTTTAATGAAAGAAAAATGCAGATTCAAGGAGTTATTACAAACGGATGCATTCATACATCATGATCCCAAATATTCATTCCTTATATTGTCTTATTTCGATATTATTTCTAATCAATCCTTATACTCATCTTCAAGGTACCACATATGACCATCAAGATACTACTAAGATCGTAGAACTTCTTATTATCATGTGTGAGGCCTGATGCTTCATGCCACTGTTTAGCTAATTCTTGGTCACAAGAACGAACTTTATTCAAGGCGTTCAAAGCATACTCTCTGACAGGTTTTATCTTGGCATCAGCCATGGATTTTTCAGCTTTAGTAAGCTCATTCATAGCATCCGTGTAATCCTTCAAACACTTGCGGTACGCATCTCTCATTTCAAAAAATCTGTGTTGGTCTTTCATGCCATCATAAACGCGAACGATCTTTTTTGCTGTCGTTTTAGCATGTCGCTTTACCTGTGCCATTACGTTTGCAAGAGGTTTAGGAAAGAGTGTTTTGCCTTTGAATTGGTTGAGAATGTGCTGGCAAGTATTGTAGTCCCCTGTTTTGTAGCAAATATTCTGGATGACTTCATCTGTTACTATTACTACCAGGGGGGCCTTAACAATCCCGGGATTAAAAGTAATACTTTCGTTTTTAGAACAATTGGCTGTAGCAGATATTGTTAGGAGTATAAGGAAAAACAAGAATGAGCTAAGCAGGGAGAGTTTGGTCATTCTTCTGAAATTCTTGGAATTTACTATTTCTTGTCTTTAAAAAAAAAACAGATTGTTTGTTTTGAGAATGTAGAAAACCTGAATATTTTTGTGTTTTAAATAGGTTAAGGGTATTTGTTTGTTCTTCTGTTAGAAAGTAAGAAATTGTGCATAAAATGGCAAAATACATTGATGAGAAAGCAAAATGATACTTATCTCAGTACTTATCTCGGATGAGTTTAATGAAATCTTAGTAAATAAGTCTGATTTTTTGGTGTTGGTACTTTTGCAACATCAAAATTAAACCCGCAAAACCAAGACTAAAGAAAGTGTGTTTCTAGCTAAGGACATGTTTTGTATTTATGATTACATCGTTAGAGCTTACAGAGACATTTATTTGTATTAGACTCATATTAATGAAGATGTTATCCTCTTATTACTCATGATCATCCCTACTCGTAGCAGACGTGAGACATTGTTTGTCTACCTAACAATCTTCCTCACTCATGTTCATCGTCGTTCATTTCAAAATTTCATTGTTTTGACTAATCTCTTTGACACTTTTCTTAATTTCTCTGGGATTTTAACTTTTTTGTAGTAATTTCTGTAGTTTTTTTGGTCCCAATATTATACCACATGTTTGCTCATAGATAAGAGTATTTTTCGGCCAAGTTTCATTTTTTTTCCGAGCCAATTCGATAAACAACTTACTTTTGTCTTTAGGCATCTTTGGCCTATGCTATAACTAGTCTAGAACTATGCCAATTGTCTTCATTATTTTGTTCATGAATAAAATTGTGTTTTTGCATTCTTTAGAATTCTGCAAAATTTATCACTTCTGCTCCACCAGCACTGAATAATGTTTATTTGTTTTAGGCCTGCCTCTACAATGGCATACTTTGTTGATTACATAGAGGATATCCAATTTCCTATGACGTTTCTTCAGATATTTTAATTTGCTCAATGAATGCCTAGGTGATGCCATTACTAAATTTACTGGATGAGTGCCAAGTTGATTTCATTATTATACACGTAGCATTCACGTGATGTCTTGAAACATAAATGAAAAACAATAGGAAATTTGAACTATGTTGATGACCATCTAACATGGTGTTTGGCTAAGCTTATAAGCTCTTCAAAACATGTTTACTATAGGTTGTTTGAGAGCTTATAAGTTCTTAAAATTTTGAAATCATATTTTTTCTGAAACAACTTATAATATCTTAAAAAAGTTGTTTATGAACTTATAATTTTTTTTTTTTTAATTTTGACTATTTTAATTATAAAACTGTCATTACTAACATCTAAAAACTCCATCATCTTATTTCATCCATAACACTCCAACAACTTATTCAAAAATAAGGTCTAACATCTTATAAGCTCTAAAAACATCGAGCTTATAAGATGTAAGAGCTTATAAGATCTCTTAAATACGTTGAGCATAACACCCTCTAAAGCAAGCCTTTCTAACCAAAACAATAAATGAAGATTAAAGAAGTTACATAAAAAGGGGATACTACGTCCCTATTACTCCACTGTATTTGATGAATGATACGCATACAATTATGACATCGTATTGTACATGTGACATTCATCCAAATACAATGGAACAAGAATGTAGAATAGGAAATCTCAATCCATCCCAAATGGTCAATATAACCTTATTTATATATTATTAACAATCAACCTTTTTTCCCAGGCGATACAGTACTACATATGACATATATAATACTAACAATATCTCTGAACACCTTGTAATCCTCCGAAGGCTTTTTATGCAAATCTTGATCACAAGAATAAACATAAGGCACAGCCAGTGAACTGTACAAATTGACATTTGATGCCTCGGCAAGATCCAATGATTTTTAGCTTCATTGAGTAGAGTCATAACACTTTCATACTTCTTCAAGCATTTATTGTATCTCATTTTCAATGTGGATTTTTCGTCTTTTATGGCGTCATAAAGGGCATAAATCTTTTTTGCTGTTTCTTTGGCATGTTTTTTTGCCATCTTTGTTACATTTGCTAGAGCTTTAGGAAAGAGGGGTTTTCCTTGAAATTTGATGAGAGTGAGCCGACAAAGACGAGGGTTGCCTGTTTGAGAACAAATCTTATAGATGACTGTTTCTGTTATTATTACTACTTCAGGTGTCTTGATAATTCTGGGATTTATGACAACCATTGCGTTATTGGAGGAACTATTGGCTGGAGGAGATGATGTTAGCAGTACAAGAAAAAACAAGAATGTGGTAAGAAGGGAGAGTTTGACCATTTTGATGAATTCCTGAATTTTTAAGTGTTTCTGTTATTTTTTTTGCACTTGGTTTTGTTGGACTCAGATTGTTTGCTTTCTCAGTCTGTGGATTGAAGAATGTCTGAATCATCCCTTTGTTCTTAAATAGGTTAGATGTGTATGTTTCTTCTTAAATGCAATAATTATCTCAGACATGTCTTAAAATCTCAGTAGATTTAAGGGTATCAATTCAGATGTTCTGTTAATCTGTTTTTGGTTTTAGGATTACATGCATATAGCAGCAAAATGCATTGATGACCAAGAAATTTTAATTTTTTTGACTACTCTTTTGGCATTTCTCTTAAATTTTACTGAAATTTAATTTTTATTTTTCTAGTACTTTCTGTAGTTGTTTTTAGCCCCAATATTCCAATATTCTACCACATGTTTGCCCATCTGTAAGAGTATTTTTCGACCATGTTTTGTTATTTCCCGAGTTAATTGGAAAAGCAACTAAATTTTAGACTGTTTTGCCTATGCTATAACTAGGTTAGAATTATGTTAATTGCCTTCATTACTTTTTGTTAATGAATAAAATTGTGTTTTTGCATTTTTTAAAACCCTGCAAAATTTTATCATTTCTGCTCCACCAGCACAGAATAACTGTTTCTCTGTTTTAAGAAACGAAAAAATTGGCCATTATAATGGCAAACTTAGTTGATGACCATCTAATGCAAAATTTTCTAACCAAAACAATAAGTGAAGATTTAAAGAGTTAAATGAAAAGGGACACCACATTATCCCATATAATCATGGGCCATATCGCCTTATTTAGAGATTATTACCAATCAACCTTTAATTCATTTCCCAGGTGACACAATACTACATATGACATATATAATACTAACAATATCTCTAAACATCTTGTTTTCCTCAGAAAGGTTAGATGGTTCATAGGGCTTTCTATGCAATTCTTGATCACAATCATAAACTTCATTTACAGCATTTGAGCTGTACATTTTGACTTTTGATGCCTCACCACGATTCAACGATTTGTCAGCTTTATTGAGTAGATTCATAGCATTAGCGTACTGCTTCAAGCACATATTGTATCTCATTTTCACTGCTGATTTCTTGTCTTTTATGGTGTCATAAAGGGCGTAAATCTTTTTTGCCGTTTTTTTGGCATGTTTTTTCGCCATCTCTGTTATGTTTCCTAAAGGTTTAGGAAATAGGGGTTTGCCTTCAATTGGCTGAGAGTGTGCGGCATGTTTCAGGGTTTCCGTTTGAGAGCAAATGTTATGGATGATTGCATCTGTTGCTATTACAACTGCAGGGGTTTCAGGGAGATTGGTAATTCTGGGATTTATGACAATCGTTTCGTGTTGGAAACTATTGGCTGGAGGAGGCATTGCAAGAATAATCAAGAATGAGGTAAGAAAGGAGAATTTGATCATTGTGATGAGTTCTTGAATTTTTAGTGTTTGTTTTGTTTTCTTGCCTTCGGTTTTGTTGGTCTCAGATTTTTGCTTTCAGAATCATTCCTCTGTTATGTTCTTAAATAAATGAGATGTGTTTGTTTTCTTCTTAAATGTGAGAATTATCTTAGACATTTCTTAAAATCTGGATAAGTGTAATGGGTATCAGTTTTAAATTTCTATTCCAATTTTTAGGAATGCATGCATTTGGTGGTAAAAAAAATGCATTAATGACCAAATTTGGAGAGCCAAAACCACTCTCTATAATTAATTGCATTAAATGATCAATTACATCTAATATCATATTTGTTGTTTTCTTGCACTTTTAATGACCATTTTGAAAAGCAATTTCCAGAAACCATACAAATTTTGAAATAAAGAGCCAAATACAAAGACTGTGTTGGAAAATATAAAAAAATTACTCTTTAAATTTGAAGATGTTCTTTAAATTTGAAGATGCTCTTGGGGATGCTCTTTTTAAAATGTGTATCCATCTTTTTGCTTTATATATCTTTGATGAACTGGTAATGCTTACATCAATGTGTAGTAATCAAGAGGTTGTTTGGCTGAGCTTATAAGCTCTCTAGAAGTGTTTGGTAATTTTCGTATTTTATGAGCTTATCAACTGTTTTTTGAAAAAGGTGGGGGATCTCACCTTATTTCAAATTAAGATACTCCCTCCGTCCCAATTATATAGTCCAAGATTCCTTTTGGGATGTCCCAAATATATAGTCCACTTTCCATATTTAATAGTACTTTTTCCATTCTTTTACTATTATAACCCTATTTAATATGCATTTTGTAATTTACACTATTCATTAAATTATGGCAAATCAAGTAATTTTTTTACACATTTGTAATTTCCAATACTTTTTCTTAATATGTGTGAAAAGTCCAATTGGACTATATGATTGGGACGGGGAGTATTATTTTTAACGGCCTTTAACTTTTGGCCATTTTAATTACAAAATTGTTCGATAAAAAAATTAAAAATTGTCATTACTAAAATCTTATAAGCTCTGTCATATTAGTTTACCTAAAAACTTCAACAATTTATTTTCAAAATAAGATATAATATCTTATAAGCTCTAAAAACATCTTGAGCTTATAAAATCTTCTAAATAAGCTTAGGCAAACACCCTTCAAGTAGACCTCATCTCAATTTTAAGCACTCTGAAGTAAAAATATTAAGTTGCAGAGAAAGATGGAACTATTTATAAATATCTATGCAACTTATTGATGATATAGTCTTTATTTCACTTTTCATCGTTTACAATATGAAAATCAACCTTTAATTTCATTTTAATGTCGACCAGGCAATACTTGATCACATATGGCCAATGTGACACTACAAAGATCTTGGAACTTTCGATTATCTTTCACAAGATTTGATGGTTCATGGCTTTTCGCAAATTCTTTGTCGCAAGATTGAACTCCGGACATGGCAAGTGAAGTATAATGTTTGACAGATCTTATGTTGGCACTGTTCATGAATCTGTTAGCTTCATTGAGTTGATTCATAGCATTTGTATATTTCTCCAAACACTTATGGTACCTCAATTTCAGTTCAGATTTATCGTCTTTTATGCCGTTTTGAAGGCCCAAAATCTTCTCTTTTGTTGTCTTAGCCTGGTTTTGTGCCATCCCCATTACACCTGCAAAAGGTTTAGGCAAGAGGGTTTGCCTTTAAATTGGTTCATAATGTACATACAAAAAGGAGGGTTCTTTGTCTGAGGGCAAATCTTATGGATGAGTGTATCTGTTACTATTTTCTGGGTTTTATTGGCTTGAGATTTTTAAGGAGTATAAGAAAAATCAAGAATATTGAGATAAGAAGAGAGGGCTTCATTTTCTGAATTCTTGATTTTTTTTTTTTTATTTGTTATGACAATGCAGAAGTTGTGATCTGTGTTTGTGGTTAAATAGGTAAATGTATTTGTTTCCCTCTTTGTGAGGAAGAAAGAAATGGTGCACATAATGGCAAACTATATTGATGAGCAAGTTATGAAGGGAAAATCTGCTTACCTTTTAATTAAGTAGATAACTTCTGTAAATGAATGAGAAGTGAATTCATCCATGTCTCAGATTGTCTTAAAAACGTAGCAGAGGATATTGACAATAGAAAACTAATATACTATTTATTATTTATTCCAGGATCAATTTCCAGCTCCATTATATGCTCCACTTCTCTTTTTTTTTTTTTTCGAAAAAATGTGTTTCACATCTTATTCCACTATGTTGGATTATGTAAATACATCTAAAATGGGATGCGATCTCTTTGTTCACTTTTTTCCCATTCCACTCCTATTCCATTATATCCGATGTGTACATTGTGACCTCATTTTATACACGTGTTATTCATTCGATATAATGGAATAAAAATGGAACAGGAAAAATTGAACAGAAAATTAACAATCCATTTAAAATATTAATAGCACATGTTTATCTTGACATGTCAAAATAGGCATGTGGGGCAGCTTGTTCCTGGAGGGTCAAGCACATCATGGCCCAATCCAACTCACATCGAGCTGCGTATTAGGCGGGTCAGGCCATTCGAAATTCTCAAGAAAACAAAAAATGAAAAATAGTTTTTTTTTCCCTTCATATATTATGTATTTTATAAATTTCAATTTAACAAATAATTCAACAGTCAAATAATAAAAATTAAGTAATAAACTCTATAAGAAATTTGAAATCACAAAGTTAAAGTTATAACAAAATCTAAAATAATTTGTAGACAAACTTAACAAGTTAATAAAATTCTTGAAAAATAAAAGTGTTTAAAGGAATTTCACTTAATTAAATTTTAACCAAATTCGAGTAATGTAAATGACATATTGAACATTTTTGTCTTTTATTTTCTTGGAGAGCTAACCCGTAGACCTATCCCACATTAAACCCTCAACCCAACTCCTACCTTTGGCGGGGTGGACAGGTTCAAGGACATGGGCCAGTATGACAGCTCAATGTGTACCATGTAAATATGTGTCAGGATAGAAAGTGGAATATACAAAATGGAACATGAAATCTTACCCTTATGGCAAAGATGCATATTTGTCCCATGCATTGTTAATTTGTACTTAAAGAATAATTTGTCTACCTATTACATACGGGTGTTGTAAAAACTAAAGTGTGTACGGATGATTGATTACAGCAAAACCACAATATCTTATAATTCAAACTTAATCATTAATTTTTTATTTAAATTATGTTACGCATAACAAAAAAAAAATGTTAAACACACACACATATAAATATATATTTTAAAAGATTATCGACTTATTTAAATTTCATTCCTGGTCTAAATCAATTAATAATGAACTAAAAACTTAAATACAATTTCAAATTTCTAATTAAATAATTTTCAGCAACAAATGACCATAAAAACATTTCACATGCATTTCTGGAGAATTCAATGCAAAAAAACTACCAGAAAACCTTTCAATCAAGAAATTAAAGAAAACAAATCTAAGTCTAAAAATTAGGAAGAAAAAAAAAGTTCATCTATTCAATATATCCATGTGATTTAAAAAAGAAATATATATAAAGGAATCAATAATAATCCCCACCTATTTTTTGGTATTTCATCCTGATCAATACACGAAGTTTGTCTGGAAAACGACAATACACCACTCTGGCTTTTCCGATGATGGTACGTAGAAATCCTGTTGCCCTTTTCATCGTACAAAATGTCGTCTTCATCTTCATGATCAGGAACCCTACATTTCTCCCCTAATATTATCGTCTTCTTCCATATCGAGTCCTCCTGTTTCAATTTCTTCTCCTTGTTCCGCGGTTTCTCCTCCCTCCGGGAACCCTGCCTCCCCACTCCGCCGCCGCTGCCCAGAACCCTCATGCTCACGCTGGATACCAGCTTCGACGCGGCGGAGTTGGACCGCTGGTGCTGGTGGTGGCATGAGGCGGCTCTCATGTGGAGCCCACCTGGCGGGGGCGGGAGGGTTGTTGATTGTTGTTGCTGGTCGTCGGAGCTTTCAGCGCCGTCACCGGGGATGGCGGTTTTTCCGGAGGGTCTTCCAGGGCGTTTACGCCTCCGGTGGCGGCGAAATCTGAATTATCTTCGGCGGTGGCGGCGGCGGCGACGGGGTTTGGCGGCTGCTTTTTCTTGAAAACGCCGCATAAGAATGAAACTGCAGCAAAATTGTTGCAACAATGCATGAGATGAATATAACTTGGTAAAATTTATTCAGTTTTTTTTTTTTTATATTTTAATTATATATTTAATGATAAAAAGATTGTTTTTATTACAACCTAGTTGATTTTTTTGACCCATGGTGGAGAGGGGGAACAAGGGTGAAAAAAACAGGGGAAGAACAGGGCTGCAGGTAAAAAAAAGTTTTTTTTTTTTTTGTAGATTTAAAGAAGGAATTTGATTTACTTGTTTCTTTTGTTGGATTAGATAATTGTTGATGTGGTTTGTTATTTTTCGTTTTTGTTGTGAATTAGTTCCCGAAAGAGATTGCTTGAATTGAGGGGTGTGGTGATGAAAAGCTAAGGCTGAAAGGGTTGGCACCTCTATTTTAGCTACAACATTGAATTTTGACGGTTAAAAATTAGTTACTGTCGTTGAAAGATAGCATTTTTGAAATGTATGACTGGGATAATTACAAAAACTACCAATGAAAAAAAGATAACGCTATTCACACTTTTCAAAAACTCACTTTTTGACCAAATTTGATAAAATCAACTTTTAATATTAAGCGGTGGTGGTGTTGTGAAAAGTTTTCGGAAACCAAAACTTTCTCTCTCTTGTATTTGTTTAAAAAAATGGATTCTTCCAAAATGTATTATATTTTTTTTTTCTCCTTATTCTTCATCTTTTTCTTAGCAATCCTCAAAAATTATAATTGAGTAAAACTCTTGTTTCATTGAAATAAATTAAATTTTTCTACAAAAAATGATTAGATAGTCATTTTAAAAAGTATTAGTATTATTTTCCAAATGTATTAATAGTTCCCATGAATATAATTAAATTTTTCTCTCAAAATGTATTAACAATCCTTATGAAAAAATTAGTCACCTTCTAATAAGTATTAGCGATTCTTCGAAATGTATTAGTAGTTTCCTGAAGAGTTTTTTTATTGTTTCTCCTAAATATATTCCCAAAATGTATTAGCAATCCCAAAAAGTATTAGTAGTTCCTAAAAGTATTAGTAGTTCCTTGAAATAAATTAAATTTTTCTCCCAAATGTATTAGTAGTCCTTCCAAATGTATTAATCGTCCTTCAAAAAAGTATTAGCGCTTTTTTTAAATTTATTAATAGTTCCCTAATATAAATTAAATTTTTCTCCTAAAATGTATTAACAATCCTTTCAAAAGTATTAGTCGCCCTTCTAAAATGTATTAACATTCTTTTCCAAATGTATTAGTAGTTCCCCTAAAATGTATTATTTGTTCTACTTTTGAAAAATAGTAGTTTTTCATTGAAATGTATCAATAGTAGCTGCTTGGATGCCATTTTGTTCTTAATAATTGCTCTGCAAATCTCGCCACACCCACGTAGCTCACAAATCAATATAATTTCATCATTTCTTCCACTCCAACCACCAACTTTATTACTTTGTAAAAAGATATCCTAATTCAATAAACCAAGACCATACTCAGATCAGAACTAAAGAGACAACATTTGAATATTGCCCAAAACACAAGGAAACCAACTTTCAATCAAATAATCCTTCGTCACAATAAAACTAAGATTAAAAATCCAACAAATTTCTACAAAAACAAGAATTTTTGTTTGAAAATATTATACTTTAGAAACATGAATCGTTTGTAAAAGGGCCACTTTGTGTGTATATATATATATATATATGAGTTTTTGGATTTACATGATTAAGAGAAAGATTGGGAATATATGGATCGGGATGTTAGGATCGAGTGGGATTATGGTCTTTCTAGAAAAGATCCAATTTTTATAAAACCAAAAAGAAAAGATGAAGTCCGCTATGGTATTGTAGTTTAAAAAAATTCCCATTACAATCCGTCATGAAAAAAAGATAAGACTATTCACACTTTTTTTCCCTCTAAGTACATCTCATCTCTTATAATTTATGTACACATCCCTTATAATTTACAAAGGGTGGGTCGGTTTTTTGATCATTTCCATCAAACCAAAATATTTATTAGTCATTTTTTTCAAATATATATTTTTTTAGTCATTTTAACATGTGAAATTCTCAAATGCCCTTAACCCAAAAACCCCTTTTCAAGTCACACATGCACATTCACCCTTCGTAACTCGATATTCAAAACTTTGGTCAAAAATCTTATTCCGTTAATTTCATGTTTTTTTGATTTAGTTAGTTTATAGTTGTTTGGGTTAAGATTTGTTGTTAGATTTGAAGAATTTTTATGGTTTAGACAATTTAGGTTTTGATTGAAAACCTTGTTGCACGATTAGTGGTGATTGGGGTGAACGAGGAAGATGACAAGATTTCATCGCATAACTTGATATCGAGTTAAAAAACTCTTACTTACTCGCTATTGAGTTATGAAAACTCAATATCCATTAGATACTAGATATCGAGTTTTTAGCTTTTATAATAGTTAGTAGGCGTTGGTGAAACCAAAGAAGAACTCGATATCCGATTATGTAATTGGATATCGAGTTACTTACTCGAACTACTTTAACTTATTGAGTTGGTCACCTGCCGTGAGACGGTCTAACGGATCTAAGTCCGTCGACGGATCCCAAACACCGACCCGATCTAAAAAGGAAGTTCCTGCTCCATATTTGCTCTCTCCTTCACCCGCCCCAACCAATCTGTAAATTTTTGAAAGTACTCCAACTTATTACAAAAACATGTCATCATATGGACCATGAAGAGTGTTTGCAATAGTAATAGGAATCCTAGGCCACCAAGATGTCAAATAACCCACCTCATCCTAAATATGACTAGAAACACGAAAAAAAAGTGATTCCTCGATGGAAACAGTCTGTGGTTCAACCTTTTGCTAATAATATAGAAAGAATTTCTTTGAACCTTTACTTCAAGATTTTGACGAATCTCTCGAGCCTACATCTCCAACAGTGATCCCTAATATTCTAGATGAATTTGAACACATCGAAAATACAAATGATCATCTTCTTGGTAATCTTGTTTCTTTGTCAGTCTTCTTTTATCTTGCTTTGAATTTGGTATAAACTGATTCAGTTATGTCATCCAAGTATTTGATAATTTAACTAAATCGACTTTGAAACATTCTACAGGACTACTAATACTTTTCTAGGGCACTACTAATATTTTTTATTGGAAAGACTAATATTTTTAGGAGAATTACTAAAAATCTTTCGGGAGAAAAAACTAATATTTTTCATTGGACTACTAATACGTTTCACATGGATTACTAACACATTGACGGAAAAAACTAATACTTTTTAGAGGACTATTAAATATTTTCAAGTGAATTATTTACTAATACTTTTCGGATGGACTACTAATACTTCTCATGTGAAAATCTAATATTTTTCAAAGATTCTCGTGATCTTATATCATTGTACAATATTACAAAAATTAATACTTATATGAGAACTATGTACTAATACTTTTCGGAAAAATCGCTAATACTTTTCGGATGGACTAGTAATACTTACGAGATGAAAACATAATACTTATCACCATCGAATATTGTAAAACTAATACTTTCAAGTGTATTACGTCTAATACTTTTTTCGGAAGAACTGTTAATACTTTTCGAAGGGGTGATAATACCGGTCCCCCTCGAATACTACAAAACACCATTGCTAATAAAACAAAAAAAACTGCCGGGTGGTTATAGGATTCGTGTAATGGATTTTTGGCCCGACCCGTCGGCAGAGTTTTTGTCTAACTTATTATGACCAGATTATTTTGTTTTTTCTAAAAATTACGAATTCACATAACTTTTTCGTTTCAAATCCGTTTTTCATGTATACTATATTAAATTAATCCTTTTTATGAGATATATAATTCAATGCCCATATTGCATATGAAAACGAAAAATACAGATTTGAATTTTTAAAAGTTTGAAATAAAGAGTAAGATGATATAGAGAGATATAAGTGGAAGAGAGAGAAATAGACAAAATATCAAACAAATATGTTAGAGGGTATGAATGTCTTTTGTTATGTCCAAATGGCTAAAAAAACATGTGTTTTCAAAAGATGGCTAATATTCATTTTTTTTTCATTATAGGAGTGGTCATTTTGACCCATTAGCACATTTAAAAATGTCATGAATTTAAAAGACTTTAATACCCTTATTATGGTAGATGACACGATGGTTCAAATGATAAATGACATGCTCATATGGGATGGCACGATGGCACGACCATCATGTTATCCTGTCATCGTAGTACGGTGACTCAAATGGGATGACATGATGATATGATGACTCAAATGGGATGCCGCGATGGCACGACCATCATGCTAAATGGTTTTAATGAAGAAGGGTTAAATTGGGAAATATTGGAGCGTGTATTAAGGAAATGGGTTGTTTTAAAAAATATTGGGTGGGTGTACTTAGAAATGAGGAAAAGGGAATGTCAATACGCCCCTCCCCCAAATAAAAAAAAAAACAGAGGTTTTTGAAAATTAATAAAATCCCTTTGAGGTTTGATTATATATTACACTTTACCTCTTTATAAGTAAAAATATTTCAAACACTTCATTTACATTTGTTAATATATTACAGTATTTACCCCCTTATATTTAAGACAAAATCAAATATTAGGTTTTTTTGTAATTACCTTAAACCTCATGGCAGTTTTTGTAATTAAACCTCGGATTTTATATCTGAATTTCCATTATTGGGTGAGACATGGGCCCTTATCTTATGTTGGGTAAAAAATGGGTCGGGCTCTGTGGGCTGCCCTTACATAAATCAAAGTGGAAAAGTAGGGTTATTTTTCTGTTTGTGGCAAATGCCACAAACATTTTCAAAATTGGGGTGAAAATGGGATGTGATGAAATATTAAGCGTAGGCACCCTTATAAAGGGTGCCCACTAGGCAGGCGCCCATAGGAGGGGCGCCTGCTGATAGTACTTGTTTTTTTTTTTTTTTCGTTTTCTGCCACGTAGGCGTCAGTTTGACTGACGACTACAACCTGAATTTTTTTTTAATTATTTTCGAAATTAAAATTTTAAATATAAAATATAATTTTCGGATATTACTGAATTGAAATATTACTCAATTGAAACACGATTACATAATAAAGTTTACACCACATAATTAAAAAAACTGCAAGGAAATTACATATTAAAATACTGAAATGAGATATGACATGCCATTACAACATAAGTACGCAAAACCGGTACGCAAACAACAGGAACATTGTACGATTAATCTTGGCATGAAGAATAACTTCCTTGCTCAACATTAGATTGTGATGGCAAGTAGCATTTAGGGTGAGCCGACAAGTTGCTTGAGCCTTGTGTTTTTACGCTCTCCTAGATCTTCTTAAACAATATTTCGAGCTTATCAAATAAAGATTCTCCCTCCATTATATAAGCATTCGGAGTAACGGTGTCATCATCCTAAAAATTAAAGAAAATGAATGATTAATATACTTACATTACATAATGGTATATAATACAACTCGCATGATGAAAATAAGAATATTTAACTTATCGAATGCCAATTGACCCGATCGATTGTCGCATTGCGTGCGAAATTGAGTTTACGATTCCAATATACACCGCGAACTTAGCATTTTGGCGAACAAAGTATAGCGGACTTGAAGATGTTTAACTCGTTGATTTACCTCGGGAACTTAAAATTGCATTGAATGCAAATTTTAGAACCTGATCGCCTCCCGAGAATGGCCACACTATTGTTGGTTTCACCAACTACCCAACCGCTTTTACTCTTCTCGTTTAGTAGTGCAAATGTAATAAATGTATGTTAGATAAATGTATAATAATAAATGTAATAAAAAGGTGCAGACTTAATATAAAATAAGTTGATTCATTAGTTGTTTTACAATAAGCTCTATGAATAATCCTAAACTCTATGACCCCGATGCCACACCCAGCGCTACCCTATGTCTATCTTCTCGCCTACCAAAGATCCTCAGGTTGGTCGTCATGTGCGAGAATGTTGTGGCGCGTCCTCATCATCTTGATCATCTGCAGCTGATGATGTAGATTCTCCGATTAAATCACGATATACACTGAGTGTAGGCGGAAATGCGACGGGTGATATGTTGAAATGTGGACGTTCGGATGTGGACGGATCATGGGCACCATATAGAGCTCTCATAGCACTATAATCAGTCTCTAATAGTGATGATAATGATGTTCACTAAGGGGCATAATAACCCGGAGTGGATGTAAACGGACCTGTCATATAAAATGGAAAATTATCAATTAAAATAACTTTTGCTATTAATACTATTTTTTTAAGAATTTAATAAATTTCATACCATAGTGCATCTGAGGTGTATAAGTAGAAGGTCCAACTATGTCAATAGGAGGTCCAACTGAATGAACATCATAAGTCCTGGAAGGTCCAACTATGTTAACAGGAGGTGCCGATGAATGAACATCATGGGTCGTGGAAAGTCCAGCTGTAGATGGTTGTGGTTGGTGTCGTCGTCCTCTGCCACATCCCCCACGTCTTGTAGGTGCTCTTGTGCCTCTCCCGTCAGATTGTCTTTGCAGTGTCCGCTCAATATCATCACTATCATCTCTAGCAACACATTGTAAACGTGTAACTGACTCATGATCCTCGAATGACATCTGAGCTGAAAAAAGCCTAAGTTGTTCCATCCACGTAAACTGTAAAACACAAATAACATAAAATATTATTTTTTATTCATTAACTATAAAAATATTATCACTAAAACAATATTTAATTATACCATGGCATCACGTGTTGATGTGTCAGATGGGAACCCGGGCAAATCGATTCAACCGACCAGCGTAATCAATCGCCTAGTAATCCTACCATACCAAGCCATACACCCATCAACCGTATCAGAATCACCAAAATCGGCTCAACGTTGATGATATGTGAATGTCTCTGGTCCCAGAATTGGATCCAGTCTCGATGTGTATATCTCCAATCAAAACAGTCTCAACCTCTACATTTATACTCATGCAGATCGTTATGGCTATGGTGTATATGCTGAGGAATACCTTGTCTGCCACCAAATTGTCTGAGAAATCGAGCTGGATGGTATATCTCCACAATCGTGTAATTGATCAGTGGGCAACGCGATAGCCAATGCATAGTCAGACATCGAGGTCCAAGATCTGCAATATCTGGGTCATCCAAATCGTATGGCTGCCATATAAACTGCCAAGAAATAACCATGTATTAAAATGTGATGTGCGTATTAATTATATTAATGAGTAATATAAATGTGTAATACCTTATCAGGCAACAATTGATCAAAAATCTCTCTGTATATCCTTACTGAATGTCTCGAAGTGCGACCATAGTTGTGATGTTGTACACATCTGGCTCCGTATGGTGGTAACCCCAACACCCTACCATCAACCCCTAGAAGTGTACCAGCTATAATCATAGAACTTATATTCTGTGGCACTATAGTCCTCATTCGAGGCCACACCCAAATCTACATAATATATATATATATATATATATATATATATATTACCAACAAAACTTATGCCATGTATAACATTAACTGTAGAATAACGTAGAATACTCAATGGCCCATCCATGTACTCTTTATCCACATCAGCAGTAGCCTTGCAAAGCTCACGATATAGAAATGCCAAAATAGCATTGCCCCAACTAAAGTGCCCTGCTGCTCGAACATCCTATAATTATGTATAATTATGACACACTATTGTTGTAGATATAATTATGACACACTATTGCTGGAGGAGTCCGACATAATGTGACATCCTATCAAAAGTAGTGCACAACCACGTGCATACTGCTTAACCACGTACTCTGGGGTATCATCATTGATCTGAATTTGTGTAAGATGTCTAATGTATGCACACCATGTTCGTCTATTTCTTTAGGGAACCACTCCACAACTGTTCCCGGATTGTATTTCTGTAGCGCCCCAATTTATTTATGCAACTATTGACAAGAGCTCTCCCAAGTCCCATACACATTTTCCCTTGCCTATTTCAAGTCGTGCCAAGCTTTATTGTATGATATCTCATATTCATATTTGTCCTTCACATTTTGCTGAACATAGTTGATATCATACGCCGGATCACACTGTACAATCCCCATAAGATTCTTAGCAATAATATTTTTACACAAGTTTCTATGATCCTTGGAGACGGTGTTCATAACACAACTATGGGGCAGTCTCAACTTGGTAATTTGCCAAATCGAACGTCTTTTCACAAAACTCGATCGCAACCACCAATTGCATTGCTGTGATGATAAGCCCGACTCAATAGATCCTGATTGATTATGCTTACAAACAATTTTCCACAATGTCGGTGTAGACTCCACAACCCTGTACCCATGTCTGCCATGATGTACCGAAAAATCCTTAACTGCGGATTGCACATGTTTTTTATCAACGAAAACCATACCTTTTTTCAACTCACCTGTGTCAGAGTCATAATACATATGTTTTAACGGTACATCATCAGAATCACCATCATGTTCTTCGAATCCAGACTCGAAAAAAGATGATCTTGACAAATTAGGATGAGGATGAACTACCACAGGAACATGTCGCTGGGCAGGATGATCCTCTTCATGTTCATGTACAACATTATTCTCAAAATGATCATCACTATCATCACCATGCTCGCTATTAGCACTAGGTTCTGAGGGTCCCGTTTTATCGGCAAGACAATAATCACCCCTAATTGTAGGTCGCTTCTCAACATGCAGAATCAATCCATCCAAATTGCTTGGACTAGGTCTACATGTACTACCCAACCCATATTTGTCATTCCTTGAGTAACCGAAGGTAATTCAGAGTCACCAATAATGTAAGATGCATATTGATAAAACTCATTTTCCGGTGGAATTGGTGGTGGTACAGTTTGGTTCAAAATTTCGATTCAACAAATAGATCTCTGATTTTAAACCGATTATCGGATCAAAAAAAAATCTAAGTTCCCGATCTCTTTTAATTGGAACCAATCGTGAATTATCATTCTCGTAATATTTAGCAGAAACTATCAACTTGTGGCGGTTTTGATCTAAATCCGTAATTTCATACAAAAGTCCTATTAAGTTTGATAGGTCGATACTACGGTTAATATGTTGCTCCAACAACTTGTCCTCCAAAATGTACAAATACTCCAATTTTGTCTGACATATCTTCAAAAATTATACAAAATTATTATTTAGAAAATGCCTAAATAATAATCAATTAAAAAAACAGACATATTAATTAATTTAAAAAACGTTATTTATTACAAGCAATTATAATTATTTTATTCTATTATTTCACTAAATTTTTTCAAAAATGCATATTATATTATTCAATAATTTTTAATCACAATTTATAAAAATGCCTAAAAGTAAACTAACATTATTGTATTTTTACTATGTTATTGTACTAACATTTTAAAAATACCTACAAATTACCAATAAATAATTTATTATTCTACAAATTTTACTAACAATTCATAAAAGTATCTAAAAATAACAATTAACAAAATAATTCTACCAACAACAATCATTCACAATAAAATAAATAATTAACTAAATAAACTAGAAAAATTAAAAATTGCACAAAATGTTTGCGAATTACTTGAAATGTTTGGAAATGTGTCTCGACTCAATTGCAACGCGCCGCCGTGCCGCTGTTGTCCACCACGCGCCAATAGTCACCACCACCACGTATCGCCAGTCACCGCCACCACGTGCCGCCAGTCACCACCACTCACCACAACAGGCACTCTACACTCACCACCACATGCCACTCTACACACCAAGGAAGAAGAAGAAGAAGTTGGTTGTTGAAGGTGAAATGAGGAAACTGGACTGAACGTGAAATGAGGAAAGAAGGGGGGCGTCATTCCTAATGGCGCCTAGGGATGTAAAAGAATCAAATATTCTTTATTCGATTCGCGATTCGAATTCGAATATCATGATTCGAATTCGATAAATTCGAATAAGAACTCAAATAAGAATATATTTTTGATTCGTATTATTTTCGAATTCGAATAACACAATATTTGATTCGATATTCGAATCGAATATTCGAATAATATATATTTATATTATATATTACTAATAAATACATATATATTAGTATTGAAATACATATATATTAGTATTGATATTATATATATGTATATATATTTCATAATTCCTATGTTAATTTAATTTATTACCAACTAGTACTTATTTGATAAGTTTTTTTATTATTCGATTTTAATTTTATATTATAAATTAGTCACAATTTAAAGAAAAACTATATAAAATAATTAAAAAATTAATACGAATATTCCGAATCGAATATATTCGAATATATTGGTCGAATCGAATACGAATATATTTTTCAATTCGAATAATAAACGAATACGAATACGAATATTCGAATATTAGGCGCCTCGAATCGAATAAATATTCATTCGATTCGATTCTTTTACAACCAAAAATGAAATGGAAGATGTTTTTTGACCGGCGCCGCCATTATTTTTTTTTTGAAAACAAAATTTAACAGTTGTTGTAGTGGCGCCCTCCTGGCAGGCCCCAACTCCAAGGACGCCTACGCTTAAATATTCAATGACTCATGTATTTACCCCAAAAATGAAATTGGAAATAACCCAGAAAAGCATACTTTTAAAAACAACTTTCAACTGTCACGTATTACAGTCACAATCATAATCACAATGCCAAGTGAAGATGAACCTTGACTTGAGTCTTCCATGTAAAATTATTTTGTCAAACATCATTACAATTAAGGTATTTTCTTAGTTCAAAAGGGTGAAAGTTAATTTTGTTTTCCCAAATATTAATTACCAGAGAATTCATATATGGAGAATAAGAGAAGAATTTCATATATGTGATAAAACATACAGTGCGCTGTTATATAGAGCTGAATAGTTCAAATAACTGCATTACTAACATAACAACTATCTACCTAAAATAATTGTCAAATTGAATGTAAATTAACTGAAACGTAAATACATTTTATTTGGTTGAATCTAAATCTTGACTCCCCCCTCCCCCGCAAGTGGAGCATGGAAGTCTATCAAGTCCAACTTGTGAGTAAAATGATTAAATAGTTGAGGAGATAGAGGTTTGGTGAAAAGGTTTGTTTGTTGTCCTGATGAGGAGGCCTTCCTGGACTTTTCTCAGACGAAGTGGCAATCCAGTTGTATGTGCTTGGTTCTTTCATGGTTACATGCATTTTGGGAGATGCAATAGGCTGATTTACTGTCTGTGAAAACAAGTGCTGGTTGTTTGTATTGAATCTGAATATCTTGACGTAGATATGTCAACCGTTGTAGTTCACATGTAATGAGTGCTATTGCCCGGTACTTAGCTTCAACTGAAGAACGATTCACGGTTGGCTGCTTCTTTGTTTTCCACGAAACTAGTGAATCACCTAAGAAAATGGCATAACCACTGATGTTTCTCCTTGTATCAGGACATTTTGCCCAATCTGCATATATCACTAAAACTCTTTAGGTGTAAAACTGAATTAGATGAGTAGAAAAGGCCTTTACCAGGATTAGCTTTGATGTATTTGAGAAATCTCTGAGCTGCTGTCAAATGTGCTACAGTAGACTTGGACATAAATTGACTCAAAGCTTGAATGCTATAAGACAATTCATGTCTGGTAATAGTCAAGTAAAGCATTCTACCAACCAATCTTCGATATTGTGTAGGGTCTGTTAGAAGCAGAAAATCCACCTAAAATAGAAAATCCACTAGAAGCAGAAACACTCCTGCTTATCTTCAAATTTATGACTGTGCTCTGTTATATAGAGCTGAAGAGTTCAAATAACTGCATTAACTAACATAACTACTATCTACCTAAAATAATTGTCAAATGAAATGCAAATTAACTGAAATGTAAATACATTTTATTTGGTTGAATCTGAATCTTGACATATACCATGTTAATTACCAGAGAATTCATATATGGAGAAGAAGAGAAGAATTTCATATATGTGATAAAATGTACAGTGCTCTGTTATATAGAGCTAAAGAGTTCAAATAACTGCATTAACTAACATAACAACTATCTACCTAAAATAATTGTCAAATGAAATGTAAATACATTTTATTTGGTTGAATCTGAATCTTGACACCAAACAATGTTTTTAGCTTTTTCTTGCAACTAACACATTGTTTGTCTTTTCATTCATTCTTCTTTTTTTCTGCTACTTTGATTTATTTATTTTTGTCCCAAATAAACAATACCTTTTAACTTTGTCAATCAACAGGGATACCTTTCACTTGAGTAATCAGGTCATGAGCCAGGGGAGTAGCCATCGCCCTGCTGCGTGCCGCCGTTGGCCCTGCTGATTTTTTGTGTCAACAATATCGTCACAAATAAGTCTGACGAAAACGTCTGCGTCATCCTAACAAAAATCTTGGTGGACATTCGTGACGACTTATTTGTGACGGTACTGTTGTCACAATACCAAGCTAGACATTTAACTTTGGGAGAGCTAATTAATTTTTGGGGCTAAATCAATAAAAAATAAATATTTAAATACTAAAAACTAATATTTAAATATAATATTTATTATGTATATATAGAGTAATGAAGTTTTTGAGAATTTTCACATCACCTCACAAGGAGCCACCCTTATCAAGAACAATGCACCACAGTTCATAAATTTTCTTTCAAAAGGTTGGAAATAGGGGTATGCATGGTCCGGTCCGATTTGGAAATTTAGAAATCTCCAGAACCGTCCCGAAGTTCATATATTCCAAAATTAAATCTCTAGAACCAAACCATAAAAAAAATCTCCGTTCCGAAAGTTCGGGATGGTTCGGAACGAAGATTTGGTTCTAATGGGACGATACGGGATGGAACAGGACGGTTCGGAAAAACAGAAATTCAAAGATTATTTATAAATAAAAGCCACAAAAATGTGAAAGAAAAAATCAATATAAAAATCATTAAACAATTATACTTTCAATCTAAATATGTGTTTTAGTACAATCTCAAAAATACATAGTAAAAAACATATACGTATAATCTCTTTTATTAATATCTAATTGCTAAATTTTTAATATTTTAATTCTAAATCTTTCTTTCAAGTTTCAAGATATAGAATAAAAACTAAAAGCGTCACTATAATATCAATTTAACTTTTAAATAATTTTTTTATCTAAATTATATATAAAATTATTGATTTTTCCTTTGGATTTTAACATAATATGAATTTTCCCTTTTGGATTTTAACAAAATATGATTTTAAGATAATATGTTTCAGATATTATATTATTCGTATCATTAATAATAAAAGTTTAGAATCTCAACGAATGATAAATTTAATAGTCTCTATTACACAATAATATTTTATAATCTTGGTCCATTGCGGGTTCTTGACTTAGGGATAGTATAGTTAATTAATAACTTTGATAAAGTAATGTGAAACGAAAGTTTATAATTTCAATGTCTCAATTTCTTGATTAGATGATTATGAATTATTCTAGTTTAGGTGCAATTTTACTAATCATTTAATTAATTTTAACTCAATTAATTTTCTTGATTAGAGGATGAGTCTAATTATGATCCTCAATAAGCAAAGTATCATCAAATTTAAACATTTTCTACAAATCAAATATGATTTTATAATTTAATTTATTGGGTATATTTAAATAAATTAATATGATGTCAAACAATTTTTTGATAAATAATTAATACAATGTAATTGCTAGTGACTTAAATTCATATTCAATTATTCTTTTGATATATTGATAAAATATGTCAAATTTTTAATTTGATAATTTTTAGTATTATGTTTTATATAGTATTGAATTTCAAAGAAATGTGTAGTTAATTCAATATCAAAATTTAAATAAGATAAAATATTATATATGTGTGTATATAAAAAATTATTTAAAATCGGTTCTAGTTTTGGATATTCGGTTCGGTATGGTTCGGTCCGGTTCTCGGTACGGAAATTTAAAAATCTCCAGAATTGTACCATGAAAATTTTTGGTACGGTTCGGAGAAAGTAAAAAAGCCAACGGATATTTTCGGTTCGGATATCAATTCGAATTCGGTAATCTCCAAATTCCGTACACACCACTAGAATGAATGTGTCTTTAATCTTTATAGACCAGGGGTATGAATGTGTCTTTAATCTTTATAGACCTATTTGCAAAGATTCTGCAAAGCCAAATACTTTTATTCCATTATTATTTTTCAGTGTGCTAGTCTTTTTACATGCACAAATAGACTGCAAGAAAGAAAATAGACTCCAGTACTAAATGATCTCAATCACATTCATTACACATATTTAATATCTAAAAATTCCCCTCTACACAATAGCACAAGGAAAAAAGCTTGTAGGAAGTAGGAACCACCCCACCAAATGTATTTATAATTCATGAATTTGATGCCTACTGCCTAGAAAAAATGCAAATTATATTTGTTTATGTTAGGGGTGTCAATCGTGTCGTGTTTCGTGTTCGCGGGTCGTATTTTTACACAGGTATTACAGGTCTGACACGAACCCGAACCCGACCCGTTTAATTATTCGTGTCAAGATATACAACCCGGACATGACCCGTTTATGAAACGGGTAACCCGACACGACACGAAAAACCTGTATAATTTAAACTTGACACGAAAAAAATAAAAAAAAACCAGAATAAAATTTGAATTACAAATAAAAAATACATTAAATATTAAAAATTATTAAAAAAATGCATTTAATAATTTTTCCATCATCATATAACCAACTAAACATCACAAAATATTAAAATAATATATCACTATAAAATTAAATGGGTTACATAGGTCAATCGTGTCGACCCAACCTGACCTATTTATTTTTCGTGTTATCCGTGTCCAACCCGATTTTGACCCGAACCTGTTAAGGATTGTACATGTACCTGCTAAATTTGTGTTAGGTTAGGTCGTGCCTTATCAATAAATCAGATCACAATCGACGCCACTAGTTTATGTGACTATGTCCATAAACTGTCCATTTGTATTTATTGGTCGATTTAAAATGGTGGCGTATGGAATTCTTTTTAACATTGATTGCTGGTTAGGGGTGTTTTTGGCAGACCAACCAAAATATTTTTATATAGCCAATTTGATCATCTTGTTGATATCAGTAAACATTTTTTATATTTGTTTTGATCAATTTGAAGCCATTAATAGAATAAAAAGAAGTGTGTATGAAATGAGATATTCTATTGCAAAATATCATTTTATGACTTTATCTTCTATTTTACCGCACATGTGATTTTCAAGTATATAAAAATGACTATAATAATATTCAAGCAAAAATTGCGGGCTTTTACAAGACAATGATATCCGTTAAAAATTGCCAGCTCTAGACGTAGAACCTGTTAGATAATGTTTTTATCATGATTTTGATGATTTTGTTTAACTATGTTTTTACATCAAAACAATGTTTCTAAATATTGTCCAAATATTCACGATCGTTCTAAAATATTTTAACTATTTTTTGGGACAATTTCTTGAAGTTTATTTTCGTCAAAAATTGGACAACGTTTTTGTTTGTGTTCAGGTTCGACCGGCCGCCCTATAGGACATCCCGTGTCCAAGTTGATTTTAAAAATGAAATGGGACGAATACATTTCGAGCAGAGACCGACCAGGTGGCGTCGACCCGGTCGACATAGGTCGGCCTGTCCGAGCCAATCGCTTTCTCTCTGTATTGAAAAATAAGGACCGACCGGTCCACACAGGTCGACCATCGACTCGGACCCCCGTCGGCCGCCTGTTAAATTGTGAGATTATATTCAAACTCTTCTTTCTCACGACGATCGGTCGCTCTATACTTTTGACAGCAAATCTATCCGTTGTGCAGCAGACCATTCTTCCTTAAATTGTGGGATTGATTTCTAACAGCTATAATCTTGATTTTAATTGCATATATTTTTGTAGAATTCAATCCCCAAGAGGAGCCTATCCTTGATCAAATATCTTCTATAAATAGAGGAAGCTTTGGAGCAACAAGTACAACAATTACTACTACACAACAAGAGATATAATCAAGCATATACTGCGTTCTTCATTTTCAATATTCTTGTTGTAATAGTCTAAAGTCTTTTACTTTCACATCTTGAGGTCTAGGCTTGATTCTTGATTACACTTGCACTTTTCAGTTGTAATATTTTTCAAAGTGTAACTTTGATTGTAATTCATCATCCAAACACAAGATATCCTTGTGAGTATTCTTGTCGTAAGAATACACTTGGATGATCTTAGGTGTTGAAGAGTATGGTGCTCTTCATAGGTGAAAGAAGATTGTGGTAATCTTCTTGTGGAAGAGTTTGGTGCTCTTCAAGGTGTTGAAGTGTTTGGTGCTCTTCAAGTCGGAAGATTGTGGTAATCTTCACAAGGTGCCGTTGAAGTAAGATTGTGGTAATCTTCACAAAGTACCGTTGAAGGAAGATTGTGGTAATCTTCAAATAGGTGTTGTAAGGTGATGTTGTAATAGTTTTGGTAACTATTTATAAAATTCTTTTTCTTTTGAAATCCATCTCGGAGATATCTTTGGGGTGGTAGATGATTAGGCCTGGTGAGTTGAACCTCTCAGAAATCGAAGCGTGTTATTTACTTCCCGCACTTCCATTCTTGTCTTTGCTTGTTTTATTCGAAAAAGAGGGCATAATTGAAAAAATGGGCATAATCTATTCACTCCCCTCTAGATTATTGTAGCCACTTGGACTTACAGGCCCTAGATGGATTAAAGCACTATAAATCATCTTGTGTAGATTTATTTTTCTCCACTTCTATAATGCTTATCCATCTTGATCGAAAAAGAGGGCATAAATCAGAAAATCGAGAAAATTTATTCATTTTCCTCTAGATTTTCGTAGACATTTGGATTAACAATAAGTTGGATCAAATTGATTATGAAAATATCATTGATGAATTTGTTTCTCAAAATTCTAGAAGAAACCCTTTAAAATGATTTTTGGATACTTCTTTTTTTTTTTTTTACATTGTGCAATTTTATTCTTTGTGTTGTTACAATTTGAAGGGCCTCATTTTTATATTTCGCCCTTGGCCTCCAAAATGTCAAGATCGACACTTCTTATAAATTAAAAAATATTATGAATTTAAAAGATTATAATAATACCTTACTATGGTAGATGGCTAGGGGTATCAATTTATGACATAACACGATAACTTGATACGAATCAAACATGAATTTAGCAGGTACATGTACAACCCTTAGCGAAAGGTTTGGGTCAAAAATCGGGTCGAATACTAAAATGGAAAATAAATCAGGTCAGGTTGACTCACGAGTCTACACGATTGACCTATTTAACCAATGTAATTTTATAGTAACATATTATTATCATATATTGTGATATTTTAGTTAGTTATATGATGATGGAAAAATTATTTAATGCATTTTCTAATAATTTAATATATTTTTTATTTGTAACCTTAACTTTTCTCCGTTTTTTTAAAGTGTCAACTTCAATTATATATGTATTTCGCGTCGTGTCGTGTTACCCATGCCATAAACGAGTCATTTTCGTGTCATGTATCATGACATAAATAATTAAATGAGTTGTGTCCATGTCAAACTTGTGATACCCGTGTTAGAACACGACCCGCAAATACGAAATACAACACGATTATCACACCTAGATGACACGATGACATAATGACATGATGGTTCAAATGACAGATGGATGACTCGAATAGGATGACACGATGGCATAACTATTGTGCCATTGTGCCATATCGTTTTAATGAAGGAATGGTAAATTGGGGAATAGTGGGGGTGTATTAAGTAAATGAGTTGTTATTAAAAATGGTGAGGGGACTTGGAAAATGGGTATACTTAGAGGAAAATAAATATTTCTTGAAAATTAATAAAATCCCCTTGAGGCTTGACTATATATTACACATTACTTTTCTATAAGCAAAAACATTTCAAACAATCTATTTATATTTATAAACATATGACAGTTACCCCCTTACGTTTAAGACAAAATCAAACCTCAGGTTTATTTTCTCAATTTCGAAACTCTATGGGTTTTTTCTGTGATTACCCTAAACCTTGTGGTAGTTTTTGTAATTATCCCTATATATGATTTTATATCTAAATTTCTATTATTGGGTGAGACATGGGCCCTTATCTTATGTTGGGTGAATAGGCATATTGACTTGAGGAGACCCCCATTCACAATTATTTTGTCAAACATCATTATTTTTAAGGTATGTTCTTAGTTCAAAACGGTGAAAGTTGATTTTGCTTCCCCAAACAATGTTCTTTACCCTTCTCTGGCATCAACTAACACCATTCTTTGTCGTTTTCATTCTTTCTACCTTCTCAGCTACTTATATTTATTTATTTAATTTTGGACAAGTCACAAATGGACAATGCCAATTCACTTTGTCAATTTGTAGTTGATGAATCAAAAAGGGTTTTTTAATACACAAGTTTTCTTTGAGAAGTTTGTGAATGAATGTGTCTTAAAAGACCTACTTGCAAAGATTTTGGCAATCCAAAACTTTATGTATTCCATTATTATTTTCCAATGTCCTTTCAGTTTTTTTTTACTTGCACAAATAGACTGAAAGAAAGAAAATAGACTCCACTACTAAATGGTCTCAATTACATTCATTATACATATTTGAAATCCTAAAGTTCACCAATACACAATGGCACAAGAAAAAAGCTAGTAGGAAGTAGGAACCACCCCCACCAAATGTATTTATAATTCATGAATTTGATGTATCCAATGATCATTGATTAATTGGTTAAGGTGAGGTAATTCTTGGTCTTTCTTTGTAGAGGTCAAGGGTTCAAACCCCCCAAGGCACAATGGTGGAACAATTAATATTGAGGGCTTCAAACGGCATTGTAGGAGGTTGGAATTCGGTGGGAACACTGCATTTGGGTAGAGAGTCCAAAGATGGAAAGCAATCACTTGGGGGCAATTCCTTCTTTTTTTACATGGGGCAGTTCCTGGAGGGCCGGGGTTGTTTCCCCGAGAACTAATCATGTGGGAACATGAAATCACAGTTATCAAAAAAAAATCATGAATTTGATGCCTACTACCTAGAGGTGGCAAAATCAAGCGCGGACCAATTGGCCCGAGGTTTGGGTCGAGTTGAGCCGTGTTTTTTAGGACCAGAAAAGTCGAACCTATTGATTGGGGGGCAGGCCAATTTTTTTGCGCATGAACTAGGCCAGTCATTTATGTTGTCCGACAAAAATCGGCCCGACCCAACCCGACACATTACCAGCTCTACTACTACCTGGAAGAAATGCAAATTTTATTTGTTTATGTGACGATGTCCATAAACTGTCCATTTATATTTATTGGTCTATTTAATATGGTGGCGTATGGAATTCTTTTAACATTGATGTTGGGGATGTTGGGGTTAGGGGTGTTTTTGGCAGACCAACTTAAATACTTTTATATGGGCAATTTGATCATCTTGTTGATATCAGTAAGCATTTTCTATTGTTGGTTTGATCAATTTGAAGTAATTAATAGAATAAAAAGGAAGTCTCCAATGAGATACTCTATTCCAAAATAATGATTCATCTTATATTCCAAAGCACATATGATTGTTAAGTGTATAAAAACCATATTAATTTTTAAGCAAAAATTGTAATTTTTTTTAAGGCAAATGATAACAGTTAAGAAAAATACTTGACAATCAACTGCGCGGTGATGGAATAGGAATGAAACAACATTTTAGAATAGACGACCACGATAAATAAATTTGAAAGGAAAATCATTATTTGCATCAAGGAAAAAAAACTTTTGGTTTGTTTACTAATCAAAATTGTTGTAGTCAATTTTTGGAAAAGTTGACAGACAGAGTGTGTGGGCAGCCAATGTTTTCTAATTTAATCATTAACGAGTGTACAGAAACATACACACACACACATTATAAGCTGCATACACGTCTGAAAAAACTCTTAATTGATTTCTTAGGTTCAACTGCTTCATGCATTAAATCAAGAAATACCCAAATTGTCTTTATTTTATCTTGTCTCGTCTATTTTTTTCATCTTTTTTGCCTTTTAGAAATAGTTTCTGATACATGTATTCATATAGTGTCAATATAAGTTAAAAATCTTGAATGGCCAGCAATTCAAGTAGCAATAGCAAATTCAAGAAAATATGTGTATTTTGTGGAAGTCATCCAGGCCACAGAAAAATCTTCAGTGATGCTGCTATTGATTTGGGAAATGAACTGGTTTATTCAATTTTCCTTTCTTTCTTGGAATAAAAATTCAATCTTTGATTGAAATCTTAATCATGGTTGTTTAGTTATGTGAATAATCAAGTTTTCTTTTATTCTTTTTTTTTTTTTTGGAATGGTGATTGCAGGTGAATAGGAAGATAAATTTGGTGTATGGGGGTGGTAGTGTTGGGCTAATGGGATTAATTTCCCAGAGAGTTTATAATGGTGGTTGCCATGTTCTTGGGTAAGAGTACTTGAAAAAAGTACTTTCTTGAACTTATTAAAAGTGAGTTTTGGTTTATTTTTATAGCCTTTAACTTGATAGTTATTTGCTTTTAATTAACATGCAGAGTAATTCCAAAAGCTCTAGTTCCTGTTGAGGTATGTTTTCAAAGATTTTGCCACTGCTTTTTTATTATCATTATGGGAATGTTTGCAAAGTCCAAAATAAAAGTGATTCTCATCTTCCAGCGGATGAGATCTTCTATTCCAAAACTGTGTTTCATTTCCTAACCCACAACACGGATAATTGTCACGTGTATAACACTTACCAAATGAAAAACCCACAACTTATGCTTGAAAATTAACCGTGGCAATCATCTATATGATTGGTATATGATTGGAATAGAAAATGAAACACAATTTTGGAATAAAAGATCTCATTCGCTCTATCTCTAATCGACATTTTCGGTTATTTTATTGATTTTCCGTTATATGTCAAAACTGCTTCAAGTTTTGGGACTGGTGGACATCTTGTATGGCCACTTTCTGTGAAATTAATTTCATACTTCTACCAACATTTCTGGAATTAGTAGGATTTGCAATTTTGTTCGTGTGTTTTTTGGAAGATTATGATGATACTATAAGTCTATAAGCTTTATCAAGATAAATAATAGCGAACTGTGTTAGAATTTACTGATGTGTAATGCTGGAACGATCGATAAATTGTTTTCCTTAGAATCTCTATAAAATTACTAGTCTCTGATAAGACACTATGAATATGCGTTATACTGATAGATATCAGGCGAAGCTGTTGGAGACGTGAAAATTGTGGCTGACATGCATGAGCGTAAAGCTGAAATGGCACGGGAAGCTGAAGCATTTATCGCTCTTCCTGGTATATAAATAGACACAATATGGACTAAATTAATTTTTAGATAAATTAGTTTTTGTCCTGCATTTATCCTAAGAGTAACATTTCGGGTTTTTTTAGGAGGATATGGAACCATGGAAGAGTTATTGGAGATGATAACATGGGCACAACTCGGTATCCACAATAAACCGGTGATGCACCTGTTAGAAAAAGAGTGATTCTCAGCTTCTAGATGAAAAACAGTTTGAGATTCACTTTTTTTTTAGAATTTGCAAACACTCCCTATGTAGGCTTATTAAATGAGATGATTATTTTCTTCTGATTTGAAAAATGGTTGTTTTGGACAGGTTGGTTTGCTCAATGTTGATGGGTATTATAATTCTTTGCTTACATTTTTTGACAAAGGTGTCGAAGAAGGTTTCATTAAGCCGTCTGCTCGGCATATAGTTCTTTCAGCTCATACTGCCACTGAGCTTTTAACAAAGATGGAGGTACTTCTCAATTTGTTAGCTTAATTTTATAAAATTTTGGAAATTCTAAACAAATAATCTAACTACAAGTTCAATATATTAGCAAACGCGACGATATTTAGGGAGTGTTTGCAAACTGTAAAAAGCTGAGAATCACTTTTTTTTTTAGCGTTTGCAAATACTCCTTTACTAATGGATATCTCGGTTTTTGGCGCGTGATTTAACTTTGCAGCAATACAGTCCTTACGATGAACAAGTAGTCCCTCATGAAAGCTGGCAGATAGAGCAAATTGGTGATAACACAACAGATAGAAATATGTGATGAAAAATTATTGTGTGGTAGGGCAAATATTTATTGACTAGGTAGCTGATGTGATTAATTCTGTGTTATAATGTATTCAGCTAGGGCCACCACAATGATGCATTATTATGTGCCCTTTAGTTCTTTATGATTTGATAATGAAAGTACTGCTACTATGCAATGGTAATAAGTGCAATATTTTCTGTAGTCTTATTGTCAATTTACCCTATGATACTTTGAAATGTTAAGAGCTCTTAGAAACCAATATGAATTTTTTCACTGTCTTTTGTCCTTACTAAGCGCTCAAGCATATTAGACATGAAGTTTCTATTTGTTGAGCTCCCGAAAAGAAAATGTATCATGTTGGCACCAGTAATATCTATTAAATCTTTTTAACTCTAGTCAACTGTACAATCTCGTACCTCCAATATAATCAGAATCTCATTTTTTGGGTGTGAGATTGATTCATTCATATTTGAATCTGCCTAGAAGTTTGTTCTATGCCATTTCTTTGCACAGGCAATTAATCCCACTTATTAGGCGTGGCTTCACATTATAGTTATTCTCATTTAGTATGATTTTGTGATATGGGGAAATGAATAAGGCCACAGCATATGCAATGATTGCATATTTGGTACATTGCCAAACCTAAAAAGCTATGGGCTTATATGGATGTATTTCCAAGTCCAATTTTCAGTTTCTAGTATTGGAAAATGAATTTTCAAACTTTATTGATTTTCGTGTGAAAAATTGGGAATATGTTTGGTTTGTTGTCTGAATTTCTATTTGAAAATGAAAATATGTTTGGTAATAGTTTTTCAAATTATTTTTGATATAGGTTTACGTGATTGTAGTGTATTTTTACCTCGATTTGCGTAATTGAGATGAAAAATTGCTTGATTGTGTTTTCAAAAGAATATTTTCTATAAAAAGGTAAAAATAGAAATGAATTCATTTTTAGTAAAAAATTTTTAAACAAACATAAATCCATTTTCCGGAATAGTTGGAAAATAGAAAAATGGTTTTGAAAACACAACCAAACAAGGCCTATGTCCTAGAGAACCAACCTAAAGGGGGTCAGGCACAGGGGGGGGTGAGGGGTGGGGGCAGAAAGTTCCTCTTTGTAATTCTTTGATTGATTGAAATTTAGTGGGGTACAATTCATCCCTTGTTTGTCAAATGTCAAGACGAGTTTGGAGTGCCTTCTTTTTGGAGTTTTTAAGGTGGCTACTTCTCATTAGTAATCACCATGGGTCCCTTGACAGATGACAATGGAACGAGACAGGTCTGACTGTAGTAGAATAAATTTTTTATTATTATAAGTATTTTTATCTTGTGATTTGTATAATACATATATATTAGATATAATATATATTAGATATAATATCAATGGCATAAGATTTATATAGACGGCCAGGATGGTACTCATGGAACATAGGTGATATCCAGACCACCATGCGCTACGGTTCACCGGGCGAGACAGGTCGGGTCATGAACGAGACGGGTCAAATTACCACCCCTACTAGGGTCCCAGGGAGGCTTAATCATTTTGTCAAGAGCACTTTCATTATCTTATCCATTCTCAAACTCCTGCAGCAATCGAAAAGCCTACTACTGTTTAGAGTTCATCTAACGAGCTTTAAGGACAATTATGTATTTATTTCTTTTTCTTTTCTTTTTCTTTCCTTTTTTTTTCCTCTCAATTTTGATTTGTTCAATGGTCTCCGCAAGTGAAATAAGATGGTATAACTCAAAATTTCAGAGTTTTTAAAACTGTTAATATCACTTGTTGGGATTCAATGGTTGTTACAATATTACATTCCACGGTTTATTCCATGCAACACCTAGAGAAGTACAACACACGGACAATAACCATAGATTAATTATGAATATATAAAGATTCACATACAATCACACAGTCCAGTGTGTATTATATGCAAATCTACAGTAGATATTACACATGATGTATTCCTTCAAAAGTAGCATCTATAAGACCTACATTCCACCATAGCGCAATAATGTCATAATTCAACCACCAATCACAAGGTGGCAAGACATACATAACTCTCAAGACAGACAGACTGGCGCATACAACATTCCACATATTAACGTTAGCATCATTTTTTGTTGCAAAACCAATAAGGTTACACACAAAACAATCAAAATTAGTCAATCAAGAGGCTAATGTTCCAATCTTTGAAAAGTTGTGTTGAACTGTTTCAATGTTTCTCGATGAGAAAGAAGAAGAAAACAGTCGGGATTCACCGTATAAGACGGAATCTACCAAATTCCATTCCTCATGATCCACCTACGCAGATAATAAACTGTACACTCCGACCAATCAAACAAAAGAGCATTCTCTGTAGTTAGTAATTATTTTCTTGTTTATAAAAAAAATCAAGATTTCGATTTAGAGGGAGACGATATTAAATGATGCAGCGTGCTTGCTTGAATAACAGCACTAGGGTTTGTGTCTCTTGCACGGGTCACACCCGGTTGCCTCCTCTCTACACCACTTCGTGCAAAACGTCTCCACGGCCTTGGAAGGTGTCGCACAAGTCGTGTCGAAGTTACCAGTAGTATCACACCAAGAATTATAAATAACCTACATGAAAAGGATTAATCAGCTAGCATTATAATTTTTTTTTTTTTTGACAAAAGCTAGCATTATAATTAGGTTAATTACAAAAAACACCCATGAGGTTTTGGGCTACTAAAGAAAAAACCAGAGATGTTTCAAAGGAAAAAACAGAGATGTTTCAAAATTATGGGGAAAAAAAAAACAAGAGTTTGTTTTTGACTTAAATTTAAAAGAGTAACTGTAATATTTCTATAAATATTAGAGGTTTTTTGAAATGTTTTTTGGCTAATGAAGGACAAAAATGTAAGACGGAATCAAACCTCAATAGGGTTTTTGCAATTTTAAAAACTCTCTAGGTTTTTTTTTTTTTTTTGTAATAACCCGAACCTCAAGGTTTTTTTTTTTTTAAATTACCCCTTATCTTTACCAAATTCAAAATCTAATTCAAGAGAAAGTTGAGAAATGTAAATTGAATACCATCCAAGAAGAAGCATTAGGCGAGCCACAGGAGCTGAAGGCAAACGTTCACCCAATGCAAACATACCGGCAAGCACGCCAGTCACGATCGAAGCAACAGCTGCACAAGTGGACACGACAATTGCCCTTCCGTGTTTCAACCCACGGGTCTGTTTGGAGAGTAAAAGGAGCAATAGTCATATTAACCATCTCTTCCATGAATTATTAAGAAAGGAAATCTTAAAACTTTCAAATGATCTAGAGCATGACATAAAAGCTAAAGAAATAGCATCCTATTATTGAATCAATCAATACGAATGTCGTGATATAATAACTTTTAGATACATTATATTAAAGGATAATTACAAAAAAAAACCTTGAGGTTCGGGCTAATTACAAAAAAACTCCAGAGGTTTTTGAAAATAACAACAAAAAAAAAATTGTGGTTTGGTTCCGTCTTATTTCCCCCTTTCATCAGCAAAAAATATTTCAAAACCCCTCTCTGATATTTATAGAAATATTACAGTTACCCCCTTAAATTTAAGACATAATCAAACATGAGTGGACTTTTTGTAATTTTGAGACATCTCTGGATTTTTTTTTAATTAGCCCAAACCTCACGGAGGTTTTCGTGACTATCCCTATTATTTATTACATCGTCTAAGTGCACACGCGAATTTAACTGTAAGATAGTTGAAACATGTGTAACTATTGGTACATGCAGAAACATCCAAATCAAACAGCATTTATATTACCTGATAAACAAACCCAGAACCACTGCAGCATATGCTGATTGAAATGCAAACGGGAAGCAATAACTTCGAAAATCCCTGCTCCAAGAATACAAATCCCATCTTTGATATTACAGATGCAATCCTGAAATTATATTTGAAGTAAGGCCCAAATGCAAAGAAATTACGAACCCAACATAGAATGAAAATATTCACACAAGAATACAACAACAACAAACTAAGCCTTAATCCCACTACGTGGGGTCGGCTATACGGATCATATTGCGCCATCGTTTGCGGTCATAAGCCATATATTCATTTATTTCTAGGTATAACATGTCTTGTTTAATATTAAATATTCACACAAGAATACTTATTTTTAAGTTCAAGAAATAACAGTACCCAAATAAAATGCCGGATTCCAAACCATAAATGATTTCCTCAACAACTTCATATTGCATCTGCAACGTCAAAAGAGCACACAATTGATATCAACTTCACAATCCTTGTCGAATATGAGGGAAGTTCAAATAAGAATTTTAAAATTTACCAACTCCTGTTCTCTTCTTTGACGTCTATACACACGAAGCCATCCATTAAGAAGTACCTATAATGAACATCGATTATAAAGTAATGATTAACTAGAAATGAATAGAGAAGAAAATTATTTCTTCAATTTCTCGTCCTTCACAGAGAAAGGATCAAAGCATGTCCTGTTACAGTTATTGTCAGAGACTCTCAACAAAATTTTAAACGTGGTGCCGGACATCCAATCATCTGTATTGCAGTAAGTCCAAATGAAATTATGTTTAAAATAATTATGTTTCTCAATACATTAGTAATTTGACATTTCAACATGCAGGACTCCTATGGCATTGTTACTTGGGACCGTACCTAGCACAGTGGACAGACATGCAACCATAACAAGGGATTATTACAAAAACTACCCCTAAGGTTTGGCCTAATTACCAAAAAACCAGTTATCTTTCAAAGTATCCCTTTTGACATTTGTTTCTATTTTATAAATTTCACCCTCAAGAAGGGGGTATTTGTTAGATAAATACAAACCTCAAACGGGTGTTTGTAACACCTTAAGGGGGTAATTATAAATTTGAAAGATAATCAGATTTTGTTGTAATAGGCTAAACCTCAAGGTTAGTATTTGTAATTATCCCTATTCCCTAATGACAACTTTGTACATGAACTTCAAGTTTCAAGATGATAGCATCCTCATCTCTATGATTAGATGCTGATAAGGTAAGATACCTACAAACAAGAAAGCAACGACAAATGCAAGCCATGGTAAATGATAAACTGAGATGGACGATGCGTTTTGCTCTTCCCCTCCAGCACCGACACCTGGATGAAAGATGCAACTAATTAGAGGGAGGCTCATTCGAGGATGGAAATATAAATCATATCATCAAGACATTTCAGTGTGCTCAACTTTGTTTCTCATATAATAGTTAGGAAACATAGAAACTCCTCATTACATTATGAAATAGGAAAAAATACTTAATACTTGTCCCAAGCCACTGCATGATATATGGAAGTAAAATTTGATTAGTCCGAAGCCATTTGAACATAAGTTTCCAGCCATTGGGTTAAGCGAAAAATTGATTCAACTCTATGCATATCATTTTGGCGATTTTTTTATTATGTGACTACGGATGAAACTAGAAACTTAAATCCATCATTCACAAAAACCACATAATTTTTTTCAATTCTGACGCCAAAGTTTCGCATTAGCCTCAGAATAAATGGACATAAACTGTTCCACTGCAACATCTTCACAGAAAAAATATAGCAGCATTAATTCAAGGTAAAATTACATAACATCCCCTGAGGTTTGGGCTAGTTACAACAAAATCCAGATATGTTTCAAAATTACAAAAAGCCCCCTCAAATTGATTTTGTCTTAAATTTAAGGGGGAAACTGTAATATTTTAAGAAATACCCGGGGTGATTTTGAAAAGCTTTTTTCTTATGACAGGGAAAAATGCAAGACCAAATCAAACCTCAAGTCGTTTTTTTTTTTTGAATTTTCAAAAAAAAAACCTCTGGGTTTTTTTGGGTAATTAGCCCGAACCTCAGTTTTTGTTTTTTTTTTTTTATAAATCATCTCTTAAATAAACTGAGACTGAGTGGATCACATAAACAGGAAATCTCAATAGCAGCCAAATAGAAAAAAAATCTATAGTGCACTTCAAGGAATCCTAGCGTCAAACTTGCAATCTCAAGAACTTACATTACCTATAGTGCCAATACCAGCCAAAATAATTCCTATCCAGTCAATAGCATTCATGATCTCCTTCAGATAAAAATGAGAAAATACTGAAAGGATAGCAAGTCCACAGCCAGAAACAGGTTGAATGACTGATACCTATATAAAAGGTAAAATCTCAGGATCAAATTCATTATTTAGCTGAACACACTAAATTAAGTATGTAAGTTTGATGGCTTTTACAGGCGCATGAGATAGTGCTAGTAACATCAAGACAGCTCCAAAAATATCCATCAAGAAGCCAATAATCCAAGCTCTGTTGGAAGCATATGCTCTTATCACCTGAAGATGCAGATCATTTGTCATTACTATTCGGCTTCCTTTAATTTGAAGAATACGCACTCCAAAATATATGTATGAGTAAATTTTTCATTTTAATTAAAGATAGAGAAAAAGATGATGATTACACTGTCAGTACAAAAGAGGGGGGGGGAGGAAGTGAGGAAATATACAATTATGACGACCAGAAATAAAGAGTGAAAAAATACCAATCTTTTAATTTGCATCAAATACAGACCGAGGAGAAAATAAACGGGATTATTTCTCTATATTCCGAGTTAATAGGGGATTCAGTCATTTAGAGAACATTAAACTATAGAGTGTGATTCCCAGCACTGAGTGAAACTATTCAACTCCACAATCCTGCAGAAATAATGTAAACCAAGCTATAACAGAAGATCAAATCTAAATGCTTACTTCAGTGTCAAATAACAAGGAATTCTACCCCAAGTCATGTCTGGCCAAATCTTAGTCACTTATACCACAGGTTGATGATTTACACGGATCATGTGATTGATTCACACCTTAAGTAAGGGACTATTGAAAAAACAATTTGATTGAATTAGACATGTAAATAACTTGGACTGCATTGTGCAATTTATAATGCTTCCAAGAGTAAACAGAAATCCAAATCGAAACGTTTATTTCAGTGTCGAGAGCTACTAACAAGGAAATTTTACCCCAAATCTTGTCTAGCCAAAACCCAATTCACTTATACCACAGGTTGATGATTTACAGTGATCATGCGATTGATTCGCACCTTAAGTAAGAGACTATTGGAAAACAACTTAATTGCATTAGACATGTAAATAACTTGGACTGCATTGTGCAATTTATAATGCTTCCAAGAGTAAACATAAATTTTGCAATCCAACAGCCATGTATAAAGCAGGCCACTTCGCTGACATATCACAATAAAAATCATTTCTCTATTGGATTGGATCATTCACAAACATAACTGTTGTTCACACTCAGCTTCACAATTCACAAAGATGAGCTCTCTCTACTGTAAGAATTCCATCTGTACAAATCTAAACAAGATTAGGATATCCCCCAATCAAAAAATAATTGTATGAAAATACAGGCAGCACAGATATATCAGTGTACATAAAAAGAACCCCGCAAAATAAAACCCATCAAGAAGAACAAACAAAGATCGCTTATCAAGGGACGCGGCCACAGAAAATCAAATAAAACCCAGGAAAAATGATGAATCAGCCCAAGACGTACATAAACCAAAAAAATCAAGAAATTGATTATGCACCCACAAAATAGAACCTTGAATAAAATACAAAGACGACCAAAAAATACCTTGAGCTTGAAAGAGAGAGGTGGGAGAATGAGAGTGCCCTTTTTCTGAAGGACTTTGCCGATGTTGTTTCCGGCGGTGGCCGCTATCGTTAAGCAAATTGATTCCCACATCCTACCCCTCTCACTCTCTTTTCTGTGCTGTTAATCTTTTTATTTCCTAATTTATTTCTCTGCGTGCCAAGATTGATGTATTTGTGTTTTTATAAAATAAAACATATAACTGAGATGTTTGTGAAATGTGTAAATTCCCAAGTCCTGCAAAGATCTCTGTCTAATAACACAGATCTCCGCCGAGCCTTTTAATAAATGACAAAGTTCCTGGGCCGGGCTTTGTTTGGTTCTCGGTTTCTTAGACGTGTAGGAATACCAAAAAACATGGCCCCGTTTTTTTTTTTTTTTTTTTGGGTAAATTAAAAGCATGCATGGACTTTCATTTTTCCAGAGGGGCATTAAAAGCTTGGTGGTATAAGTATAAATCTATCCAAAGGTCAACTTTTCACATTAAGTACGAGTATAATTTACAAACATAGAGTGTGAGTAGGGGTGTGCACGGGATTCGTAGATTACCGAATCTGAACCGATATACATAAAAAAATATTTGAATCGGAAATATCCGTTGATCTTTTGACTTTTCCCAAACTATATCGCACCAATACTTTTCATGTACAGTTCTGGAGATTTTTTAAATATCCGTACTGATGCTGCAAAAATCCGTGCAGCTCACTCCGAGTTAAGAAATCCAAGATGAGGTATTTGACTCCGGTCTGAAGTCCAATCCACGTGTGTAGGAAACTAGCTTGCAACACGCAAAACAAAGGTTAGAAGGGTCTCGGAAGTGTCCCTGGAAGTCCCTCCGATGCTTAAGTCAACAGTGTAAAAGAATAATCCAGAGCACAAGAGCTAATTTGCAGTATAAATGTTCTTAATGAAAGATTAATTAAGGAGTGAGCTATTTAGCCTATTTATACCCGAGGCATGGACCTATTAAGACCATGTGGGCTTGTTAAGGCTCTGCCAGTCTGCGGGCCAATTAAGGCTTTATCACTAGGTCGGCTTGAATATTAATTCTTGTAGCCCAATAATAATAAAATGTATTTAAATATGAAAAAAAAAGGGAATTGCATTTTTACCCCACAACATAAGCCCCCTCAATTCCTGGGCTATGTGGGAGTCGAGTAGTGTCGGAGTTAGGTCCCTTGCAACTGTGTGATCTTTGTAGAATTTAATCTTCTGAGGGAGATGGTGTCTCTCTACGAGGGGAGATCCCCTGAAGGAAGGAGCTCCCCAGAAGGCGGGAGTCCCCGAAAGGGAAGTCCTCAGATGGGGTAGTCTCCGGAAGGCGCGAGGTCTTCGAAAGGTGGGAAATCCCCGAACTTTTTTACTAATCATTCTTTTAGGGCATTAAAACTCTTCCGACCGAGCGCATAACTCTTGGTTTCACTCTGCTTCATGAAGTTAGCATATGTTGGCAATAAATTTCAAATTGGAGTTGGTGTGGATTATGACATCATTCTCTTGAAAAATATAGTTGATAAGTGTCTTTTTATGCATGTTTTTATGAGTTTGTTTGAGTAGAATTTGAGTTATTTTATTGTTAGTTTCATAAGTTTTTTATTGTACATAGTTCATGTTATTGTGAGGTGCTTTTAGTGGAGTAGACTGATCATTCGTAGCTATTTTTGGTGAATTTTGGGTCATGGTTTCATGTCAAAACATATCACGGGATTTATGTATGCAAAAACACTCAAAAACTCAAGCTAAACGCGTCATCTCAAGACCTTTCATGACGAAGACGGTCCGTGTGTGTTTTTTTACACAACCATGTTAAAAATGAACCAAAAAGAGCAAAAAACATGGTCATGACGTACCGAACACGACCCGGCCGTGCCTTTTTACACGGTCATGTTTGGATGGTGCCATAACACGTATGAAACATGGCCAAGCCATGTTTTTCAGCACAGCCGTGCTGCACAACAGTTTCTGTCTGATTTTTCAGGGGTATTTTGGGAAAGCACTTCAACCAAGCCTTTTGACAACTCTTATATACTTTTGACACCCAATTTTGATGAACAAAGTCTTCTTTTCCACCAATAATTTCGCATAAAACAATCACCCAACAACCCAATTAATGAAGTGGAGCATTAAAATACCAAAAATGACATTATTAAGAATTACTTTCACCAAAATAATATCAATAAAAGCCCAATGATGTGGTTGAGGTTGGACATTCATTTAATTCATTATTATTCAAATTCATTGATTCATTTACATAGAGAACAAATTAAATATTGTGAGAAGAGAAGGAAAGTATAATTGGAGGTTGAAGAGCTATGAGAGGAAGGCCTGGAGCATAGCATCATTGAAGACAACCAAATAAGAAGTCTTGTTGTGATCTTGATAAAAGATAAGTTAATCATGTCTATATCATTTAAATCTTCTTGTATAGCTTATTCTTTTGTCAAAATCACGTTGAGCTAAATCTTTAGTGTTTGAATGTAATGAACTCTACTATGGATTTGTGATTATGGTTTGAATGTTTTAATATAATCTTTATGTTTTGTGTGATTCACTTATATGCTTCATTCATTCGAGTTAATATTTTCGGTACATTGGTTTGAATTTTATTCATCATCGGGTAATCGAGTGATTTATGATGAGAAAGAACCAATCTAAGCGAAATGAGTTGCATGCAATCCTAGATATAAAACGACATAATCTTCCGGATAGGGTCAAACCTAATATGAGAATTCATAAGTCGTTATAATGCAATCTTGGGGGTTTTAACTAGAAAGAGATTTCAGTTAATCAACTTGAGATTAGAAGTTTTTCACCTTGAAAGAGGGTTTAACTTAACTTAGGAATTTCTACTGTCCATGAAACATGAGATTATGTTAAGTGATGGTAATTGCTTAAATGTTTAAGATTGTATTTTATCTTGTTAAAATTATAAAAATATTCTAGAGGGATTTATATTCGAACACATTTCTTGATCTCTTATTTTACAATCTTCCTTTATTCCATCATTTGTAATTTGTTGATTATTTAGATTATTTATTTTCTTATTTTTACAACAAACTTCTGAAAATTGGTAGAATAGATAACAAAAAGACGGTAATTACTAGTACTCATTATCCTCGTGGAAATGACACTCGATACTCGATAAACTAAACTATAAAATGATAGGTGCACTTGCCTAAGGTTTTTAAATAGCTTTCGTGCCATCAATAGTTTCAATTAGGAAGGCTCAACATGGAGCCATGTACGTAGGCTTCATGAAAGGGGAAATGATTTGTATTACTCCCGTGCTCGGTTGTCCATGCGCTCGATGGCGTTCTCTTTCTTTCTTTTCTTTTTTTTTGTAGAAGCTTGGCCATACGAGGGGTTGGGGTCGGGGGTCATTCCTATAATTTAAGGGGTCTGGTGTAAAATGAAAAGAAGGCCTTTTATATTCATATAAAAAGTTAAAAAAAAACTAATAAAATAATGAGTATTATATTTCCATTTCGAAGTTTCTATTACAAAAAAGAGATACTTTAATATCATTACATCATAGATTTAAAGGGAAAAAATTATCAATACATTAGCCATAGAAAATCGATCTCCTTGCATTTTGAAACTGATTCTGCCCCCCTTTTCTTAGGTAAAAAAAAAAAGAAAATAAACTTTGTATTTGTGGAGGATCAAACACAAGACCTCAAGTAGGCAAGAGAGAGCACATACCACTGCACCTAAGAGCTCTTTTGTGAAAATTAATATTATTTACTTTACTTTAGATTTTATTCTGTCCTGCCTAGGTAAAAAAACATAAAACAGACTTCTTATCTTAGAAGGCTCGAACCCGCAACCTTAGGCATGCAAGAGAGGACACAAGCCGTTGCGCCCAAGAGTTCTATTGAGAAAACCTTTTTTCTTTATTTTAGATATACATATATATTAAATCATTAAATTAATTAAAAAAAATCGGGGCTTGGGAGCCCTCGCCGGAGAGGGGCCCTGTGCGGCGCCGCCTCCTAGACCACCCCTAGGACCGCACCGGTTGACACACCGGTTGACCTCCCTCAGCATGTTCTGTGTTTTCAAGTTTAAAAGACATTCAGATACGGGTTGTCCTCTAGGGCGACCGGTTGACCTCAAAACAGAGGAGTTGTTCGATTTTTGTTGAAAATAAGCTTCAAGAAATACTCCGAAAAATTATTAAAAATATTTTAAATCATTTAGGAGTATTTGGACAACATTTAAAAATATTGTTTTGGTGTAAAAACAAAATCATCAAAATCATGATAAAAATATTTATCAAACATTATCCTCGTGTCTTCTTGGCGGTTTGCCTTCTGGTTAGGTGTTCCCGACTTTGGAGTCGACAACTTATACAAATCACTTCATGAAGTCTTGCAGTAACTCTTCTTTATTTTGTTAAACTTGGAAAGATGATCAATGGTCTCAAGATATTTCCTATTGATGGAGAATTGTCATATGAAAGCAACGGTGAGCTTGCCCATCCCAGTGATTGATCCAACTGGGAATCAATCAAACCAAGTTAGTGCGTGTTTGGTCATACTTGTCCGGAACACTTTACAATAGAAAACATTTGTCATGTCGTAGTGATTTGCCTTCGCATAGAATTTGTCTAAATGCTTTTGGGAGGCCGCTGGTTCCCTCATACTGCGGGAGGTTGGAGGTCTTGATGCCCAATGGCAATGGTTTAGCTAGGATGGCATGGGCGAGTGGACTTTTTTCCTAGGGCAATGGCTTGTGAGTTGGCTTGGCTAATGCTTACCACCACCAACACTTCTACGGGCATGTAAGTGTGGACTTGGGAGTGTTAGGCTCCATTCTCAGATTCTTTTCCAGCGGGAACGCGCTGGTCTCTTTGATTTTCTCAAAGTCCTTCATATTTTTTATTTTCTTCCCTAAAGTTGGGGTCTTCAGCATTTGGCAAAACTTGGGGAAGGTTTCCCTGTGGCTTCTGACGTGGCTTGATTCCTCAGAGTAGCTCGAAAAAGCTTCTTCGAGTAAGGTTTGGAGGGTTTCTCGCATCAGGTGAAATTCTCTGTCAGGCAGAGCCCCCCAGGAAGAGGGGATTGCGCCCCTCTGGCTTGTAGCAGAGACGACACTTCTCTAGGAGAAGGAGGTTGGCCCCTCATCTTCCAAGTGGTTGTTCCTCTTGTTGGTCTCTAGATTCGTGGCCTGCAGCTTGGGATCTAGCTCCATGCGCTTGAGATCGGATTTGCATCTTCATCTCCAGTTATGTTGGGGTTGTTCGCGGAGCTTTATGCTGCATTTTGCTGCCTCAAGGCATTTTGGGCAGCTTCTTCCAGGAGGGCTTGTAGGGCATTTGTCGTCATGCGCCTCTCCTCTCTAGGAGGTGCTCCATGTGTCTCTCCTCTGTGGAAGGTGCTCCATGTATCTCTCCTCTCGGGAGGTGTTTCCCCTAAGGGAGAGGGTCTTGCTCAAGTCTTCATGGAGGTCTATCCTTCGAAGATGGACATTTCGATTTTCTAAAGCTTGGTACATGGCATTCCTTTGTAGCTCGAGGTCATAAGGATGCAATTTTTTTCCTATAAAGCTTGTAATGCTTCTTGAGTCATGCATATATCCTCCTCAAGGAGGAGAAAGTTCTCTTCCAGCCCACCGGGGATTGATGGTCTTCCAACCTTCGAGGAGGGCGATCATATTCTGGTCCTCAGGGAGGACGATTATCTTCTGGCCATCAAGGAGGGTGATTGTCTTTCGATCCCCATTGGTCGATTGTCTTCCAACCTCGGGTAGGGAGATTGTCATCCAAATCTCTGGACATGGTGGTCCATGAGTTGACTCCCATCGCATGAGACCTAGTTTGCATCTCGGTGTCTTGGCCGTTTCCCGCTGGCATTTGCTAAAATAATGCTTTGCAAAAATTCGTGCGACTCACTCCGAGTTAGGAAAATCCAAGTTGAGGTATCTGACTTCAGTCCGAAGTCCAATCCACGTGTAGGGAACTAACCTACAACAAAACAGGGTTAGAAGAGTCATGGGGGTGTCCCGGAAAAGTCCTCCGATGCTTAAGTCAGTAGAGTGTATGAGAATAAATTTGAGCTAATTAGCAGTAGAAATGTACTTAATGAAAGATTAATTAAGGAAAGGCAATTTATACTTGAGACAGGGCTTGTTAAGGCTGCTGGGGGCCTATTAAGGCTTTACCAATGGGTCGACTTGATTATTAATTCATGTAGCCCAATAATAATAAAAATAATGCATTTAAATATGAAAAAAGGGAATTACATTTTTACCCCACAATACGTATCGAGAACCGAACCGAACCATGCCGAACCATACCGAACCAACTACCCGAAACTAGAACTGATTTTAAATAATTTTTTATATACACAATATAATATTTTATCCTGTTTATATTTTGATATTGAATCAACTACACATTCATTTGAAATTAAATACTATATAAAATATAATACTAAAAAATATCAAATTAAAAAATTGGCATATTTTATCAATATATCAAATGAATAACTGAATATGTATTTATTTCACATAGAGCTACATTTTGTATTAATTATTTATCAAAAATTGGTTGCCATCATATTAATTTATTTAAGTACACTAAAAAGTCATAATTTATAGAAAATGTTTAATAATTTGATGATATTTTACTTATTAAGGATCATAATTAGACTCATCTTCAAATCAAGAAAATTAATTGAATTTAAATTAATAAATAATTAGTAAATTGCACCTGAACTAGAATAATCCATAATCGATTAATCAAGAAATTAAGACTATAAACTTTTATTTCTTATTAATTTATCAAAGTTATTAATTAATTATAATTTCCCTAATTCAAGAGCTCATGGACTAAGATTATAGAATAACTATTGTGTAATATAGGCTACTAAATTTATCATTCATTGAGATTCTAAACTTTACTATTAATTATACGAATAATGTAATATTTGAAATATATTATATTAAAATACAAAAAGAAAAATCAATAATTTTAACTATAAATTTGATAAAAACTATTTAAAAGTTAAATTGATATTAAATTAATAATGTAGTATAGTCTATATCATGAAAGAAAGATTTAGAATTATACTATTAAAATTTTAGTACTTAAATATGAATAATTTTTTTAATGTATAAGCTAAATATAAAATATCAAAAAGTTAAAATCGTATGGCAATAATGGTTTCACTATGTATTTTTGAGATTGCACTTAAAAATAATTGATAGTATAATTGTTTAATTATTTTATATCAAATTTTTCTTTCACTTTTTGTGTGTGTTTTATTTATGAATAATCTTTAAATCTCCGTTTCTCTAAACCATCCCGCATCGTCCCATTAGAGCCAAATATCCACCCGAACTTTTGAAATAGTATGGAATGGAGATTTTTTAATGGTTCAGTTCTAGAGATTTAATTATGGGTATCTGGATCATGCACACCCCTAAGTGTGTGGGATAAAATGGTATTTCTTCATTATATTTGATGACATAATTTATACCGAAAATAATTTTTATTTAGTAAATTGGGGGATAGTAGAGGAACACACGCACTCATATGAGATCGAACCGGGTCAAACACCCATCAGTGCAAGTCTCTATCGCTGAAGCACAAAGTTGATCCATGGGGAAATAAATTTTTTATTATACTTTTTGTTAAGTTTGATTGTGTTTTTTTTCTTCTAAAGTTTCAATATGTGTGAATCTGTTTTACAATAATTAGATATTTTGTTTATATTCAACTTCCACAATCAATTTTGCAGAAGATATTTTGATGACATTTTAAACTTTAACTTTATTCTAGTTGATCTATCTTGGATGAGCTGGATTATCAAGGACCCAACTTTTGCTTCTCGTCGCACCTATAAAGCCTAAATCGGAGGGCTTTCCGGCGTCGGCACTCCGTGCTAAAGTTAGAATTGGAATATTGGATTTAACAATGTGTATAAATATAAAATAGAGTAAGATGTAAACTTATTCCTATGCATGGAATGCCCCTTTTATACCTGGATTGTGGCTCTTCCCCCTTCCCCAGAGGGCTCTACATGTCGCCTTCAGATTGGTCTCTGATCAATCTTCTCTAAAAGTCCATCGAAGTTACTTGCTAACAGGTCTCCCCTTCTCAAGGGTCACTTCCAGCAGGTCATCCCATGAACATACTTACTTCGTGGCAGGAATAGCCTTTGACCCACCTCTTTTAAGCTTCTAAATTCGTCCTCATTAATGATAAGGTCACATAATGTCTTTTGCATTAAATGCCCTTCCTCGGTCGAGCTGTCACCCATCTTTATGTCTCATCATTGGCCATATCTACCGCCACCTACTCTCATTCAATAGTTACTCCAAGCCTTTATGTCACATCCAGTCATATCGGTCATTAAATGAGCGTGCAAGTCTTTCCTTTGGTAGATCTCCTTATCTTCGCAGGACCTCCAGAAGAGCTTTCCGATCCCTACTTTTATTGGCTCGATTACCTTAGCGTTATTCTTTACTTAAAAGATCCGCCTACTGGCAGACCTATCTAGGTAGGCCTGTTCCTGCCCAAGTTGGGCCGGATCACTAGCCTTTTCAATTATTTTGCACCCTACTCATTGCCGGATTAGTGCAATTGCAAGAAAGTACCAAAAAAGCTATATATTTGTTTTATATAGTAAAATACCTATTTATTTTGACTGCATAACTCTTATTTCCATTTATAATTCTCAATATATTCTCACTATTTTATTTTCTTCCAAATTTAATAAATTATATTTTCTTAGATTTTGGAAAGCAAATATTATCTCTCTTCTTAATTAAAAAGGTCTTAATTAAAAGGTCAATTCAAAGTACAAATGCGCCAATTAGCAAATTTATAACCTATTCTGAAATACAATCAAAATATATGTGTATTTATGTTTAATAGCACTTACAGACAATTGAGAAAATGAAATAAAATCTAAATATATGTGTATTTATGTATACTAGTAAAAAACACGTGCGTCGCACGTGATCCACATGACTTTACTTAAATAATTATGTTATTTAATAATTTTTTTAATTAATATTTAGATATTAAAAAGTAATTTATAAATAAATAAATATTAATTAAATTTAAAAATTATAAGGTATTTAATATACTTTTTTACTTTAATTATAGAACGATATGAATTGTTGAATAATTATTTTCAAAAATTCAATCCAACAAAAAATTTAAAATTAGGTTAACAACAATATAAGTTCTATATTTGCTTACAATGACATTCATCAATGTTTTATTTCATTTTTATGGCTAGAAAAGTGTTTTCTTCTTAACTAATCTTTGAATTCTTTTAGCATTGGATGCATTTCCCATAATAAGACAAGCAATTTAGCTTATAATTCATAAGATAATAATTAATAAATCACAAGTTATTGAATTAATTAAAAAAAGTCATTAATTAACTTTTATACCAAAAATCCAAAGATAATGTCATCATTTTATTTGTTATGCTATTCAGTTCAAAAAAACAAAAGGTTAATCAAATTCTTATACTTCTTGTGCTTACTTCTTTTGTTCTCTCTCAGTTCTTTGATTAAAGAAATTAAAAAATAAAATTATAATATAATATATATGTAAAAAACAATTTTAATTCTAGTAACGAAGCCAATATTTTATCATAACACTTAAACTTAAAGTTTGCAGTCTTCATGTTTTCACTATCTTAGAAATAATAAACATTAACCTAATATATAATTTAATCCATTATTTTCACCGGAAGTCAGGTATTAAATAAAATTATGAAAAATGATAAGTCGAAATATGAGTTTGAAACTCTATTCAATTGCACACATAATAAATTCACTTAATAAATAATAAAACTAAAGATAATTTTATGAAAGAAAAATAAGCTAACAATTTTTATGTGTCAGTCTGTCATAATTAAATATAATACTAATTAATTTTTATGTTTGATGTGAAGCCCCCGATTTTTCCGAGCATATGATTGATCCTTTTGTCGTCTATGTATTTGATCGACTATTTTACCGCGTCACTTTGACGGCTAAATATTAATGATATATATATTTTGCAATTTATTTCATTTTATTTATTACTTGTGATCATGATCATTTATTAATTCTATTTCGCATTTATGATCGCTTGATTGATCATTATTACTATTTTTGTATTTATTAGTCACCTTAGAATTTTAAGAGACTATTTATTTTAGAGACCTTTACCTTATAGAATTAAGAATTTGATTTAGATTAAGTGATTTTGAGACTTATAAGTGATCAAGGAAATCACTAATTAATTTGGAGTTTGATATTATCCATTTATTATCATCAAATTTGGGACAAAACAAATATAAGGAATTACCAAATACCCCTATAGTGGATGGCAATGATGGGATTTTTGGAGTAGAAATATCATCCAACTCTTGTACAATTACACCTTATATTAGTCATCTTGTGTATAATTACACCATTAATTCAAACATTATACACATCATCTCATACACCAATTCTTTATTACTATTTTTCCCAACATTCTTCTACTTAACCAACATTCTTCTCAATATTCCCCAACACCATTCAATCCCATACTTTGACTTGAATTTTGTCTCCCATGCAAGAAGCAAAATTCAAGACACAAGATTAAACAAAATCTCTTCCTCTCTCACTCATTTGGACGGCCAATATGGCAAAAATGAACAAAATTTGTTCATTTCATCCAACACATTTTAATTCCCTAACTAATTCTCCTTCTTCTCTCTAATCTCTCTCTAAAAATCATTCACATCTTCAAATCTTCAAACACCAACTCTTCATATATTCAAATCTTCAAACACAAATTCTTCATATCTTCAAATCTTCAAGTACCATTCCTTCACATCTTCATATCTTCAAACACAAGACCTTCACATCTTCAAGCATACCTTCATACCTCCAAGAACATCTTCTTCCTATCATCAAACACTCCTTCTTTCTTCAAACATCTAAACCAAAACAAACATGCTTCCTACTTAAAACCATAAAATTCGAACCCCCCTACCTCAAAGGTAAGAAATTTCATTCCTCAATTCAACTTGATATCTTACAACTCATCACCTTCTCTTCTTAATTTAAGTTTGAAATTTTGATTTTGAGGTACTTAGAAGACTACTTGAAGACATGCATGCATGGTGGTCTATTTAGAAGACTTGAAGAGAAATTTTTAGAGAAATTGGACTACAAGGTAAGATTTGGATACTAGAACCCTTCTTTCTTTTTCTTCCTATTTTCTTCAAATTTTAACACTCATTTTTCATTCTTAAGAAATAGGGGCTGACCTTAGGTGATTTTGGAGGTGAACCAAAAATCCCAAATTTGAAGCTTCAACTAGTTTCAAATCACTTACTACACATGGTAAAGTGTACTATTTCCAATTTTCTTATCTTCTTCTTTTTCTTCTTAATTTTTCACTCATTTTTCCTAACTCTAAATTTTTGATATTTCTTGACTTAGGGGCTGACCTAAGTGATCTCAAACCAAGTTGTGAAATTATCCTTTTATTTCACAATTTTCCAAATTTAAGGTGGGTGGGAAAATACTTTCAACTTCTAGAGATTTTTGTTAAATGCATGTAGTGTTTTGATCATGAGTACTTTATATATGTATATTTTATGTATTGCATGATAATTTTATGTATCAAGTTATGAAATTTCTCAAGTGTTGCTAAAAAATGCTATTTATTGAAATTTAGGTGCATGCATGTACAATTTAATGTTCTATTTGATGAATTCTTGTATGAAATGATCATGCATGTGTATAATCCTTGAAATCCATAATTTGGATGACTTATAACCTGGACAAGTCGAACATAATTGATTAAATTTCAATTTTTGGACTTAAAATGCAAAAATAGAAAGTTGGTGGACTAATTGCAAGAAAATAAAACTTAAGGGATCCCTCTGCAAATTTTGAATTTTGGGACTGTACTCAGGTTCAAAAATGACTTTTGGCCATTTTAATAAAGTTTTAAGAGTTTTGAGATAAATAAAATCAACCTTTAAAAGCCCAAGGACTAGATTGTAAAATTTGAGAAGTTTAAGGGCTACTTTGTAATTTTTGAAACTGTACCAGACCTTAATTTTAAAATTTGGAATTTTAATTCTTAAGGGACTGAAAATGACATGTTTTAAATGTATTCCAAAAATCCAAGTGTTAGAGCTTGGAAAGTAATTTTACTAAAATTGAGGGACCGAATTGTAAAAGATTAAACTTGAGGACCCAAATGAAATTTCCAGGACTTATACAGCCCATATACCTATAATTACTAATTTAACTATAAATTAATTATATTTTGGACCCAAGGTTCAAATTTCATAACAATTGGACCTCTAAAAGCCTTAAAGGCAATTATTTCAAAATGGGACAAAAATGAGATTTTCAAAAGTTGAAGGACCTACACTTATTTCTTTTAAAAACTGATTTTGTCCCAATATCCTACTAAGATTAGTGACATTTTTGAACTGGAATCACATTAAAAGCCCTTCCGGTTTGTGAGTTCCGATTATTTTAAACTTAAGGCCCGAAATGATAATTTTAACAAAATTGGGGCCAATGTGAGAATTTTATAAAAAATTGACCTTAAAAATTTACAAACCTGAATCTCTGAATAATTTAGAGATTTTAGGAATTGACCTCATAATTTTTCAAGGTCGGGATATTTATTTATTCAATTTTTAACCCCAAAAGTATTGGTTTTTACAAAATGGGGCTAATTGTAAATTTTCTTTTTATCAAGGACCTAACTCAAATTATTTCCTTTTACTAAAATAGCCCTGGACCCTCTGACTTTAATTATTAATTAAAATATTTTATTTTCTCAAAAACCCATTGATTTATCGGATTGTCTTGACCGATTAATACCCGATCGCGGAGCGACTTCCTCGTCTTGCGATTTGAATCTATAACGGGACTTATGCTCCACCTAATCTTTCAAGATATCGAAGATTTCTTATCCTTCTGATAATCGTCTTCATCCAAATAGCTCCACCAACGCTATAATTGCCACTCGCGATTTTCGAAAATTTTCCTGAACTGCTTCCCTAAATCAATAATACTCGACTGCCTGGTTGACTACCTGAACTTGTTTTACCTTCCTGCCTGAGTCAACTTGGTTTGTCGAGCTCACAGTCGGAATGGATACGTCGGGGATAGAACTGGGCAGCTCGACTGCTATTCCACTCTTCCGGCCCCATCGTCCTAATCCCGCAACTGAGGGATGGAGTTTGTCCAAGGGAAGCGGGTCGTAGTACTTGAGGTATAATCATGATTATGACAAATCCGAGCCTTGCAAGCTCCACTGTGGATTTTGTCTTTGCCTATGGAGCGATAAGGTGACAAGTCTTGGACCATCTTGCTCGGGGAGTTACAAGGAAGAACGAAGGAATCACTGTATGATCCACACGATTCTGGAGTTAATCGGACCCGTTTGGTTGGCGCTACAAATCCGTACGCAACCGCTACTTGTATTGCATTGGTTGGCGCTACAAACCCATACGCAACCATTAATTGTCTTGCATAGGATTGGCGTTACATTCCGTGCGTAATCCTACCTGTCTTGCCTGAATCACATAATGCTTGTGTGACCACGAATCGCTTTTAAATCGTATAAGTATATTACTTAAATATATTTATCACGACGCTTGTGGACTGTGTGTGAGTTCATGCATCATATCTCACGCGTTTTCATACAACTGTTTCTCGCATTAGCGATATATCGCCACACTTGCACACGATCACCCCATCCACTGAGATTTCTGTCTCATCCCCTCCTGTTTTCTAACCTTTAGATGAGGACTTCGTTGAAGATGTTGAACCGACCACGGATTGAGCTCCCGTGCTCCGCTTGTTGGACTTACTATCTATTGTTGTTGATGTTGCTGGACTTATTCTTGTATTTCTGTTGGACTCTTTTATTCTCTTTTCATTCCAATCTGTAACTGAAGGGCGTAGGACCTTTTGACTATTAAGTTGTTATCTTTAGTTGATTTTGGGGATGTAATTTGGATGTTTGTTGGATTATAAGTTGTAACTCGTACTTATGTTATTTTATTTCTGCTGCTATTTGACTCTGTTTCATTGGGTTTTCGTTGATATTCGTCTAGACTATTTGGTTTAATTGTATTTAAGTTGTGGATCATCGTCGCGTCCCGTTTGGGGCGTGACAGTTAGAGTGGTATCAGAGCTCGACTTGTAAGATGGAAACTTACACTAAGCTGACCCAGGATAGGACCTTCGGTCTGTGTTTTGGGTAGTACCGCGACTTGACTAATTGGTGTGAAATCGATTTCAATTTGGCGTAGAACCATATTATTGAGACTGAAACTAAGTTAGAATGTATACTTGGAGATTCCATAGTCATACTTATCTTGACTTAGTTGACTCTTGACTGACTTTCTTTGTTCATTCTTTCCTTATTCTCTCCTTATCTTTCATTTACCTTTGACTGATCCGCCTTAGTTTTGTTTGATCAGGATGGAGCCGGCGCCACCTTCTTGGTGGGACATTTTTTAGGCCCATGCCGAGCGGGAGTACTACCAGGCACTTACGATTCACTGGCACTGGGAGAGTATTCGAGCGACCTCAGAGCTATCCGAGGAGCGCCCCGGTAAATGGGACTGACACAGCGGCAAGCAAGGAGCCAAGACGAAAATAACGAGTTGACCATCATCATTAAGGATCGCGACAACACCATACGGGCGCGGGAGGATCAGATACAGATTATCTAGGAGCGCATGTATAATGTGCGAGAGAAAATGAAGAGAGCAAGTGACGGCTGCCAGAAGTGGGAGATGGACGCCCACATGTCTCGAAACACCATTGAGCGCTTGGAGGAGACCCTCATCAAGCATATGACCGTGATAGAGGACCTTACACAGGCCCTAGCCCAGCGAGACGCTGCTCTGGAGGTTGCTTTGGTAGCTAATGCACAACCATTGCCACCACCCGAGGTGGAGCCCGTACCCGACGCTAAGGAGGACTCCGAGGAGGACCCTGAGGAGGATCCTGAGAAGGACCCAGTCAAGGTCGGAGAGCCTGAGGCACTTGAGGCTGTTCCGCTTGATGATGCACAAGGATTCGAGCAGTGGTTGGATTTCGTTGATTGGCCTGAGGTCGAAGCGCCACCTCAGCCCGAACAGGCCCTGATTATGGACGTAGCTGCTAGTGACGATGATGGCGATCTCACTGATTAGTTAGCTTGATTGTCAATTTGTGCTTTCGTTGTTGTAGACACTTATTCCACCATGTTGTACCTTGCTTTCTGTTGTATTAGATTCAATTGTATTTTGATTCAGATGTATCTTTGACTCGGTATTACTATTGTTGTACTTCATGGGTGTATTCAAGTTTTACATTAATGGATATGCCTTGCTATTTATTCAGTATCTTGTGTTTTGTTGTTACTTTCCCTACGATATAACTTGTTTTACGCGTATAATTATTGTATTCATTTACTCGTAGATCGCAACAACACTTCAAGATACAGAATGGCTGAACATCGTGGACGTGGGAGACCTCACCGAGTTCCCCAAGGGAATGATGACGTACCCAGGGACCGGGTACCCTTCCCTGAATTACCACCGCCTCCTCCACCTGTTGCAGGAGACAACTTGACTGCACATGCCCTACAACAAATACTGGTTTTCATGAGACAACAAGCAGAGCCTCAACACCGAGCTCCCGAACCCGCCAGAGAGGCGAATGATCGCACTTTGGAGCGTTTTCTATGGTCGATCCACCGGCTTTCTTAGGAGAGCCAGACGACTTAAAGGCAGAAAAATGGATAGAGAAACTGGAGAATATCTTCAATGCTCTCCAATAGTTAGATGAGCAGAAAGTCACACTTGCCGTATTTCTTCTAGAATCGGCTGCTAGAGACTGGTGGAGGGCAGTTGAGAGAAGGTGGGAACAGGACCGAGTAGCCAGAACATGGGGAAATTTCTTGGCCAAGTTCAATGAACAGTACATTCCACGAGTTGTGAAAGAGGCGCGCCAGATGAATTCCATAGGTTGAGACAGGAAACATGTTTGTAGCTCGGATGAGTCCGACTTTCGTCGATTGTCCAAGTATGCTCTGGGGACAATCAAGATGAGAAGAGGACAAACTTTACAAGTTCACACGAGGATTGAAGTGAATTTCAAAAACAACTTTTATCGCTGAAAATGACAACCTACTCAAACCGCGGAAAGGCAAACTCCGCATCGAGTCGGGATCGAACCGTATTGGACATATTCGAGAGAGTAGGCCATCAAACAGTCTCAAGAGGACAGGCGGGGACAACCATCTAAACAAATGACTGCTAAGTTTGAAGGACCGATTAATAAGACAGATAAAGGGAAGGGACCAAAGATGAGAAAGTCGGGTCAAGTGTGTGCACATTGCCGAAATCGGGACATACCGCCAATGATCAGGCGTAAATAGGGAAAGTGTTTGCGCTGTGGTAGTAATCAGCACCAGCTGAAAGATTGCTCGAAATACGAAGATCGAACCAAACAGGCGCAGCCGCAAAAGACGGGAAATGGCCAGGGTAATTGGGCAAGGATGCCCGCTCAAGCATTTGCACTCGCTGGACATGAGGCTCTAGAGGCAACAGACATGGTGGAAGGTACGCTTCTAGTATCTAACCACTACAGTAAAATATTATTCGACCTTGGATCAAAGCATTCATTTGTCGCACCGCATTTTGTACACAAATTGCATGCATGCATGGAACATATGCCCATATGTATAGAAGTGTCAACTCCTATGGGCGCGAACCAGATAACATATAATATCTATAATGCATGCAAAGTTAAGATTGATGAGATAATTTTTCCTGCCAATTTGATCTTATTACCTATATCCAAATACGACGTGATATTGGGAATGAACTGGTTGTCTGCACACCATGCACAATTGGACTGCCATAACAAGTCCATTATGCTATGTGAACCCGGAAAGCCCAAAGTGGAAATTTCGGGAAGGGCATGAGTTAAGATTGCCCCAATCATTTCAGCAATGAAAGCGAGGAAGGCGATCACTAGAGGGGCACAAGGGTACTTGGCGTTTGTAATTAACAAACCCAAGGTTGAGACACAAATTAACCAAGTACCTATAGTATCAGAATACACGGATGTATTTCCACAAGAACTCACCACTGTCCCTCCAGATAGGGAAGTCGAGTTCACCATCAAGGTATTACCGGGAACCGCCCCGATTGCCAGAACACCGTATAGAATGGCTCCTCTTGAGTTGCAAGAGTTGAAGACGTAATTACGTAAACCGATGGATGTGGGATTTATCGGACGGTGCGTCTCCGTGGGGAGCACTGACCGTCTTTTTGTCAAAAAGAAGGATGGCACATTAAGACTGCATAGATTATCGTGGTCTTAATAGCGTGACCATCAAGAACAAATATCCTCTCGAGGATGACGAATTGTTTGATCAAATTCAAGGAGCGGTGTACTCAAGTTTGATTACAACAATGGTATTACCAATCAAGATCCGCGAAGACATTTCCAAGATCGCATTTCAAACTCGATATGGACACTACGATTTTGTAGTGATGCCTTTCGGTCCGGCGAATGCACCAAAGCATTTATGGACTGATGCATCGAGTCTTTCAACCTTATTTGGATCAATTCGTAGTGATATTCATTGATGACATACTCGTATACTCTAAGTCTATAGAAGAGCATGAACGCTCATCCTCAAAATCGTTTTGGAGATACTATGAGAGCATAAGATGTATGCCAAATTCAGCGCAAGTGTGAATTTTGGCTTAGTGAAGTCGCGTTCTTGGGACACATAGATCCGGACCGGGATCGCCGTAGATCCTTCAAGGTTACAACAGGTGGTTGAATAGAAACAACCTGAGTCAGAATAAGAGATCGAGTTTCCTAGGACTAGCTGGATATTATCGAAGATTTATCCAGGATTTGACCGCTCACTCGACTAACCCAGAAGCAAGTCAAGTTTGAGTGGAATGACAAGTGCGAAGCTAGTTTCCAAGAGCTGAAGAAACGACTTACTACAGATCCAGTCTTAGCTCTTTCAAAGGGAACAGAAAACTTTGTCGTCTACAGTGATGCATCAAAGGAAGGACTAGGAGCAGTGCTCATGCAGGAAGGAAAGGTCATCGCTTATGTATCACGAAAGCTCAAGCCGTATGAAGCCAATTATCCAACGCATGACTTGGAATTGGCAACGATAGTATTCGCGTTAAAGAAATAGAGACACTATCTCTACGGAGTAACATTCACGGTTTTCACAGATCATAAGAGCTTGAAGTATCTATTCTCCCAGAAAGATCTCAATCTGAGGCAACGGAGATGGATGGAGTTGATTGAGGACTATCACGTTGATATTCAATACCATCCCTGAAAGCTAACGTAGTAGCCGACGCTTTGAGCAGAAAGGCGAGCTTAGCCAGACTTATGATTCGAGAGTGGAAATCATTAGAAGAACTGAGCTATTGGAATCTGACGAGAACCAATACTCAGATTTCATGTGCTAACATTTTAGTTAAACCCGATCTGCTGAATGAGATCAAGGAAGCACAGGGGACTGATGTGCATCTTCAAAAACTGAAGGAGAAGATACTTAAAGGAAAGAGATCAGAATTCTCGGTGCATGAAGATGGGGTTATCAGATTTCAGAATCGAGTTTGTGTACCGAGTGACGAGCAGATTAGGAATAAAATCCTAGCAGAGGCACACCGTTTGAAATACACTATACATCCTAGAGGAAACAAGATGTATAAGGATTTGAAACGGAGTTATTGGTGGGTAAACTTGAAGAACCAGGTAGCGGAGTTCGTTGCGAGATGTTTGACTTGTCAATGGGTAAAAACAGAACACCAACGACCATCTGGTTTACTACAACCATTGAGAATTCCCGAGTGGAAATGGGAACACATAATGATGGACTTCGTGACGGATCTACCAAGGACCAGAGGAGGCCATGATGCTATTTGGGTAGTCGTAGACCGACTCACGAAATCTGCACACTTCTTACCCATCAAGAAAACTGATAGCTTGCAAAAACTTGCGCAGATTTATATCCGAGAGATCATTCGACTGCATGGAGTACCTGTTGACATAGTATCAGACAAAGACCCGAGGTTTGTCTCCAGATTTTGGAAGTGCTTTCACGAGAAATTGGGTACCTCGCTAAGTTTCAGCACGACAACACATCCACAAACTGATGGACAGTCATGAGCGAACGATTCAAGCCCTGGAAGATATGTTGCGAGCCTGCACATTGGATTTCCAAGGAAGTTGGGATTCGCACTTACCATTAGCGGAGTTCGCCTATAATAACGGCTTCTCGTGCCACGATTGGGATGGCACCCTACGAGGCATTATATGGGCGAAAATGTAGATCCCCACTACACCGGGAGATTGATGACCAATGGACTCAAAAGAGAAATGAAAGTCGCCCTCGATTCCAAAGATCGACTTAGTTCAGGAGGCCATGGAGAAGGTCAAGCTGATCAAGGAGCGGATTTGCACAGCTCAGAGCCGCCAAAAGAGTTACGCGGACAAGAGAAGAAAGGATTTGGAATTTGAAGTCGGAGATGAAGTATTTCTCAGACTATCACCACGGAAAGGATTGATCAATCCAAAGAAAGGAGACAAGTTGAGTCCGAGATATGTTGGACCTTACAAGATTTTACAGAGAATCGGAAAGTTAGCCCTCTTGACTCGAGTTACCAAGACACCATATACGGGAATGCACGATGTATTCCACGTATCAAGATTGAAGAAGTATCAACCAGGATCCCGAACATATCATCACTCGTGATACTCCTCCTCTAATGGAAAATTTATCCTACACCGAGACCGATCCGGATCATTGATCGCCAGATCGTCGATTGCGTAAGAGGGAGATTCCGATGGTTAAAGTGCTATGCGCGAACCACAACCGAGACAAAGACGCAACGTGGGAGATGGAAGAAGACATGAAGAATCAATATCCGAACTATTACAAGAGAATTTGGGGACCAAATTCTTTTAAGGAGGGGAGGATGTGAAGCCCCCGATTTTTCCGAGCATATGATTGATTCTTTTGTCGTCTATGTATTTGATCGACTATTTTACCGCGTCACTTTGACGGGTAAATATTAATGATATATATATTTTGCAATTTATTTCATTTTATTTATTACTTGTGATCATGATCATTTATTAATTCTATTTCACATTTATGATCACTTGATTGATCATTATTACTATTTTTGTATTTATTAGTCACCTTATAATTATAAGAGACTATTTATTTTAGAGACTTTAACCTTATAGAATTAAGAATTTGATTTAGATTAAGTGATTTTGAGACTTATAAGTGATCAAGAAAATCACTAATTAATTTGGAGATTGATATTATTCATCTATTATCATCAAATTTGGGACAAAAATAAATATAAGGAATTACCAAATACCCCTATAGTGGACGACAATGATGGGATTTTTGGAGTAGAAATATCATCCAACTCTTGTACACTTACACCTTATATTAGTCATCTTGTGTATAATTACACTATTAATTCAAACATTATACACATCATCTCATACACCAATTCTTTATTACTATTTTTCCCAACATTCTTCCACTTAACCAACATTCTTCTCAATATTCCCCAACACCATTCAAGCCCATACTTTGACTTGCATTTTGTCTCCCATGCAAGAAGCAAAATTCAAGACACAAGATTAAACAAAATCTCTCCCCCTCTCACTCATTTGGACGGCCAATATGGCAAAAATGAACAAAATTTGTTCATTTCATCCAACACATTTTAATTCCCTAACTAATTCTCCTCCTTCTCTCTAATCTCTCTCTAAAATCATTCACATCTTCAAATCTTCAAACACCAACTCTTCATATCTTCAAATCTTCAAACACAAGTTCTTCATATCTTTAAATCTTCAAGTACCATTCCTTCACATCTTCATATCTTCAAACACAAGACCTTCACATCTTCAAGCATACCTTCATACCTCCAAGAACATCTTCTTCCTATCATCAAACACTCATTCTTTCTTCAAACATCTAAACCAAAACAAACATGCTTCCTACTTAAAACCATAAAATTCGAACCCCCTACCTCAAAGGTAAGAAATTTCATTCCTCAATTCAACTTGATATCTTACAACTCATCACCTTCTCTTCTTAATTTAAGTTTGAAATTTTGATTTTGAGGTACTTAGAAGACTACTTGAAGACATGCATGCATGGTGGTCTATTTAGAAGACTTGAAGAGAAATTTTTAGAGAAATTGGACTACAAGGTAAGATTTGGATACTAGAACCCTTCTTTCTTTTTCTTCCTATTTTCTTCAAATTTTAACACTCCTTTTTCATTCTTAAGAAATAGGGGCTGACCTTAGGTGATTTTGGAGGTGAACCAAAAATCCCAAATTTGAAGCTTCAACTAGTTTCAAATCACTTACTACACATGGTAAAGTGTACTATTTCCAATTTTCTTATCTTCTTCTTTTTCTTCTTAATTTTTCACTCATTTTTCCTAACTCTAAATTTTTGATATTTCTTGACTTAGGGGCTGACCTAAGTGATCTCAAACCAAGTTGTGAAATTATCCTTTTATTTCACAATTTTCCAAATTTAAGGTGGGTGGGAAAATACTTTCAACTTCTAGAGATTTTTGTTAAATGCATGTAGTGTTTTGATCATGAGTACTTTATATATGTATATTTTATGTATTGCATGATAATTTTATGTATCAAGTTATGAAATTTCTCAAGTGTTGCTAAAAAATGCTATTTATTGAAATTTAGGTGCATGCATGTACAATTTAATGTTCTATTTGATGAATTCTTGTATGAAATGATCATGCATGTGTATAATCCTTGAAATCCATAATTTGGATGACTTATAACCTGGACAAGTCGAACATAATTGATTAAATTTCAATTTTTGGACTTAAAATGCAAAAATAGAAAGTTGGTGGACTAATTGCAAGAAAATAAAACTTAAGGGATCCCTCTGCAAATTTTGAATTTTGGGACTGTACTCAGGTTCAAAAATGACTTTTGGCCATTTTAATAAAGTTTTAAGAGTTTTGAGATAAATAAAATCAACCTTTAAAAGCCCAAGGACTAGATTGTAAAATTTGAGAAGTTTAAGGGCTGCTTTGTAATTTTTGAAACTGTACCAGACCTTAATTTTAAAATTTGGAATTTTAATTCTTAAGGGACTGAAAATGACATGTTTTAAATGTATTCCAAAAATCCAAGTGTTAGAGCTTGGAAAGTAATTTTACTAAAATTGAGGGACCAAATTGTAAAAGATTAAACTTGAGGACCCAAATGAAATTTCCAGGACTTATACAGCCCATGTAACTGGAATTACTAATTTAACTATAGCTTAATTATATTTTGGACCCAAGGTTCAAATTTCATAACAATTGGACCCCTAAAAGCCTTAAAGGCAATTATTTCAAAATTGGACAAAAACGAGATTTTCAAAAGTTAAAGGACCTACACTTATTTCTTTTAAAAACTGATTTTGTCCCAATATCCTACTAAGATTAGTGACATTTTTGAACTGGAATCACATTAAAAGCCCTTCCGGTTTGTGAGTTCCGATTATTTTAAACTTAAGGCCCGAAATGATAATTTTAACAAAATTGGGGCCAATGTGAGAATTTTGTAAAAAATTGACCTTAAAAATTTACAAACCTGAATCTCTGAATAATTTAGAAATTTTAGAAAATGACCTCATAATTTTTCAAGGTCGGGATATTTATTTATTCAATTTTTAACCCCAAAAGTATTGGTTTTTACAAAACGGGGCTAATTGTAAATTTTCATTTTATCAAGGACCTAACTCAAATTATTTTCCTTTTACTAAAACAGCCCTGGACCCTCTGACTTTAATTATTAATTAAAATATTTTATTTTCTCAAAAATCTCTTGACTTATCGGATCGTCTTGACCGATTAATACCCGATCGCGGAGCGACTTCCTCGTCTTGCGATTTTGAATCTATAACGGGACTTATGTTCCACCTAATCTTTCAAGATATCGAAGATTGCTTATCCTTCTGATTATCGTCTTCATCCAAATAGCTCCACCAACGCTATAATTGCTACTCGCGATTTTTGAAAATTTTCTGAATCGCTTCCTAAATCAATAATACTCATTGCTGGTTGACTCCACTGAACTTGTTTTACCTTCCCCGCTCGAGTCAACTTGGTGTGTCGAGCTAACAGTCGGAATGGATACATCGGGGATGGAACCGGGCAGCTCGGCTGCTATTCCACTCTTCCGTCCCCATCGTCCTAATCCCGCAACTAAGGGACGGAGTTTGTCCAAGGGAAGCGGGTCGTAGTACTTGAGGTATAATCATGATTATGACAAATCCGAGCCTTGCAAGCTCAACTGTGATTTTGTCTTTGCGCTATGGAGCGATAAGGTGACAGGTCTTGGGAGACCATCTTGCTCGGGGAGTTACAAGGAAGAACGAAGGAATCGGAATCATTGCGATCCACACGATTACTCGAGTTAATCGGACCCGTTTGGTTGGCGCTATAAATCCGCACGCAATCGCTACTTGTATTGCATTGGTTGGCGCTACAAACCCGCATCGCAACCATTAATTGTCTTGCATAGGATTGGCGTTACATTCCGTGACGCAATCCTACCGTCTTGCTTCGAATCACATAGTGCTTGTGTGACCACGAATCAAGTTTCTTAAATCGTATAAATATATTACTTAAATATATTTATCACGACGCTTAATGTGGATGTGAGTTCATGCATCATATCTCACGTGTTTTCATACAATCAAGCCGCATTAACGATATGTCGCCACACTTGCACACGATCACCCCATCCACTGAGATTTCTGTCTCATCCCCTCTTGTTTTATAACCTTTAGATGAGGACTTCGTTGAAGATGTTGAACCGACCACGGACTGAGCTCCCGTGCTCCGCTTGTTGGACTTACTATCTATTGTTGTTGATGTTGCTGGACTTATTCTTGTATTTCCTGTTGGACTCTTTTATTCTCTTTTCATTCCGATCTGTAACTGAAGGGCGTAGGACCCTTTGACTATTAAGTTGTTATCTTTAGTTGATTTTGGGGATGTAATTTGGATGTTTGTTGGATTGTAAGTTGTAACTCGTACTTATGTTATTTTATTTCCGCTGCTATTTGACCCTGTTTCATTGGATTTTCGTTGATATTCGTCTAGACTGTTTGATTTAATTGTATTTAAGTTGTGGATCGTCGTCGCGTCCCGTTTGGGGCGTGACATTTGAAAATTATTGCAAACACTTAAAAGTTTCATAGTGAATTTTGTAAGACGTATAGTCAAGAAAATAGCACTTATTCTTAGTATAATAAAACTAATTTATATTTGTTTGAAGAGAATATACATTTAAAATTGATCTCTTTTAATCTCGTTTACAAAATCTTATTATTTATTATAAAATATAATTATCAATCCATTTTTAGTGCCTTTATTGCGAGAAAGGTATATAATACTGTAATCATTATTTGAAGTTTTTATTGAATTTTGGATCAAATAAGAAATATAGTTGCAAAATATTTAGATATCAAGTTGTAAAAAAACCCTTAACTATTCTATTATGCCTCCTTTTGCCTAGGAGAATTCATATTACATAGCACTAATCATGGCCACTTCACTCTAATTTATTTTTATATGGTTTAACACAGTAAATTTGATACATAAATAGTATTTTGAATATTACATTGGCACCTGAATTAACATGTAATTTAAGAAATATTAAACTTTGACATAGATATCAAATTATTAAATAAGTTTATTCATTTATTTAATTTTATACAATTTCACATACATACAGTGACTTTCTATTTCTAATTCTAGTTTCAATTTCTTCATAATATTTTATTATGTAAAATAAGAATAATTTGTACCAAATTTTACAATAATTATTTTTGTTCTTGAATCTTTATAAATCATAAAGGTGTACTTTTATAATGAAATGATATATTGCCCAAAATGTCAAATTATACATATTATGAAAGTCATTTAATTTTTTTTTCCAGAATTTTCGGCTATGAGACACACATCTTTTGTAACCATTTGCTTTTATTCTTTCAACTTTTTATAATATATGTTTTATTTGATTTAATCCTCAACTATCTGTATATATGAAATTAACCCTTAAAATTATTTTGGCCAGTTTCAACTCACTAATATCAAATATAATCATTTCTTTTAAAATATATTTTATTCTTATTTTTCACTTTAATTTGTTGTAATTCTTTAATTTACTTACTTTTTTATGAATGTTATATTAGTATTTGAATTAACATACAATTTAAGTAATATATTAATTTCTCAACAAATGTTAACTTTGTTTATGCTAATGAGTTTATTTTTTTTCGTTTGTTATCATATATGGTCTTTTAGACTTAATCCGATTTAGCTTATGTTTCACTCTTTCACATCATTTCATTAAAATTTAATTATTTTGGTACATGTGTTTTTATTATAAATATATATCATACTGGTATTTTAAACTTATAACTTTTTAAGGGTTTCAAACGACATTCAGATTTTATCATAAGTGTCAATTTAATTCATATGGATTTTTTTATTAATTTCTCCTTATGAACTTTTATATAAATATATTTATACACAATTTTTAATAATTTTTTGCACTTGTTATTTTATTTTATAGGAAATAAAACAATTAAAAGGTTTAAATCATAACATATTCAAAACAATCATAAATTAGAAACTAAAACTTATAATGTAAGATATAAAAAATTAAATAAAAGTCATATTAACACATATAGTTAGAATTTAAAAGGTAAATTTTTTTTGTTGCGACAAACTTGTTTGGGTTCTTATTCTTTTTTTTTCATGTTGATCTTATTCCTTTTATTTTATAATTTTTATTTTACTGATATGGTTAATTAAGACAAAATATGCTTGGGATTTAAATAAAAATAAAATAAGAAACTCTCTTGTTTTCAATATTATTTATTTATTTAAAAATATTATTTGTTTTCAAAATTACATATTACTAATTGAGGGAGTTTCCGACCATAGAGGAATTATGTATTTTCTCTACTTTTTATTTAATATCAGAACCACTAAAATATTTTTTTTATTCTTTATTATCATATATATTGTTTTTTGATATGTGTCTTATAAATTATAATAGACATATTTAATTATTGAAAAAAATTCAAAAGAATATAAGAAATATACAATTTTTCATTATACTAAACTTTAAACAATTAAAATTCTCTTCTATAACGATATATGTTTAGAACATATGGTTGACGATTTATTGAAATAAAATTTTATTTGAAAATAATTTTATAAGAAATTTAAAGTATTTTTAGTGTTATGATTAAAAAAATTAATTTTTGGTTTTTTGAAAGAAAAAAATGGGGATAAATGAATAATTTTAGAAGTTTAAATAAATAACAAAACTATAATTAAGAAAACATAAATTCTTAATTCTAATAGTGCTGAACTTTTTGAGGTTGAAAATTTCTCATGTGAAATCCATATATATGCTTACGACATATGTTTAGAAAGCTCTCGAAATGTAGTTTAATATGAAACTACTATTATATTAACATTAATAATGTTTTAAGAAATATAGATGAAATATTAATACATTTGATGTGTAGAATATAAAAAGTCACTTCTCTTGTAATTGAACAAATAGGAACCAAATAAATATCCAATTATTTAGTTGCCCATAAATTTTACCATGTCAAATGGATATTTTTGTCAAATACAAAATTCCAAGAAACATTCACACTTTTAAGATAATAATAATAATAATCATAATAATAATAATAAAGATAGATAGATAGATAGATAGATAGATAGATAGATAGATAGATAATAGATATAGATAATATAGAATATTGATCCGGACATCTTTTGGCACCTAGAGGTCTCCAAGGGTAGACTTGCCTTTATAGGAAGTCCCCTAATAGGAAGGGGCATTTTGCAGATTGATAGATCATTTGAGTAAAACAAATACTAAGGCAACCAGATTAATAAGGGCATAGTTAGGACGTTCGGAGAGTCGGAAAAGGAAGACAGATCTACCACACGCGAGATCTGTCTAAGCATTTAATGACTGATAAGACAGAAGGTGAAATAAAGGCATGAAGTAACTCTTGACAGGGGATATGCAGCGGTAGGTACGACCAATGATGAGGCAGAAGGCAGCTCGACCAAGGAAATACATTTAATGCAAAAAGATGATCCCCTTATTAATAAGGCTGGATTTAGGGGCCGAAAAGGAGGCGGGTCAAAGGTCCAACCTGTCAGGAAGTAAGTATAAGCAACGACTGACCTGACAGAAGTGACCCTTAAGAGGAAAGACCTGCAAAAAAGTAACTTTGATAGATATTAAGAGGAGATTGATCAGAAGTCAATCAGGTGATGACACATGCATCACTCATAGTAAGGGGAAAGAGTCATAATTCAAGTATGGCATCTTTCTCTTGAGGAAAAAAATATATTCTAAACACTATTTTAACTATATTTCATACACTTAGTATCCAATATTCTGGTTCTAACTTTAGCATCGGAGTGTTGGCACCGAAATACCCTCCGACTTAGGCTTTGCAGGTGCCACGGGGAGCAAAAGTTAGGTCCTTGATAGTCCAGCTCAATCAGAACAAATCAAATATATATATATATATATATATATAGATTGGATCAAATGAGACCACATAATTAAAATGAGACAGTGTGGACTAATCATGTCCACAAATCTGTAATTTTAGATGGTTGAGATTTACCCAATAAAATAAACTTTTTTAATTTATTTTAAAACTATAAAGGGCAATTATGTAATTGTATCTCACAAAATCCGCCCAAACTCGTCAGTAATTCCAGAACCAAACCATCCGACAATGGACGCTCCAATCGGTGTTCTCCTAATCCGCCCGCTCTCGATTTACATCCAACAAGAGCTCTCCAAACGATACACCATCTTCAAATTCTGACAAGTGCCACCGGATCTCTGCCACGAGTTCCTCGGAAAATACTCCGATTCCATCAAAGCGGTGGTGGGGAACGGCGTTCAAGGCACCGATGCGGAACTCATCGACGCGCTGATGCTTCTGGAGATCGTCGCGAGTCACAGCTTGGGGCTCGACAAAATCGATTTAGAAAAGTGCAGGGGGATGGGCATAAAGATAACTTACACTCCCGATGAATTGACGGATGAAGTTGCGGATATGGCGATTTTGCTGACGATCACGCTTCTTTGTGATGATTATGAATGAGTTTGATTCAAGTTGTCTGCTTTAATATATTTAATCTGTTGTCTTATCCCATCTTGTTGTTTTCTTTTGTCGTTCCTCACTTGTACCCACTGAGTTTGTCTTGATTATGAATAAAAAAATTGCACTTGTTGCAATTCAATTCAGATTTGTATTTTAAATTTGTGATTTTTTTTCTGGATTAAAATTTGATTAGAATATAATTGGAATATACATTTAGATGAATTGAAGTATATGAAAACCAATAAACTAAAATACATGATACATTTTTTTTTTGAGAAAATAATACATGATACAATATGGTTGGGATATTTTTGAGGTTTCAGAATAAAGGACAGGTTTGGAGGATTGGTGAAGAAGACGATGCTGATGTGGAGAAAACGAGGGCCTATTAGGAGGCATAGAAGATTACTGTACAATTATATATTTTTCAATGTATATTTTTCGATGTATACTTAGATGTGTTTTGTTGTATAAATAGTTAATTTTTTATGTATATATTTATGTTGTTGTATATTTATGTTTTTTTGTTGTATACTTATATGTTGTTTGTTGTATACTTATATGTGTTTTGTTGTATACTTATATTTTTTGTTTGACAATTGTAATATGCAGTAAAATTATGTTAAATATACAACAAAATAGTGTTAAGTATACATTAAATATATGCTAAATATACAACACAATAATGAGCGTGATTTTCTTTCTTTCTCTATAATTGATTTACTTAATTCACGGTCCCCACATGTTAATGAGCGTGATTCTCTCTATCTATAATTGATTCCTTAATTCACGGTCCCCACATATTTTTGTTTATATTTTTGTTTGGCAATTTTAATATGCAGTAAAATTATGTTAAATATACAACAAAATAGTGTTAAATATACATCAAATATATGCTAAATATACAACACAATAATGAGCGTGATTTCCTCTCTCTCTATAATTGATTTACTTAATCCACGGTCCCCACATGTTAATGAGCATGATTCTCTCTCTCTCTCTCTCTCTCACACACACTCTCTCTCTCTAATTGGTTCATTGATTCACGGTCCCCACATGTTTTTGTTTGACCATTTTAATATGCAGTAAAATTATGTTAAACATACAGTAAAATAATGTTAAGTATACAACAAATATATGATAAGTGTACACCATACTGCATGGCAGAGCACATGCGCGATTTTCTCTCTCCAGCGCGATTTTCTCTCTCCCCACGTAATTTTCTCTCTCCTAATAACTGATTCCAAATTTGGATGCTCCCCAACATGTTTGTTTTGACAATTATACCCTTATTTTGACTTAATTAAATGTTTAATGTAATTATAACCCCCATTTATCTTAGTCATTGATATAACTAAAGGAGGGTTGAGATGAGTCCACATTGTCTCACTATAATATGTGGTCTCATTTTAACCTCCCCCTATATATATATATATCGAGGAGATCCTATGAGACCATAGCTATAGGTAAGAACATAAGACTCAATCCACACCATCCAACAAAATAAAATAAAAGGCTAGGATTTAATGAGATTTTATAGTTATTAAAAAATGGTGGGGACCAAATAGGGGTACAATTGGAACATTAAATCAAGGAATGAAATCTTACCATAATCACCATCTTCTTCTTCACGATCAAACCAACGTCAAACATACAATATCCAATACATTATGGCAATTTATGAGTGGTTTACATAATTCTATACATAAACATACAATATCTGCAACCTATTTATACATTATCTGCATTTTACCTATACATCATTTTTTTGTGACAACATCAGGATCAATATATCACAGGTGTTTAAAAATACATATTCTTATACGTAATTGTACAAATTTCTATAAATACTTATACAATTTTATTGACTACGTTTACAAAACACAGTTGATATACATTGTATCAGTTTACACATAATCTTATGCCTAAATATACAAAATTGCATAACTACATAACCAAAATATGTGTCCTATTTAACTATACAAAATTTTGTACGTAAGTACATAAAATGTAGTAACTACGAATACAATATTAATGTTATATGACAACATTCGGACCAAGTGTACGTGAAAAATGCAAAGTTATATTGATTAAAAAGAAAACAACCCATGTCTGATCCATTCATATCCATAATTCAACAAAACATCTAAGTCATATACAAATGGCTCCCAAATTATAAATGACTCCCAAAGACAAAAAACACCAAACATAGTAAACTAACTATATAAAAAGATGAGCATAAATCTACATTGTACATTGTCTATTAAAAATGAAACTACAATACTATCTTCCCCGTCCAAAACTTTCTGGCTTCTTCCATACACCTGTCCTTTAGCTCATTGCTATGGTGGAGGATAATTGCAGCTGAGTACTTCATGCGCAAGTTAGACAGTTGAGATGCATTGTTCTTCTCCAAACCACCATCTCATCATTTGGTGCCATCGCCCATGTAGCTCTCCATATGCCTCGTAGCATATATACCATAATCAACTTTGTTTGTGGTATCTCTCCAAGGCATGCATATTCTAGACGGGGTGCATTTACGGACAACACTCGCCATTTGCGTACATCCTTTAGTCTCCAAGTAGTCAGAAAACATCCGAACCTACGAATATACCATGGAAAACAACTTCAAACTTCATAGACTATATATTACAGTTAACCATATCATACTAACTAACTATACATAATTTCATACTTAAGTACACACTATTACATACCTATTTAAACACCCAACAAAAATATAAACATACACTAAGCATTACAAATATTTAAGCTTATGTTACAAATTCTAATACCTAACGACACATTTTAGCACTGATAAATACACAACATGCATATCTGATTGAACAACAAAAAAATAGCTCACCAACTTGTCCGGCAAATCTCCATATTTGTCCCGGCTGCTTCCACCGACAGACGAGTTGTCAATGATGTGGAAGTTAAACCTTTTGACATCAAAGGTCACCAAAAAGATGCGCTTGCTCTTACAAATCGGGAAGAAAAACTGAAATAAACTATATATACATGCTCACGATACACAAAGTAACAAAATATCGTATTCTATAACTAAATACACATTATTACATAACTAAACACATATTATTCTATAGCTAAATACACATAATTCCAAAACATATATAAATGCTCGCACAAAGTAATAAAATACAATGTTATATAACTAAATACACATTATTACATAACAAAACACATATTATTCTATAGCTAAATACACATAATTCCAAAACATATATACATGCTCGCACAAAATAACAAAATACCGTGTTCTATAACTAAATACACATTATTATATAACTAAACGCACATTATTCTATAGCTAAATACACATAATTCCAAAACATATATACATGCTCGCATAAAGTAACAAAATACAGTGTTCTATAACTAAAGACACATTATTACATAACTAAACACACATCATTATACACCTATAATACATTATCGTGCAACTGAGCATACATTATTCAAAACATAAAAGTGCATTAACACAAAGGCTAAAATATACAAAAATAAGGTGCGAAATCGACCAAGATAAATCACAAGAACATAAGAACAAACAAAAATCACAAGCAAAAACCATTCATCAACCCTATCGGCAAGAATGAATGCAATATATCTTTATACCCTAAAATTGAACAGAATAAGAACAATAAAATCGATAATAAAAACACAAAATAGAACCCTAACATCAAGAAACACCAAAATCAACCAAAAAACTTACACTCAAATTGAACCCTAAAAGCTTGTGTTAAACCCTATCCACGAGTAGTCGCCAAAAATCAGAGATGTTTGAACCCTTTAATATGCCGGTGATCGATATTTGAAACAGAGAGATAGAGGGAGCAATTTTTCAGTTTTTTCGATTTTTTTACAGATGTTGATGGAGATGGAGGAAGATGGAGAAGGAAGAGAGAAGCAGTTTCATGTATTTTGAAAAGAGGAAGAAGAGAAAATCGTGGGATAATGAGAATCAGATTTTAGTTACCAAATTCGAAAATTAGGGATTTACAATTATATCCTTTAACTTAAAGGACAAATTACTTTCCTACCCTTTCCTGCCACCACCCATGCCTAAAATGGAGACTAAAATCTGGACCATTGATTAACAAAAAAAATCTTTTTTACGAGGTACAAATCTAAATTTTTATTTATTTGTTCCAGGAAAGTCAGAAAAGCGAAAAGCAACCTTTCTCCTCTTTATATTATACGACAGCACCTTCCAAAAGTAAACTGATGAAAGAACAACAGATCTCAAAGAGCAGCAGACGAATTTCATAAAAAGGTAATCCTGAGATAGCTCCAGTGTAAGTCCTTGGAATGAAATAACTCGACTGACCGGTACGAAATGAGCCACTTCAAATAGGTTCATTGCTCCGACCCAGAATACGATTAATCCGGTATGGGCTACATGAGCTCAACATCAAATGGTCTAAATGTGATCTTATGTTCTTATCTAAAGGGCTTGGTCTCATTTGATCATATATCTCTCTCTCTCTCTCTCGTATATGTATATATATATATATATATATATATATATATATATATAATATACAGAGAGAGAGAGAGAGAGAGAGAGAGAGAGAGAGAGAGAGTTATATGAGACCACCTCATAGAGTGAGTCCATAGGGACCAATCCTAGCCATATATCTAACTTTTTCAAGGGCTGTGATTTAAGAGGCAAAATTACAAATTACAAGCTAGTTAATTAAACACATGGGTAAATTTGTCATCCTCTCAAAGAAATATTCATGGGATTCACGCAATCCTTCCAAATCTCAAAGCAAAATCAACGTAACAATCCTCATTCTTCTTCTTCAACGCACTACTGTGAGAAATCCTTCATTTTTCTTCTTCAACGCATTACCAGGGACTGAAAAAAATTGCAGACAATTCGCCATAGTTGCTAGAACTTGACTACAGTTCGAAGGTTGCTTATGAAGATATGATTTGTTGCTCGTATAGATGTGTTATGGTGCTTTTAGATATATTAACTACATAAGCAAGTCATGAGCAACAAATCCATACTACATAAGCAATAAGTCTATACTACATAAGCAATTTAATATACACTACGTATGCATCACATATATATTAACTACATAAGCAAGTCATAAGCAACAATCCCATAGTACATAATCAACAAGCCTATACTACATAAGCAACGAATATATACTATGTATGCACCACAATTACATTAACTACATAAACAAATCATAAGCAACAAACCCTTACTACAAAAACAACAAGCCTATACTACATAAACAATGAATGTACACTACGTAATTACGTATGCACCACAATATATTAACTATATAAGCATGTCATAAGCAGCAAACTCATACTACATAAACAACGAATATACACTACATATGCAACACAAATACATTAACCACATAAGCAAGTAATAAGCAACAACCCTATACTACATAAATAATAAATATACAGTACATATGCAACATAGATATAATTAAATTACACATGCAGTATGGTTATACTACACATGCAATATGATTATATTACATAAGTAGTTAACAACAGAATACGCTGGAGAAAAAAAAGTGAATATGAGGGATAGACAAAATTATAAAATTAGCCATGTAACTAAAAGACAATCGCAAAAAGATCCTATAAAATACTCGAATTGCAAAATAGTCCTGTAACTATGTATAATTTTACAAAATAGTCCTACAAATTGCACAGTTTGCAAAATAGTCCTGCAAGTGGCACTTGAGTATCAATTTTAGTCCTAATTTCACCATAAAATGGGAATTATATGTGCCGCTCACGTGATCGAAATCCGATGAAATTTCAAATTGCCACTGAAATTATGACAAAAATTGAGACTCAAGTATAAGTTACTGTACTATTTTGAATACTGTGCAATTTGTAGGACTATTTTGTAGAATTGTACATAGTTACAAGACTATTTTGCAATTCAAGCTTTTTACAGGACCTTTTTGCGACTGTCTTTTAGTTACAGTACTAATTTTACAATTTTGCCTGAGGGATATTGGTTACTCAAAAATTGAGAGCACATGTCGCGTGAAATGGTGAAACAAATTGAACGCGATTGAGATCTCATCAATCTCAATAACTGGTTCTATATTGTAAAATGACCACCCTACCCTTCTTATTGTTGAAACAAAAGAAAAAAATATAAAATCCCCTAAAAATCTGGATCACCCAAAAATATTGATCTATGGTCAGGATTGGGTCCTATGGACTCACCCCAAATGGGATGACATATTTAATCAAATATCATATATATATATATGTGTGTGTGTGTGTGTGTGTGTGTGTGTGTCGCTAGTACTGGTGTATCATTTCTAACCTCCCCCATTCTAAATCCCAACCATCTATCTGGAACCAACCTCACCTATGTCCATATACCTTGCATTATGAGCTGTTCTTCTTCTTCATCTTCTTTTATTCAGAGAGGTTTGTCTTTCCATTGTGTTGTTTAGATACAGATTCAATTAAGAGGGTTGACCTAACGGTCTGGGTTTGGGTTTGTATTTGCAATTTTTATTGTTCAAGTCTTGATTATCGCGAAGTGTGAGGTTGATGTTTCCACTCCTCCCAGATAATTATGATCATTTCTGAGTAAATATCTCACAGTCCGAAGGAAATAATGAGCTTGTGCCTAGCTGGTGTGGGGATACCTCTACGGGTCATGAATTCTGGAGAGTCATCAATTCTTGAAGTCAATTGGTCATAATTTTTTTGTAAGTTTTTTTTCATTTTTTAGTTTTTTCCAAGGCTGCAGTGCTGCCAATGCATTGGAGGTGTTTTTATTTGAGAATATCGGCCATAGCATTTTCTTACTATGGTGGCAGCTTTGACGCTTAAATGACTTTTTTTTTTCTTTTTTATTGTCATTTTGTATGAAGACTTTTGATGGGGTTGACTTGGTCGATCATACAATTTGTTTAATTTCTTGCCCATTCAAACAAACAAACAAAGAAAAGAAAGAAAATAATTAGTATATCCCAATTGGTTAATAAAATAGCATGATTTTTTTCCTCAATATATATGTATCAGTGATTTATTCAATTCAATCTCACATCAAAATCATGTATGTAAACAATGAAATAGAGCTGACTTTATTTCGATTAAAATCAGCTGGAAACTTAATTTATCCTATCTAAATAATCGAAATATCTTTTTAATATTCACGCCATCTAGTCACATACACTTCACTACCTCTATACTGAAGGAAAATGAAATTTCCAAACTAATCATATAAATTTTCTAAGCCTAATTAACCCGGATATGTTAACATGTACGATTTTCCTTCATTTTCCACCTTCACTTGCTACCGAGTAAGGGATGGCTTAAGGATCAAATATTTGATTAACAACATCAGAAGAAAAAACTATATCTAAATGATTTTTTTTCTCCAGATGAGAGGAAATCATTATACTCTGCAGTTGGTAGCATTAAAAAGCCTCAACCATAAACTATTATAAAGGATGAACTTCATCCCTGAGGGCCACCACTGCCGCTTTGAAGCCGTGGAGGATGTGAAGCGCGGGTTATCTCTCAACTAGTCGGTCGTCCTTGATCGGCCAAGATCGAGTCACCACACAAGAAGTTCTCCTCCACCTGTAAATCGTTAACAGAGGGATTCGAACAACCACACCGTGGGTAGTCTTAAAGAATCGACATCACGTCACCCAAATCCTTTACCAGTTGAGTTATGCCAAAGGGCCCAACCATAAACTATTATGAATTCATGCAAAGGGTGTCAAGAAAAGTAAGAAGAAAGTTAAAGAAAAAGACAAAATAAAAATAAAAATGGACATTCTACCGTATTAATTTTAAATCATAAATCAAGCTTAAATTATGTGTTTATGAAGATCAACACTAAATTTTGTGTTTTAAATATGGTGGTTTTTATACACGTGATAATCATCCATGCATTGGATGAAATACCCTTTTGGAACAAAAGATCCCCATCCACGAATTGCCAGTTTCTAAAACGCGGATGAGATATTCTATTATAAAATCGTATTTTATCTCGGATTCCACCACATTGATGATTGTTGTGTTTTCAATACTTACCATATTAAAGACCCAATTGATATGGTAATTATTGTACACGTGGCATTTATTCGTGCAGTGAAATATGAGATGAAACACGATTTTGCTGAAATGGAGTATAACCCCAAGCATCAATTTAAGGATTGAGATTTTTTGTTCGACGTTTCTATTTCATTTTATATTCCATTATATTGGATGCATGACATGTTTACAATATGAAGTCATATGTCAACGCAAATTCATTGGAAGAGTATTATTATTAGTACAAAGCAAAAACAATAAAAATAAAAGTATTAATTAATATGAATAAAAGAAAGAAGAAGAAAGAAGGTAGAAGAGTGATCCAAAAAATTTCAGATAAGTCATTACAGATTCAGAATATAACACCATAATACATACTTCAAAGAGAACCATCACAATTTCCCAGACCAAGCAACAATCTCTGATCTCTCCTCTCATTTTACACTCTAGTATTCTTCTCATTTCTCATGATGCAAATTAATTCTTAAAAATGAAGCAATCTAAATCACCATAAACAATTTAATTTGTTCAAAACATGTTCAAGAAGTGCAAATACTCCAGAAATACCATAGTTCAAGAATAGGGCCATTCTAATCAATTTTACATAATAACTCTCCTCAAATCAAACAAAACCCAACTTTCATTAAAAAAATTATGCTGACAGCTCATAACACATCAATATCATATACTAAAACAACTCATAACTCTGTACTCAAACAAGAAAGACCAATAAATATTCTTTTTCCAAAAAAAAAAAAGCAAAGCATACCCACATCATGAGTTGTTCAAAATCACCGCCATCCATAAACCACCTGAGTGTACCTATCCTTAAGCCACCTAAAACTCTTCCTAAAAGACCCTTTGACTTTTCCCTCAACAGAGTAGACTTTGTAGCTAGCCACCCTTCTCTTCCTCTGAAACTCAGGATCATTCAAACTCCAAGAATTTGAAGTTGACCCATTAGTGCTCTTCCCCTTTTTCAGCTTCTGGGGCGGCGCCACCTGCTGCTGCGGCGGCGGTGGGGCGGCGGCGTAATAGTAGGAAGAAGAAGAAGTGTAGGAAACACTGTGAGACCTGAAATCATTAGGCGTAGCTGTAGAAGGGGGTCCATAATAAGGCTCTATTTGCATTTTTCCATCACTGTAGGACTTTGATCTGTAATCTGCCATGGATTTCTTGGAATTGTTTTTGATGGGGTGGGGAAAAAGTTTGAGTCTTGATTTGTGAGCTTATGAGCTGTTGGGAAAAAGGGGGAAAAGGTTGTGTGTATTGATAAATTCTTTTGGTTTTTTTTTTTTTTTTTTGTTGACAGGTAGGAGGAGAGGGGAAATTGGTAGGGTGGGGGGCCAAAGACAAACTGCCAAGAGAAGAGAGGAGAGGTTTGAGAGGTGGTGTTTGGATTTTATTCTTTGATTTTTGAATTGTTGAGTGTGGGATATGGTTATCTAATTTCAAATATTGTTAAGAAAACCAAGGTTAGACCAGTCAAACGCAGTCTATTTAATTCTTCATTTTTGTGTCGGACAACTATAATAAGAGCATCACCATTGGTAAAAATCACAAACCTGTTTTTTTGTAGATTCACATTGTCATGTCACTGTCACATCAAAAGCAAAAAACCTCACTTTATTCTCAACCTGCCCAAGTCCGAGTTGAGTAATGGATGATGAGTCATCCATTGATTGGAAGCTAACCGAAAGTCACTTGGGAATAAAGGATCTCGATCAAGTCAAGACGATCAAAATAATCCATTGCACGTAAGTCAAGGAATTTACTTAAACAAGTAATATTTACATGCTTTGCCATGTCTTAAAGTCTTTCGATCACAGCGTCTGAAAAGAATAAACCAATGGGAAGATCGCACCTCCCGTCGGTCCCGAAAAGTCAACGCTCATTTAATACGAAAAATGTCAACATCAAGGATCGCAACAAGACAAGCCAATGAACACAAGTGATTTTTGAAAATCACTATCTCTTCAACTGATTTTTGAAAGTTATTATAAAAAGCCGAGAATCACTTTGAGAAAATGTTACCTTGATTACCTGACCACGAACAAACAAGCATTATTCATAATCAGTAACCCGCAAACTATTCTTAAGTTATTCAAGCAAATCCTCAAACCCTAAGTCCCGAAGGAAATCGATCCATCACTAAGCTATGAAGGAAAGACAACTTCAAACTGTTGAAGAGGAAACTTTTGAAGAAGCAAAAGGGGTCTACTTTCCAAGAAGGATTGTAGAAAGATTCAAGATCGAACCAATCTCAAGTTACCAAGAAGCATGAGAAAGTTAGTTGAAGTAGCAAGGCAGCCGTCCTGTGAAGTAGCTGAGTCGGACGAGAAGCCACCGAGTGATCAAGACATCTCGGGCGAGTCCCAAAGGAGCAAGTCACCGTGTGTGATCAATACTTGTATCCGGGTGATAACCACTTTGTACTCTGATCACTACTTAGTGGATTCCTCCAGGAGTTGGAGAAGAGAGGAGTAGAAGAATTACCCCATCTTCGAACCTCTATAAAAGTTATTGTGTCATTTACATTTCAAAGATTTTATTTCTCGCATATCACTTTATATCTGGATAATTTTCTATCCAACTGATAAAATCGAGTGCTAAAATCAAGTGTTTAAAACAAACTTAAATCAAATTCAAGGGTGTCAAGTCTTCCAATAAAATCTCATCACAACCTAAGTTAAGGTTTAGTCTAAACAATGAGTTATTCTATCAACAGCTCTTTCGAGTCTATTGAGTGGCTAACTCTGCTGATTAACTAACTTAGCTGTCCATCAAGGACTTAGCTGTGTAATTAACTTTGTAATATTTTAAAAGGACTAAAATCGAAAAGTTGGTAAGGTTTATTCAATCCCCCCTTCTAAACCTTACTCACACCTCTTGGGACCTACAAGTGGTATCAGAGCGGTTGGTTCATTGAGCCTTCCGCACTGGTTACTGAACTAGATCTTCAATCTTTCAAATAAGTTTTTAACACTTGCTCTTTCAAAAGCTATTTCTATTCAGCAAAGTTATTATCATGGAAGCAAACTTGACAGGCATTCCTATGTTCACTATTGAGGAATTTGATGACTAGAAAATTTGTATGCAAGCTCATCTATCTGCTTTACATGATGAAATGTGGATAGTGATAGAGGATGGGCCACTGCAAATACTGAAAGTGAACAAAATTGTACAGAGAGCAACCGCAGCTGAAGGAGAGGAAGCTGTTGCTGAAGCAAGACCAGCCTTGGTTGAGAAACCAAGGACCGAATGGACAAACGAGGACAGAAGAAGATACACTTGGACAATGTGGCGAAGGACATACTTTACAAAACCTTGGACAAAGCAATGTTCGATAAAGTCAAATCTTGTCAAACTGCAAAACAAATCTGGGATAAATTAACTTTACTTTGTGAAGGATGTGAGCAAATTAAAGAAAACAAATTGTCTGTTGCTGTACAAAAATTTAAAAAATTTAAAATGCTTGCAGGTGAAACCTTAGATCAGCTGGATGCTCGATTCACTGAGATCACAAATGAATTGTCCGCTCTTGGGAAAGAATATACATAGAAGGAAATGTGTATGAAGATTCTAAGAAGCCTCCCAACTGAATGGGAAATGAAGGTCATGGCCCTGGGACATTCAATGAACCTCACAACAACATACAACCATGAGCTATTCTCAGACCTCAAAGCCTATGAGTTTGAGCTGAGAAGAAAAGATTAAGAGGAGACAGATGTACCCAAAACAACTGCACTTATAGTCAAGGATGGGAAGAGAGCTGAAGTCAAGGAAGTCATTGACCAGGAAGAGATTGCCCTTATGGTTAAAAGATTCAACAAGTTCTTCAATAAAAACTATAAAAGAATCAAGGGTGAATCCTCCAAGAGACATTTAGCTCCCTCCAAGTCAAGAGAAGATAGGCCACCTAAGAGAGCTGAGCATCAAAAGGTTGAATTTCAAAGAACTGATAATCCAAGAACGGAAAGATATGATCAAAGAGTTGAGAACCTGTATTGGAACTGTAGACAACCAGGACACTTTGCTATTGATTGTCCATATCCTGTAGTCAATAAATACAGGAATGAAGAAGAAAGAAGAGTTTTCAGAGAAAAAAGACAGGAAAAGAAAAAGGCCATGTTGGGCTGCTGCGATCTAGACGAGACAATTTAAGTCAAAAGAAGCGGCAACTTCGAGAGAGTAGTGAAGCGACTACTCAAGTGACTCGAAGAAGAAGCGATGATCCGTCTAATGGCTAAAGTACAAGACCAACCTGACCAAGAAGATGAGGTACACTCTAACTCATCTCACTCAGATTCTAGTGATAATGATTGTGACACACACACATCATCACCCACTGATCTTTATGATTCATTAGGCAAAATGATGAAATATTTTGAGCACGTTAAATCCTCACACACACTATTAAATGAGGAAAACATCCATCTCAAAAGCCAAAACTCACAGCTGACTAAGGAGATGAGTACTCTAAGTCACATAGCTGATGAGAACAAAGAGCTGAAGGCTGAAAATGCAAAACTAATAGCAGAAATAGCTGTTATAGAAAAGAGGGAAAATGATCTCAAAAATGTGATTGCATCATTTACAAAGGCATCTAAATCATTTTATGACCTTATTTTGAGCCAAAAAGAGTGTGGAGATAAGACAGGCATAAGATTCAATTCCTTTGTGCACAGTCAAACTCCTAGAGTGATTTTGGAAAAAAGATCTTCAAGTAATGAAGCATCTCAAAAATCCAAGACACCAAATGTTGCACCCACATTCACTCCAAAGCACAACCACAAACAAACTGGCCTTGGATATAAAGGAAAAGGAAAATGCCGATTGAGTATCTTTGAGAGGACAAATGAGAAGAAATCCAAATGAGTTCCTCAAAAACTCCAAATAGGAAGTACTCTGTGAAGAATAAACAGAGCTACCAAAAATCCCAAAAGTTTCATCAAAGAAACTCATATGATGGGAATGGTAGAAACTACCCAAGCCAAGCTGATTGGAATAATGTGAAATATCAGCAAAAACCTATGGAATATAAGCCTAAGTGGCAAAGGCCTAGAAACTCAGCAAAGGCCATTCCAAAAGAAAAAGAGCTATCATCAGCACACATATGCACCCAAGCACTACACTCAGAAATATCACAAATACCCAAAGAAGGCAATTGCTAAAACACACACACAGGCATACAGACAAAAGAGACAGTTGTATGAACCTAAAGCCCCCAAGCAATTTGCCTAAGTGAATTATGATTATGGCACAAATAGATGGCAACCTCTTAAAGTCAAGTCATTTGGCTATAGGTTGGTTGAATCATTTTACAACACTAACCCCTCAGGACCTAGGCAAGTATGAGTACCTAAAAACTGATTTTCTTGATTGCAGGTTCAAGGAACATCTGAGTGCCAAGGAACCTGCTACATGGATAATGGTTGTTCCAGACACATGACAGGAAATAAGAAAAATCTGTCAAAAGTCAAGGATATTAGAGGCGCAAAAGTCATATTTGGAGGAAATGAAGCTCCAGGGGAAATAAGAGGTACTAGATCCATCAATAAAAATGGTTTAGAAATCACATATGTTGCATATGTCGAAGGTCTCAACTTCAATCTATTAAGCATCAGCCAACTCTGTGACAAGGGCTACAATATTGGATTTAAATGAAATAGTGTTGCAAGGATCCAAACAGAAGAACATGTATGTGGTAGACTGGTCAACTGCCACACCAAGCACTTGTCTATTAGCAAAGAAAGCAGTAGAATCAAGTTGGTTGTGGCACAAGAAGTGTCGAGTCATCCAATTTCAAGACAATTAACAAGCTTGCAAGGAGTCATCTTGTGGAAGGACTGCCAGACTAAGTGTACAAGAAAGAAAGTGTTTGTGATGCATGTCAAATGGGAAAGCAGATCAAATCATTATTCAAAGAGAAGTCAAATCCATCTTCAACATGGATATTGCATCTGTTGTATATGGATCTATTTGGTCCAGTTGAGCCAGCTAGTATAAGTGGAAAGAAATACACTTTAGTGGTGGTGGATGATTATTCAAGATATACATGGACAATCTTCATGTGTAAAAAGAAGGAAACTTTGCAAAAGTTACCTCAGCTGATGAGAAGAGTCCAAAATGAGAAGAGTCGACCATTATAAAGATAAGGTCTGATAGAGGAACTGAGTTTGTCAATGGGATAATTACTCAGTATTGTAATGAAAATGGTATTGCTCATGAATTATCTGTAGCAAGGACTCCACAGCAGAATGGAGTAGCAGAAAGAAGAAACAGAACTCTCAAAGAAGCTACAAGAACCATGTTAGCTGAAGCTGGATTGCCAAAGAGATTTTGGGCTGATGCCATCAACACTGCATGCTATACTCAAAATAGATGCATGATTAATAGACAACTGACAAAGACTCCCTATCAAATATGGACAAGGAGAAAGCCAAATGTTGCATATTTTAGAATATTTGGATGTAAATGTTTCATCCACAACAATGGCAAGGATAATCTAAAGGCTATTGATGCTAAAGCTGATGAAGGTATCTTTTTGGGATACTCAGCCGAAAGTAAAGTCTATAAAGTGCTGAACAAGAGGACTATGGTCACAGAAGAGTCTATCCATATGGTTTTTGATGAACCTAATGTAAGTGGAGAAGACTTTGAAGAGTTAGCTGATAAGCTAAATCAACCAACTATGCAGAAGAGTCCCTATATTGAAGTGAAGCTGGAGCAATCAATCAAGATGAAGATGAGATCACGAGTCTCAAAGACAGTTGGAAAATCTACGATTAAATGATGATGAAAGAGTCTGCTCAAGACAACATCAAAGACAATCAACCCAACTGATTTACTACAACCTGATGTGAGATGGCTGAGAGACCATCCACCAGAGCTAGTCATTGGAGATGTAAGAGATGGTATAAGAACTAGATCCAGAGCTCAACAAGAAGCAATGTTCACTTGTTTTATTTCCCAAATAGAGCCAAAAGATGTGTCACAAGCATTGGATGACACACATTGGATTCAAGCCATGCAGGAAGAGCTGAATCAATTTGAAAGGAACAAAGTATGGGAATTGGTGCAGAGACCAACCCATCAAAATGTTATTGGAACAAAATGGGTTTTCAGAAACAAGATGAATGAAGAAGGTTCTATGGTAAGAAACAAAGTAAGATTGGTAGCCAAAAGGTATTGCCAAGAAGAAGGAATAGATTTTGATGAAACATTTGCTCATGTTGCAAGATTAGAAGCAATAAGGATGTTTCTTGCCTATCTTTTACACAAGAACTTTCTCAGTATATCAAATGGATGTGAAAAGTGCATTTTTAAATGGATCATTAGAAGAAGAAGTTTATGTTGAGCAACCTCCAGGCTTTGAGCAGAAGACTCTTGGAGACAAGGTGTACAAACTCAAGAAAGCTCTATATGGATTGAAACAAGCACCAAGAGCTTGGTATGATACATTATCTCAATTTCGACGAGATAATGGATTCGCCAAGAAAGCAAGGACGAACACTCTTCAAAATTCAAGATGGGAAGAGTATCTTGCTTGTTCAAATATATGTGGATGATATCATTTTTGGATCCACAAACAAAGAGTCATGTGATAAATTCTCAAACCTCATGCAAGGTAAATTTGAAATGAGCATAATGGGAGAGCTGACATTCTTCTTAGGACTTCAAGTTAAACAATCAAGGATGGAACTTTTATAAGTCAAACAAAGTACACCGAGAGATTTAATGAAGAAATTTGGTATGGAAGATAAATCTTCTCGTAAAAATACCAATGAATACATCGGTCAGATGGACATGGATGCGGATGGCAAGCACTGTGGATCAAACAAGATCTGAGCACTTATTGGATCAACTGCTTATCTAACAAAGAAGTAGGCGGATATCACCTTTGCGAGGGGTGTATGTGCAAGATTTCAATCTACTCCAAAGGAGAGTCATATGACTAAAATGAAGAGAATCCTTAGATATTTGAAGGGATGCCAATAAGTTGGCTTATGGTATCGAAAGGAATGTGGATTCAAACTATTTGGTTACTCAGACTCTGACTATGCTGGATGTAGAGTTGACAGGAAGAGTACTTCTGCAGTACATCGCGTCAAATGCTTGGAAACAGACTAGTTTCCTGGTTTAGCAAGAAGCAAAATTTAATAGCCACATCCACAGCTGAAGCAGAGTACATAGCTCCGGGCAGTTGTTGTGCCCAAGTCTTATGGATGAGACAAGAGCTCAGAGATTATGAAATTGAAGAAAGAGAAATTCCAATTATGTGTGACAATACAAGTGCTATTGCAATCACTCAGAATCCTGTGTTGCATTCAAGAACAAAACACATTGACGTCAGATATCATTTTATAAGAGATCATGTTGAAAAGAAAGACATCACTTTGGAATATATCTCAACTGATAAACAGTTAGCTGACATATTCACCAAACCCCTATGTGAATCAAGATTTGAAGAACTTAAGCATGAGCTAGGGTTAATTGTGCTGAGTTGACACTCAGAAGACTCAATTAGAAGAGATGAAATATGAAAAGATGAAAATAGAACAAGTCTCATGAATTAGCCAAGTGAATCAGCTGTATCGGGAAGTCAACTATATCGAGTTAGCTGACAGTTGAGTCACTATATGGAAGGAGACAAGAAGAGCTGAGTCGTTTGAGTAGTGAGTCGAGTCATTTATGAGCTAAGTGACAAAAACGCAGTCGTTTTTAATAAGCTGAATGTTTTTAAGGATGACGTCAGCGTAGTTATGACGGATACAATCAAAAGCTGCACAGTAAGCATATCATTGGATATAAATGCTGCCGCATTAAATGCGAGCAATTAAATGCAATGAGGCATACTAAATCTGAGCCGTCGATCTTGATCAAAATTCAAAAACCAAAAACACGTCCTTTCATAACCCTTATATACTCATTTCTTCAGTTTTCTCTCTCACACTTAAAAACTGTTCATCTTCAAGCATACAAAAGCTAGCCTTTTCTCTCTCGAAACCCTACCTGTTCTCAAAGCAAGTTCATCATGATTTAATCGGTAAAATTCTCTAGAAATGGCACCAAAGACTGATTTCGTCAAGTTATCGAAGCAAATCCACATAGGCTACTCAGTGGATTTCGAAGGCATGATTAAGCAGGGTTCGGATGCAACCCTTGTGAAGAAAATAGCAGATATGTTGGAAAAATCTGGGCTTAAGGCCTTTTTGACGATAGAATACTCGCACACCTACCTGGAAGAAGTGGCGCAGTTCTATATGAACGCCGAGGTGCAGGATGAAGGGATTAAGTCCGCCGTCCAACGCAACGACATCATGATCACTGCTAAAGACCTTGCGGAGCACTGCTTATTACCGTCGGAAGGTATGACGGAGATTTACGAAGCTGATGTGGACTTGGCTGTTGCATGGAAAGAAGTAGCCAAACTTGAGTGTGCTGCGAAAGTAATCTACACAGCTGAAAATAAATTGCTGAAGGACGACTATCACAAGCTGATGGGTGTCGTCTCAAAGTGCATGGACATGAAGTTTGGAAGCTTCAATCAGTTGTCCAAGACTAAGCTGATCGTCATGGCTGCGATCATGCAAGGGAAGAAAGTTAACTGGGCTGAGTTTGTATACATTAGACTCTGCCAGAACGTTGCGAACAAGTCCTTCAAGGAAGATGGATCCTTTGGAGGATCATTGGGCTATGGCCTAGTTATTGGCCGCTTGATGGAAGTGAAGGGCATTCCCCTTCAGCATGGAAAGTCCTTCCATGTAAACAAGAAGATGTTTAGGGCTAATCTCTCAGGAGCCCAGAAGAGAGCCTATGCTAAGAGGGCGGACACCAGTGAGGAGGAATTAGCTGACCCTGAGGAAACAATTGTTGCCTCCCCTCCTACGAAGAAAGCTGCCCCTGCAGTTGCAAAGAAGAAAGTTGCCCCTGCAGTAAATACAAAAGATGCACCTGCCCCTGCAGTCGAGTCACCTGCCCGAGCATCCGTGTCTCCTGCCCGAGCATCCGTGTCTCCTGCCCACGCAGCCGAGGTGGAGAAAGAAGCCCTAATACCTTCTCCAACCATCAAAAGGAAGAGTACTGCCAAGCCAAGAAAGACAGCTCCTCAGTCAAAGACGAAAGATGCACCAACCCCCACCGCCAATGAAGCTGAGGAAGAAGTATCCAAACCAGAACTTCCTCTGGTAAGGACAAAAAGAAAAAGAAGAATTACCAAGCTCTCGGAGCTTGAGAAGACAACTGAGTCTATCACTCAGCTGGAAAAAGTCTCTGAGACTGTTGAAGAAGTGCGATCTCGAGAGTTGTTGATGAAACGATCAAGTCTTACGAGGCGATCAAGAGAGGCAAAAAGAAGACCGATTGTGGATAGAAACATTGAGGAAGAAGAGGCAACAGAGACATCAAAATCTCCTGATGAAAGAGCTTTGTCTCCACCTGCCCCCGATCTGTTAAAGGAGCTGAGTAGCAGAGTATGTTGCTTTCCATTCCTGAAAAGGAAGGGCAACAAGAAGAGGATGAAGATGATGATGTGATTGTTGTTTCTCCAGTGTACCCAGATATTCAGCGTCTTCTGTGTGAATGGCGAGCATGGAAGCTGAGTTGCTCGAGGGTACAATTTGAACGTCCTAAATTCATTGAGAAAGAGGAAGAACTGCTGAACTTCCTAGGTTTAACCACCGTGCTTCAGGCACTTGATGAAAATAACTGCCTGGATATCTTGAATATCTTCAAGGAGAAAGAAAAGGAAAGATTAGCAAAGGAAGCTGCAGCTCATGAGAAAGCCAGCATTTGTCCTTTCACTGGAACTAGCGATCACACCCATCCTCACATTGATATGCTCTCAGTAAGTGATGAGGACATGGATCCTATTTCTGCCGCAAAGGAGCGATTGGACATGCAAAGAAGCCATGCGGGAATCAGTTAATGCATGAGCAACAAAGGGAATGACCAGGAGAGTCTTCTAAATCTCACCGAGATTGATCCGTTGGGAGTGGTACAACAGTTACGCCACGATTATTCTTGCAACCATTTCCCCTGTTCACTCAGATGACGGATCTAAGGGACTTGTCGATGAAACTGGGAATTTGGGCACCCAAGTTGAGCCAACCCCTGTTGAAGGTGTCTTACCACCTGTCCCCATGGCTGAGCATTCAAGGGAAGGAACCGGGAGTCTGGAGCAGAGTGACCCCAACATAAGTCACTCAGCTGGTGCACCAGCTGAGGGGGAAACTCACTCCACTTTCAGCTAGGTCAGAGGATGCCGCATATGACTCCACAATGCAGAAAGAAGGCGAAGTGGAGAAGGAAAAAGAAAAAGAACAACAACAAATTGTCACCGACGGCTCGGACGATTGAGTCATCTCAAATTGAAGTGCCAACCGCTGCGGTGAGAGGACGCTGCTAATGCAGTCAAAGCATAAGATGGATATACCCCGGAAGTTAACACTCTGGGCAATAAAAGTGCAATCCAAGGAGTTGAGACTCCTGTGAATGCCAATGCAGAAGACCCTAAGACAGCTACGTCTGTCGAAGGAAATGTACAAGGCCTTGCTGCAGTTGAGACTGCAGGAGGTAATGAAGGCCTAAGGGAGGTTGAGACTTCCCTGGGTAAAGAGACGGAAATACAGAACATCCCTCCTGTTTACATTGAAGAAACTGAGAAAGAGATAAGTGCTCTTCATGATTCCCAAGATAACCCTGACATATCTTTTCTGGGATTTGAAGATGAAGCTGAGTCCACCCCTACTGCACATCAAAAAGACTCAGCTGAGGATGTTCTTCCAAGTACGAGTAATCCAGAATTCAAAGCTGCTCGATAAACGTTCAATTTTGATGATGATCCAAACCCTCAAGTCTCATCATCTTCGATGACGCTATTGATACGGTCGAGGAACAGTCAACTCAAAAGGACAAACCAACTGAGACCGAAGAAGCTGTTAAAACAGCTGAGACTCAGCCAGCTGGGTCAATACCATCAAAGGCCCCCCACCGAATCACGATCAATCAAGTGAGACTTCCGTGGTAAAGAGAGACCATCTCGCGCACAATATCTCAAGTGCGAGACGATGCTTATGAAGAAGTATTTCATTTTTCTCGTGAGCTGCCGATGCTCGAAGAAGAGACTGCAAGAGAACAGAAGCTCTACACCGTCCAAGAAGATCCCGTAATTCCTACTGATTCGATTGTGCTAGTTGATTTCAATTTTGATGCAGAGTGGTCGGCAGCTGACTCAAGTCAGACAACTGAGATGCGTGAAATCTTCAAGAAGATCTGTGAAGAGATTGAGAAGATTGAACGGCACCAAGCCTCTCTCAACATGGGTCTGGACAATAGAGATGCCACTCTCACAGCAGATTTAAGAGGAGTGGTGGTAAGAATAAGAGAATGTTCTCAACAGCAGAGTGACATGAGTCTCGAGGAGGTTCGCTACTTCAATGTACTATACAACCGAATGCTGATCTGGAGTGCTGACAATGCTGATATGAAGGCAAGGATGCAGACTTATATGGAGAGATTGCATGCCTCCCATACAACTGAGATGGAATTGCTGCGTGAATTTCATCGCAAAGAACTTCTGCGCGTAGAGGAGAATATGAATGCCAAATTCAGCCTTCTTATGGCCAAATGAAACTGTGGCAATGAGTCCAAAGCCACCCATGTAGAAAAAGACAGATGTAGTCATGAGAAGAGGAAAGAAAAGGAAAAGTCATTTGAGGGTAAAGGTCAAAGGATGTGACCTTAATGCTTGCTGAAACCCCTCAGCAAGGTCAAGTCACAGCATCGATAATCAACAAACTTCCTGTAACTCTGCCGCTCTATCATTATGCTGTGCCCATGTCTTATAAGAAAAAGATTGTAGAAGTAGAGATGGAGGATTTTGACAAGAGAACGGATGTCCATGTTGAATAAATGTTGAAACAATTTGGAGGCATTCCGACAGGAAAAGATATAGATGTCATTCCAGATGACGGACAAGAGCCAAGATCTGTTGAAGAATTCAAAACTCTCGAGTTCGAAGGATATTTCAAAAACATGTCCATAGCCCAAGCCTGGGACTTGTACTAGGAGAAAGGTTTGAAGTCAAAGCGTGATGATAAGAAGATGATAGCGCGACGGACTACCAGCAGTCACTCTGCTGGTAAGAAGAAGACTCCGATACAACATACGCCCAGAAAAGAAGGAAGAAGTGGTGGAGGTGGATGCTTTATACCTAGACCTCTATCCAAAAACATTGAATATGTAGATCCAGGCAAGAAAGAACGGATCTACTGGGCTGGATATGATGTTATAGCCAATCTGGAAGTGAAGAGAAAAAATGTTGAGTATGTCAAGAGAATCGAAGAAGAAAATAAAAGGTTTTCATCAAAAAAAAAGAAGAAAATAAAAGGCAAGATCAGCTGTGGCAAGAAAGACAGGAAAGAAAAAGAAGAGACGAAGCTGCAAAGAGAGCTTACGAGAAGTAGAAAGCAGCTGAAGAAGAAAATAAAAGAAAAAGAGTTGACGAAGACAGAGCTGAAGAAGAAAGAAGAGGAAGCGTGAAGGCGATGAAGTGTTCTTTGCCAACCCTTCATGTATTTTACTTTTGTAAATACATATGTATGTAAGTCTTCTGTACATTTAATGAAAAAATCTGTATTTTGCGTAGATATAGTATATGCTCTGATTGCTCTGATCCACATTGTAAACAGCTGTGTAAAGAACAAGAATAATATGATCAATAAAATGATCTATTTAACACATACATTCTTTGTTTCTGCATTGTCTGTATGTATCTTTGCTATTTACATATTATTTGTATGTATTTAAGTTTTGGCATCATCAAAAAGGGGGAAATTATTGGGAAATTTATTGCTTAGATTTTGATGAATGCCATGTAAAACTTAGATTAGAAAGTTGGCACCCCATTTTCCTTGTAATTTGTATTGTAATAGATATGGTTGTATAAACTGAGTCAAGTCAGCTATGCCTGGGAATACAAGAAGTCAACTGAAGACTGGAATAAAGACTCACCGAGGAACAACTGAGTATGGCCAAGAGAAGAAGATCAAGGACTCGACTGAAGGAGTATCAGCCGAGACACAGCTGTATGAAGAGTCAATCAAGTCAACTCAAGAAGCCAAGTCTCAAGTTGAAGTGATAGATGAGTTATCCATTGATTGGATGCTAACTCAAAGTCACCTGGGGAATAAAGGACTGCAGTCAAGTCAAGACAATTGAAAAGAATCCGTTGCACAGAAATCAAGGAATTTACTTAAACAAGTAATACTTCCATGCTGTCATGACTTAAAGTGCCCAGTCCCAGAAGTGTGCAAAAGGAATAAACCAATGGAAAACACTGCACCTCGTGTCAGATTCTGAAGAGTTGAACATTCATTTAATACGAGGAAATGTCAACATCAAGGACTGCAACAAGACAAGCCAACGAACATAAGTGATTTTTGAAAATCAGCCTATCTCTTCAATGGGCAAATTTTTGAAAGTTCACTATAAAAGGCTGAGGAATCACTTTGAGAAAATGTTACCTTGATTACCTGAACCACGAACAAACAAGCATTATTCATACTGTAACCTGCAAAATATTCTCAAGTTATTCAAGCAAATCCTCAAGCCTAAGTCTCGAAGGAAATCGATCCAACACTAAGTTGTGAAGGAAAGACAACTTCAAACAGTTGAAGAGGAAACTTTTGAAGAAGCAAAAGGGGTCTACTTTCCAAGGAGGATTGTAGAAAGGTTCAAGGTCGAACCAATCTCAAGTTATTGGAGGGCTTCGTGATCAAATCGAAGAAGCTTGAGAAAGTTAGTCAAAGTAGCAAAGCGGCCATACCTGTGAAGTAGCTGAGTCGGACGAGAAGCCAGCTGAGTGATCAAGACATCTCCAGACTGAGTCCCAAAGGAGCAAGTCAGCTGTGTGATCAAGACTTGTATGTGGACTTATAACCACTTTGTACTCTGATCACTACTTAGGGGATTCCTCCAGGAGTTGGAGAAGAGAGGAGTAGAAGAATTACCCCATCTTCGAACCTCTATAAAAATTATTGTGTCATTTACATTTCAACATTTTATTTCTGCATATCACTTTATATCTGCTGATAATTTGCTATCCAACTGATAAGTAACTAAGTGCTAAAATCAAATGTTTAAAATAAATTTAAATCAAATTCAAGGGTGTTAAGTCTTCCGCTGAAAATCTCATCACAGCCAAGTTAAGGTTTAGTCTAAACAGCTGAGTTATTCTATCAACAACTCTTTCGAGTCTGTTCAGTGGCTAACTCTGCTGATTAACTAACTTAGTTGTCCATCAAGGACGTAGCTGTGTATATAACTCTGTAATATTTTAAAAGGACTAAAATCGAAAAGTTGGTAATGTTTATTCAACCCCTCCTTCTAAACCTTACTCACACCCCTTGGGACCTACAATTAGTAATTTCCTAGAGAGTATTTTAGTAGTGCTCCTGCAACATATTTGTTTTTCTTATAAAATGTATTAGTATTTCTCCATACAAGTATTAGCTGATACTAAGACTTGTATCATTTAGTGCATTCATTCTTCATATCACCTGACGAAAAAAACAGAGCATCATCACCACGAGCCATCACCAGCTATCGTCATTTTTACTTTCACATTGGTGTTGTCCATTGTTTAAACATTTGAAAAAAAAAATCTCGTTCATCAAATCTCGTTCTTCTCCTCATCTAATTCATGGACATTTAGTAAATCTCGTTCTTATCCATCATTTCCACGTCTAATTCAATCGAAAATCCTTTCGATTGGAAAATCCCAGGTAACCACGCTCGGATTTGCTGAATCGGGTGGAGGAGACAAGAACGAAGGTGTCGTAGCCGTCGACGAAGCAGTCGCGAAAGAAGAGGCGGAGGACGGCGACAGTAGTGGTGAGGGATGAGATCTGTTTGTTGGTGGTGGTGTCCTCCACGATTACCATTTTTTTATTTTTTTGCGGATACGAGTCAGGTTTGCGAGATGGGTAGGGTAATTAGACCCGCTAGCAGATCTAGATCCGTTAGACGATCTGATAGGAGACTAACTTTCGGTGACCAAAATACTAAAATAGAGTTTTTGAAAATTACTAGACTTTTTTACAAATCGTGATTTCTGCAGGACTATTATTGGCAACACTCTGTAACTACATGACTAGAATTGCAATTGACCCAATTTAAAATACATAACTAAATCCAGAGGAATCAATTAGTGCCTTAAGTCTATAGAGGGTTTGTGATATCCCAAATTTGAGATGAAAACATGTTATTTGAGTTGTGATCTTTTGTAAATTTCACTTAAACTTTTTAGACATTGGTAACGTGTTGTTTTTTTACGTGTGAAAACTGGATTCGACCAGTAAATTTTCACAACAAAAAAAGAGAGAAAATAGAGTAGGATTAATTACTTGGATTAAGGTAGTAATGTAATTTAATCATAGTAGAAACAAAATGTAATCATTCTAATGAAACATGTGTGATGCAGCAGCCAGCATGTGCTTTTGGAAGCAATAATTCAGACTCATAATTCATGGGAGCATATGCAGGTTAAAGTCTCTTTTGGGTGTTGACAATTATGTCAAAGTATAACGAAAAGTAAATGGCTTCAAATTATGAGCCTTGTTGACAGGACAACTTGACAATAAATTGTTCGGGCAACTTGAGCATTTTTATTAAATACATTAAATTCTTGAAAACAAAAACATATTGACAATGAAAGACGAACCATATACATTCAACTGATATAAACAGCAGTCATGAGTTTAGATAACGTGAAGATACAGTTTTTTTCAATTAATTAAAAATGGAAGATAAGTATATACAAAAGTAATGGCAAATTGGCAACATGAAGATGTAACAATAAGACAAACAAAAAATAATGCAATAAGAATAGGAAAAAATTGCTCATTTCAATGCATCCCTCCCCATCAGCCAATGCTTAATATCTCGTTATAGAATGAGAAGGAAAAAGTTTAATTGGCAGATATAAAAGAAGAGCAATATTTTTTATTTCTTTTTCTCAAAATAGTTAAAATCAATCCACATCGTCAGCCATCACCTGATACTTCACCAACTAAGAAATAGGAAATGTTAGGGGTGTTAATTTGGGTTGGGTTGGGTTGGGTCCGAGTTCGTGGGTTCGCGGTTCAGAATCAATCAACCCAGACCCGACCTATTTAATTATACTTGTCAGAACTATGAACCCAAACCCGATCTATTTATTTCACAGGTAACTCAAACCCGACCCATATAATAAAATTATTTTTATTTACATTTAATAGTTTCAACTAAATAAATGTATTTATTTTTAAATCAATCACTATGCACACTATTCTATCAATAAAAATATCATAATTCAGAATTTTCAAAAAGAAATATCATAATTACATAAATAACATAACATAACATACTTATAATATTTTGAGGGCAACATACAAAATAATAATAACATACATAATTAATGAGATTTTAGAATTTAAGTTTTATTAACATGTCTTGTTTTTTCTCTTATAATTAATTATTTACTTAATTTTTAAAAATTCTTAAACGGTTTACACATGTTAAATGGGTCATAGGAGGTTGACCTGAACCCGACCTGTTTAATTTGTGGGTTATTCGGGTTCGACCTGGACCCATGAAATCTGAATCCATACCCATTAATTTTGTATTAGGTTCGTATCATGTCCGAAATTGCAATGATATATTTGTGAAATGTGGACGCTTTCAATTCAAAATTGACATAGAAAGAGTTGTGGAAGCTTATTAGATTGCAATAGACTGAATAAAAAAGATAAAACAGTAAAACTAGAGAGATGTAACTTTCTGAGACCGCGACCAATTTTCTACTACAACATTTTTAATTCTCAAAAGAACTTAGTTGTTGATATAATGTGTCCAAACCTGAAATTTTGATATGAAGTGCCCAAACTCGAAATTCATATGTTTAGGCATGTTTCTCACTCATTTAAGTATTTTAGTATTTTAGTATTTTGTTTTATTTTTTATTTCGGAATTATTTAGGGTTTTTGACTTTCTTTAAATATATTTAGGCCTTTGTTTCGAGTTGTTCAATCATATATAATGTCATACTTGTTGACGTCGTCTTGGGCCAACAAACAAACTAAATAACTAATGTGATATGGAAATGAAATGACGATTAAAAAACTTCACAATCAGGACTAGTTCTGTCTTTCTTTATAAAAGGACCGAGCATGAACTGGCTGGTCGGTATACGTATTACATAGAGCTTTTTCAAGTGCTTTTTTCTATTGATTATCCTCTCTCTCATCTAAACAGAAGAGGTCTATTTATACTTATACAATTAAGGTGATTTAATCATCATCACCCCTAGTTATAGAGTGGTTACAAAGGGACACGTGTCTTCTTTTAGATAGGCATGTTGGCTGTGTATTTGGCATTTTACTGACTCGTATTGCTATTTTGTTGACAAGTGACATCTTGACTTAATTAGCAAGATATTGACCTTGCTTAGAGAGTTGGTTATCCTTAGGTCGTCCATTGTTGGGACCTCGGGTCGGTATCCGAGCTTCACCTCGGTCCACGTCATCAGCTCGATCGACGTCATCATGGTGGTCCCCACGTTACTTGCCAACTAAAGGGTGTCGTGGTTTGATTCTTTGCCAGCTCGGCTCGGGTATCATCAAAGGCCCCCAAGTTTAATTTTGAGAAGAGAAATTTTCGGGTCGGATTTAACCTTTTAATGCTCATCATGAGCCTTGATGAGGAAGGAAAAAGCCTTAAAAGGTCTTACGTTACTGACATCTGTCGATCACCAATTAATGCCTGAAACGGCGCATTAACTGGGAGTTATGATGGTTGACACGTGGCATCATATTGACCTTTCTGCGCAGGATACGAGGAGACATGACTGTTACTGCGAAGGTTTGTGACGTTTCTGACAGCTTTCTGAATTTGAAAAGACACGTCTCTTGAGTTGGTGCACTACTTCCAAGAGGGTTAACCTATAAATACCCCCTCTTTCTCCCCATTTCATACTTTTATATTCGCAATCTTCTGAGCAGTATCAACAGAGACCGAGCAAAAATTTCAGGTCCCCTTACAGTACAAAAGTCCGAAGATTACCTAGGTATTCTCCAAATTCCTTTTTCTTTTCTCCTTTTTCCTTTTTCTTTGAAGAAAAACATGTCTTTCTCTGAAGATAGTCAAAACCGCAACTTTAGTGTTGAGGTTGACATAGAGGATCCTCCATCTGATCCTTCTGTTTATTCTTCTCCAGCCGGAGATGCCTCATCTTCTAGCCCTAGTGTCATCGAGCTTTCGAGTTCAGAACATGTACCCCATCCTGAGATTCCGCTTGAGCAAACACACGCGATCTTCGTTCCAGTTCCTTTCACCATATACCATGAGGGAGTGGTGTATATACCATGACTAGTTGAAGAGGAGCCCACTAGAGAGGCTATGAATTCTCATCCTTTAAATAACCAGCAGGAAGACAAAGACATGGATCAGTGGAGATAGAGGCAGGAAGAAAATAGGGCAGCCGAGGGCGCATGGGCCGCGAGGCTGGAGGGCCGATAAGCAAGCAGGCCATATACATGGGGATCCAAGACTCGGAGGGGCCCCCCCCACTGCGTGTAGAGGCTAGGTGGAGACCCTCCGACCAAAATGAACAGCCTAGCATGCTGATGTTGCAGGAGTTGGAGGCCCTCCACCTGACCTACATGATTCCGGATGACGTATTATTTTGGATGCCAGACCATGCGGAGGTACCCAAGCACCCACTAGAGGGGTGTATAGGCGTACGTCCACAATCATTTATATGGGTTAAGGTTCTCTTTGCCGCTACTGATCACGAGATGGTTCCGCAAGTGGGACATTACCCTATCCCAAGTACATCCGTTGACCTGGGGTCGGATTATCGGGTTGCTGATCCTGTTCCAGCAAGAGGAATATGAGCGACCCCGCTTTATCGAGTTGAACGAGTTGTTCGTCTGGAAGGTGACTCCATCGACTCCGGGCCGAGGACAGCCATCGGCTGGTATTACGTGCAGACTAGAGCCAGGTATCCAGATGGGCTGGTCGAAGGCCTTCCATAGTCCTTAAAGGAGTGGAGGAAAAATGGTTCTGGGTAGGTGGTGAGTGGCAGACTCGCCTGGGGGAGGAGAGGCCCATCCTTCTCCCCCCTTCGAACTTTTGATATAATTTCTGTAAGTACATAACATCTTGCCTTTTTATTCTTTCCTACTCCCTTTTTCTTTTATTTTAACTTTGTTAATCTCGTTTTTCTTTCTTTTCCAAGGAAATCGACCTTCCACCTTGGATTGCCTTTCAGATGCTTTCGTCCGCCGGCTGGAGAATATTCAAGCCATAGCTCGGCCAGACATAAAGATTCAAGTCCTAACCACCAATGCCAGATTGTCAAAGGCCGGTTTGCAGCCAAGATTGCCGATCGAATCTGAGGTCGAGAAAGTGGTCGAAAAGGAGGTGGAGGAAGAGAAGGCTTGAAGGGAGCCAGAAAGGAGCCCGCCGATGGCTGAGATGGAAAGGACCCCTGAGTTAGGACGGCGGCCAATATAAACGGAGCAGACTAGCCCATCTCCAACGGGGCCCAGTCCTCAGGGGAAAGTGCCTTTGTTGACCGGTAGGCTGGGACCACTGAGCAACCGAGGCCGACCGGAACCCAAGGTATATGTTTACTTACAACGCAAACTTTGAATTTCTTTTCTTTTCAATTATCACATTCGTTTCTCATTTGGTATGTTTTGGTGTAGGCCGAGACATGGACGTCTTTGCCCATCTTCGCCGAGTGAGAGAGATGGCTGCCCATGGGGCTAGGGTGGCCGCGGGTCAACCTATTGATGCCGTGCAGCTCGGAGGGAGGAAATCCGTCAAGGTAAGCGTCCAGCCGACGGTGTGCCGGAAGCAGATGGGCCCCCACTGCAAAGGAGGAGGGGCAGCGTGGTAATTAATGAGCCTGGGGAGACTGAGAGGACCAAGAGAGCTCCTCAAGATCCATGGGCTTTCTCGGACGACCTGGGACAAGAAGGCACCATTTCATCCCTCCAAGCCGAGAAAGAGATGAAGCTTGTGAAAGAGTGGTCGGATCGCGGCCTAGGTGGTTCGTGGAATTCGCTAAGTGTTCCACGCCCATCGAGGAGCAGGTCGAGGCCTTGATAGATGTTGGGCGGGCAGCAAGGGACGTTCTAGCTCGTGCCTAGACCACAGGTATTGAGCAGTTCTATCTGGAGATGGGGTGGGAGGAGAAGGCTCAATATGCCATGGATTTGCCCAGCAGGATTATCGAACTCCTATGGCATATGATTGGGGGTGCGTGTGACCTGGAGAGGCATCACATGGACCTGCAGGATGCCCATGCCACCTTACTTGGGATTTAGGAGTCTTTGAAGACCCAAGCTGAAGAGGCCGCGGTCAATGCTGAGAAAGATTCTACCACGAAGGTGAGGGCCGAGCGGGATCAGGCGCGTAAGGACGAGGAGGAGCTCCGGGCAGAGGTCGTGGAGTTGAGAAGGGAGAATGCTGCTCATGCAGGTAAGTTAGAGAGGCGTGAGGCCGAGATTCGAAGGGAGTTAGGGGAGGCCTCCAAGAAGCAAGTGGAGGAGGCTCGGGTGGATGCCATCCGGGCATATAAGGGCTCCAAGGAGTATGCCTTCATGCTGACCTGTGGGCATGCTGCTAGTATCGGGGATATCTTCCAGGACCTTAAGGAGGGAAAGCCTGTGGTCGAGCTAGAGAAAGAGCTCGACCAGTTGAATGTGGACCTCGATGCTCTCCATCCCCAATTCTCTAATGTGGCTAATGAGCAAGGTGCTCCCACTAAAGAAGTAACTTCCAGTGAGCCAGTTGAAATTTCTCCTCCCTCTGGGACTCATCCTCTTGCTTCTAGGGCATTTCTGTATTTTTTGAGTTTCATATTTTTGGCTTTTTAGACTAGTTGGCCTCGGGCCTTTTGATGTAATAAGTTTCGGCCCCCTTATGTAAATGTTTTGACAATGAATGAATATTTCTTTCCGACCATTTGTTGATTCTGTTGTACCTTTTCAAATTTTTTGCTAAGTGTTGGGCTCGTCTCCCTTTGTCTGGGTGTATAATTCTGGTGTTGGGTTCGTCTCCCATTTTCTGGATGTATAATCCAAGTGTTGGGCTCGTCTCCCTTTGTCTGGATACGGAATCCAAGTGTTGGGCTCGTCTCCTTTTTTTCTGGATGTATAATCCAAGTATTGGGCTGAATGCCTGAGTACATTTTTACAAAGTATTATACTCGGAACTTAGGCCGAGTCCTTTTTGGGGGTTAATTCGATGCTAAGTCGAGCTTTACCCTTTTTAAGCGTGCTCAGGTCTTGGACGAGACGAACAAGTTATGCTCAGAACTTGGTCGAGGCAAATAACACAACCTTCAAAACTTGGCTGAGGCGAGCAGGAATTAATTTTTTGAAGAATTCACAGAACATCATATGAAAGGATAACTTTATTTCCAAGTATCTTCAATATATTGGTGCAACATCTAGGAAGATGGATCAAGTGAAATGTCAAGGAACCCGAGATTTCACTGGTAGTATTTCTTCAAGTAAGATACATTCCACGGGTGAGTAAATTTTTCTCCACTCAAATATTCGAGCTCGTATGCTCCATTTAATAGGGCTTTGCTAATTATGAACGAGCCCTCCCAGGTGGGCTTTAGTGGGCTAGGCTCGACCCCGGTAATCCTCTTTAGTACCAGGTTGCCGGTTCTGAACCTTTTTTCTCGTACTTTAGAATTATAGTACCTTTCACTTTTCTGCTTATACATTGCATTCCTCATCTCGGCATTGCATCTTTTTTCCTCCAACAAATCCAGCTTGGCTCGGAGAACACCCTCATTATCTCATTCAGAAAAATTTGCGACTCTAAATGTTGGGGCCCCAATTTTCACAGGAATGACGACCTCAACTCCATAGGCTAGCGAGAAGGGTGTTTCCCCGTGGCTGCCCAGTGTGTCATTCTATAAGACCATAATACACTGGGCAGCTCCTCGGGCCAATTTATCTTAGATTATTCTAACATTGCTTTCAATGTATACTTAAGTATCTTGTCACCGCCTCAACTTGCCCATTAGACTGTGGATGACACGGAGTAGAGAAATGGTTCTTGATATGAAAATTCGCAAAAAGTTCAAAATCCCCGATTATCGAACTGTTTTCCATTATCCGTAACAATTGAATATAGTATCCTAAATCTGCATATGACAGATTTCCAAACAAAACTGACGATTATTTCTTCGTCTATTTTCGCCAAGGGTTCCACTTCAGCCCACTTGGTAAAATAATCAACTGCCACAATGGCATACTTCACGCCCCCTTTGCCGGTGGGGAAGTGGTCCGAAAAAGTCCATTCCCCACTTGGCAAATGGCGAAGGACTGAAGATGGAATTGAGTTGTTCAGGTTGATACCTGACTTGTGGTGCAAACCGTTGGCATCTCTGTTTAAGGACAACCAATAGTATCATTGTCGTATCAACTTGTAGGCAAGTGTTTGGCCCCCAGCGTGATTTTCGCATATTCCTTCGTGTATCTCTCGGAGGGCGTAGTCAGCGTCTGATTTTGATAGACAATGAATAAGTGGAACTGAGTACCCGCGTTTGTATAAAATGCCATCTACCAGGGTATACTGAGCAGCCTGAGTTCGCAACATTCTGGCTTCGATTCTACCTTCTGGTTGTGCTTCGGTTTCCGGAGGCCAACCGACGCTGCCATTTATAGTCCTGCCAAGAGTGCTTCGTACTTGACTTCATTGTTGGTCGTCGGGAACTAAAACCGTATGGCCGAACAGTAGCATTTAAGTTTTGGATCAATTATCACGATCTCTCCCCATGCTCGGCCTGCGGTGGAGGAACCCTCGACGAAAAGCTTCCGTTCCCGATCTTCGATTATGTTGAGCTGAAATTGATGGGGTGAACTCGGCAACGAAGTCTGCTAATGCTTTCCCTTGGATTGTTGTTCTGGGCTCGTATGAGATGTCAAACTAGCTGAGTTCAACAACCCATTTAATCATGTGACCTGAAGTATTTGGTCGATGTAGGATGTGCTTTAACGGATAATTGGTTAGTACCTGTTAGATATATTTTTTTATCATGATTTTGATGATTTTATTTTTACACCAAAACAATGTTTTTAAATGTTGTCCAAATACTCCTAAATGATTTAAAATGTTTTTACTAATTTTTCGGAGTATTTCTTAAAGTTTATTTTCGACAAATATTGGAAAACACTTTTGATGATTTTGTGTTAATGTGTTTTTACACCAAAACAATGTTTCTAAATATTGTCCAAATACTCTTGACCGGTCTAAAATGTTTTTACTATTTTGTAGGAGTATTTTCTTGAAGTTCATTTTCGACAAAAAATGGACAACTCCTCTATTTTGAGGTCAACCGATCGCCCTATAGGGCAACCCGTACCTGAAAATTATGAAAAACAGAGAACATCATGTTTGCTGAAAAATAGGGGTTGGACCGGTCACCCTGTAAGGAGAACAGTGAGGGCGACCGGTCGCTATATAGGGTGACCGGTACCTAAAGTTTGGTTCGAATTTGCAAACTTCTCTGTATTGATTTTTTGAAGAGGTGGATCGGTCTACACAGGGGGCGACCGGTCGGACACCCCCATCGACCAGTCCCCCTGTGTATTTTCGTGTAAAATACTTCAAACTCTTATCTCTGCGTGACCGGTCGCTATAGGTTTTTGACAGCAAACTATCCGTTGAGTTTGCAGACAGCTTTTTCTTAAACTATGGGGTTGATTTCTAACAACTATAATCTTGATTTTAATTGCATTTTTTTTTGTAGAAACCAGTCCTCAAGAGGAGCCTATCCATGATCAATCATCTCCTATAAATATAGGAAGATTTGAAGCAACACAACAAGAGAGAATACTACAACACAACAAGATACACTCAAAGCAAATACTTGTTCTTTCATTGTCCATATTCTTGTTGTAATAGCCTAAGGTTTTACACTTCCACATCTTGAGGTCTAGGCTTTATTTCTTGATTACACTTGCACTCAAAATTGTAATATTCATTATCGAGTTGTAATCTTGAATTTGTAGCCATCATTCAACAAAGATATCCTTGTGAGTGTTCTTGTGGTAAGAACACACTTGGATGATCTAGGTGATAGGTGCAAGAAGATTGTGGTAATCTTCTTATTGAAGAGCGTGGTGATCTTTGAGGTGTTGAAGAATTTGGTATTCTTCAAGTCGGTAGATTGTGGTAATCTTCACAAGGTGCCATTGAGGATTGTGGTAATCTTCAAGAGAGATTGTGGTAATCTCCAAGGTGGTGTTGAAGAAGAGTGTGGTGCTCTTCAAGGTGATGTTGTATTAATGTGGTAATTAATAAATTTTTTTTTGAAATCCATCCCGGAGATACTGGGGTGGTAGAGGATTATGCCCTAGGTGGGTTGAACCTCTATAAATCAACGTGTGTTGTTTACTCTCCGCACCTTCATTCTTATCTTGGCTTGTTTGTTTCAAAAAAGAGGGTATAGTCGAGAAAATGGAGATAATCTATTTATCCCCTCTAGATTATCGTAGCCGCTTGGACTTACAAGTGGTATCAGAGCCGACTCTTTGGCAAGCTCATTCCACATTGCGAGTAAAGAGGAACGATCATCGGCTACGAATGAAGTCTACCTTACCGGAACCTCCACCAACAAGCCACCACTATTTCATTCCAAAAATTATGCTTTTTGGAAAAAAAAACAATGGAATGCTATTTACAAAGTTACGGTTTCGATATTTGGAACATGGTCATAAATGGAGAATCCATCCCGATGAAAGACGAACTACTCACCTCCAAAGTCCTTAAGGAGCCTAATGATGAAGAAACTGAAATTATCTCCATAAATGGTAAAGCTCTAAATATTCTTTGCAAAGCTCTAAAGGAGCAACTCAAATGCATCTACTTCACAATTGGATACAACATCAAATCCAACAACATGGGATGAGCCTCTTACAACTTCCAATAATGAAGAAGTCGAACAATATCTTATGGGCATCGAAGAAGAAAACGAGGTACGATCTAATCCCTCTACTTCTTATGATAATGAATTACAAAATGAGTATAGTGATTTGCAAAATGATTTCGATGAACTTCAAAATGAATTCCAAAGCTTGTTTGTTAAATACAAAAATTTGAAAAAGGAATTCAATGTTTTGAAAAATGATAAGGATAGCTTATTTACTTCCTATGAATCACTTTCATGTGCTCACACTACCACACTTGATAAGGTTAGAAACCTTGAAAAGGAAAATAGTACTCTTGTTGAGGATATTAATTGCATGAAAAATAATTTATAAAATTCAACTTGAGTGCCGATAAAATGACCAAAATTGTTGACGTTTATGATTGTGATAATTTGAAACTAGGACTTGATCATAAGCCTAATGTCACTAATCATATGAGAAAGAATCAAATCTCTAAGCATATTGGTCATTATGCTCCTAGAATTATTACTTGCTTCTATTGTGGTAAAAATGGTCATACGACTAATTCTTGTCGGGCTAGAAATAGCTCTAATTATTATTGGCGACCTAAAAGTCTCAAAGCTAATCCTAGTTGACCCAAACACTTGAGGGTACCACAAAACAATGTCATATTAGGTACTCGGTGGAATAATAATCGAAGAAAAGTCATACCGCCAAGAAGACACCAAATGTCCGTACCATTTGATCAAAGGAGAAGACATCACCACAACGAATTTCCAAGAAGGAAATATTATCAACAATGGGAAGGTAACAATTCTTGGAAATGGAGCAATTGGAGAAGTTATCATCAACAAGATGATTTTTTTTTTTGAGGAAGAACAAGATGATTTTCAAATGAGAAGATATCATCAACAATGGGAAAGATACAACACATGGAAATGACGTAATTGGTAAACCGTATCTCCCTATTTAAATATGCATTTTATTTTGTTATTATGCTTGTTTTTATTTGTGTCTTAATTGTAAAATGAGTTTTCAAATATTTATTTTTAAAACTAAGGCCTTCAATACATATTTGTGTTTTTAAAATATTTTGATAAGGAGACCTTGTATAATGCTCATAAAAACTCTTGTGAATTTACCTAGACTAATGTGTTTTTATTATCTCTTATGGATTTATATAGCATAAGCATACTTGTGACATATATTGTTGCTTCAACCTACACTTTTACCCTTATATATTGTGCAAGAATTGTTTAAGAATTGTTGTTCGCCTTATTTTTAGCTTCACCGCAAGTGTACGGTGTAGTTTATAGAATAGGGTAAGCAAGGTCGTATCCACGGAGACTAATAAATTAATGCGCTAAGTATTGAACTAAGATAGCCTTATTTTTATTTAGACGATTGAAATTGAATGATTGTTGTGGAAGAAAAGATAAGAATAACCACAAAAACATAAGATGAAAATAATAGTGGAATTATCAAGGGAATGAAATGGATTCCCGGGTTATGGTTTCAATTAATATTCCTCTTATTGTCCGATTTAATCAAAGTCAAAGTTATTATCAATATACCTATAAGACGATCACAACGGTATTTTATCCTCCCTCTTGAGATGTATATAAAGTGTAGATTGAAATATCTATGCTAGCATCTCTACTCAACATAAGATACACAACTCCCAAATGCACAAAAGATCAAATATCCTCACAAATATTCACAAACCTCTCGATTATGTAATTATTCATGTCAAGTACTCAAGATCTAATATTGAAACTCATCTCTCGAATTATGAATCAATATATCAAACAAGTTAAATCATTGGCCAAATGATAAAACAAGAATAAGAACAAAGTACTCAAATAGGCTTCAAGACAATAACTTCAATTAAGATTAAAACAATCAACAAGAGTTCAATTAATCTACTTCCAAAACCCGGAAATCACAAGAAGTTTAGCTACCCATTATAAATAAACAACTCATAGACAAATTGTTCATCTTCATAAGAAACTAAAATGAAAGATTAAAGCACAAAGAATGAGAAAACTTAGGGAAATGGATAATCTCTTGATTAATCTTCAATCCTCAAGCTCCGATTCGACCCGATTCTTCCCTTGATTTTTCCTTGATGAAATTGATGTGTTTCTTGTGTTCTTGGGTGTATTCTCAGCCTTTCCTCCATACCCTAGATCAAGCCTCCCATTTATCTATTTATAGCCCCTCAAAAAGCCAAGAAAAAGGTGGAAGAACTTAGGAATTTCCGTCCAGGGGCGCTGCGGCGCCCGGGACGTGAATTTTGGAGTGAATTTGCTGTCCTGGGCGCTGCAGCGCCCGTGGACGGGCGCTGCGGCGCCCGCCTGAGTTTTTCACCCACCAAATGTTGGAATTTGCTTTTGAGCCCTTCTTCAAAGTTGTAGCCCTATCTCTTAGCTTTCCATAGCCACTTGAATCATCTCAATATCAATTTTGTAGAGAGAGTTATGGCCAAAATACGAAACACTGCCAATGATGGAAATTTCAGACGCGTTTGGACGTTTCTTCAAATCAATCTCTCTTTGTTTGCTCGTTTGTACTTCTTTTGATACACGATTCATTACTATGACTATAAACTCAATATAATTGGCTTTCAATTGGGTGTAATCGCTCGATTCTTGATGATTCAAGGTTGCAATGCTCGTATTTGTCATAAAATCACTCCAAATATCGTTAAATTCCTACAAAACGAGCAAAGCGTAATATCTTTCCCACAAAGAGCGAATATATACCATTTCATACACGTTATTGCATGTTTATAAACAATTATAGCCATAAATATGCCCTAAAATACATGCAAAACTCACACCTATCAAAATCCCCAAACTTAAATCATGGCCGTCCCGGCAACGCTTTTAAAAACTAGACAAAACATGATTGGGAGTAATGAAAAGTAGAACGCACAACAACTCCATAAAATTCGCATTGTTTATCGTAGGTGTCAAGCAACGAATCGACCAAGCCTCAAACATCTAACATAGAGCACACATCAAATAAATCATGGTAAATGCTTTGAATCACTTCTCTCAAGATCAAGTGTATACTCTCATCTCACATGAATATAGGACGTGTTTACGCTCAATTCAATTCAATGTTGAAGAATTACCATAAGCTTGCAAATCGTCTCATATCTCTGCCACTAGAATGTATGCAATTTGTGAATCAAAAAGGACTTTTTCTCTTTGGTTGTAATGAAGGCTCTTTGGTTAAGGTAGGAAAATATAGATGGAGTGACTCAAACTCGAGCGTATATACCGGTGAGCATATAAATCATCTACGTCAAAGCTTAATATGCTACCCAAATCATCTCTCATTTTCATCAACTCTTCTTATCTCCATCCCCTTTCTTTTGTAAACATTATCACCTCACATACAATTCTTAGCCTCCAAGTTCATTCAATGAAAACTCACATCATAAAGTCAATTTTTTTTTTTCGACTCTTTTATGAATTTTCAACATTTCTTTTCTCCTCCTTTTCTTTCTCTTTTGTTCCCATCAACCAATTTTGTACAATTATCCAATTTTTCAATTCCAACTCATTCAACCTCATTCATTCCCTTTACTCAATGTTATACGCTCAAGTGTAGGGTAACAAATATATCAAGTTAAGGCTTGAATTGTTGCTATCAAGAAATTAGGCAATAGGTTCAAGTTGGCTAACTAGGGATTTCAATATCATCATTAGGTAAGCAAAAGGCTTGAAGGGCTAACAAAAAAAAAAATGGCCTTTGATCATTTTCACACCGCATACAACATGTGACTTTGATACGATACCGAGCAAGTTAAGAATTCTAACAACATGAATGATACACTCAAATCAATCAACAAGATCGCATATGATGAAAGCAAAATGCTCAAAAGCTCACGAGGCTTGCAAATACGTAATTCAAAGCATCAAACCATGTTCTCAATATCCACATGCTCAATATCATCTATTCATGGCTCAATCAACTCATACTCAACACCCAATCCTAACAATACAAAATTTTCAAAATCAAGCATAAGTTACAATCAAGAGATCAACTCACTCCCTAAAATCTATGAAAGCAATAAACGTGCTAAAACAATAAACGTGTTTCTAATGCAAATGCAACCTAAAATGCTCTACATGCAACTATATGAAAACACACAAAAATGCAATTTTGTTTTTTAATCCACACATTTCATATCAAAATAACTATCTCTCCCCCCAAACTTAAATGAAATTATATCGCACGTAAGAGAAGATAGAATTTCAATATAAAATTGTGTGGATTTACCTGATTCATTGTGCGGGTGGTGGCCCTCCTTGGCATCTCCTCATATCGCTAGGACTTCTTCCTTCAACCATCACTTCAAATTTTGTACCTTAATATTATCTCAGCTGAAGGACGCACGGGTCATGCTCCTAGCACACGGGTCACCCGTACGTGATGACGTACAACAACACTCAGGTTTTTTTTTTTTTTACAAAAAAAAAACAAACAAAAACAAAAATCACACCACAAACCGTTGGGTTGCCTCCCAACAAGCGCTAAATTTAAAGTCTTTAGCCGGACTTTTGTTTTACTCAACCGGGATCCAAAAACAAGTGTCGATCATGCCACGCCTTCGTATTTTCCAAAAGTATAGGTGATCCTTCAGTGTATTTAAGATGTGGATGATTCAGGATCACAATGTTGATGGTCTTTTGGAAATCAAGAAATGTGCTCCTAATGATGAAAAATGGTTTATCAATCATAGTAAAGATATTTCTATCTTTACTCACATTATATATCATGAAGTCTGTAGAACATGTGAATTGATCACCATTTTCAAACATTGTTCCTTCAAGTGTATGCTTCTTAAAATTTGATACATCTGTAGTGAAGCTTACATCTAGAGTGCACATATTTTTATCAGTATGAGGATCTTCAATTGAGTGAGAGATAGAAATACTCCCGATTTAATCGACGTGGCTCGCTCGTATTCGATACCACTCCTTTGATGAATGGCACTATATTGTTCCTTCAAGTTGGCCTCGGTGGTGCTTAAAATCGCTCTTTTGATGTTGCCCACTAACAATTTTAGCTAATTGGCCCATTTGAGTCTCAAGATTTTTCAATCGTGAATCCATAGTATTGGCCAATTGTGTCAATTGCAACTGCATCTTGTCCATCTTTGCTTCGTTTTTATTAAGGCTATTTCCCATTTCCCTCATGAATAAATTTATTTGACTCATAACTGAAGTCATTTGATTCATGAGTGAAATGAGGACGTCTTCCAAAGATGGTTTTGCATCTTCCATCTGAACGGGTGCACCTATACCAATCCAAAAAAAACAAATCAAATATTGTAGAAGTAGAATTTACAAAAGAAAAATGAAATAAAAAAAAAATGTCTAAATTAAAAATAATTCTATCTATCGCAATATTAGCACCAAAAATTGTATTAGTCCCCGGCAACGGCGCCAAAAACTTGTTCGCCTTATTTTTAGCTTCACCGCAAGTGTACGGTGTAGTTTATAGAATAGGGTAAGCAAGGTCGTATCCACGGAGACTAATAAATTAATGCGCTAAGTATTGAACTAAGATAGCCTTATTTTTATTTAGACGATTGAAATTGAATGATTGTTGTGGAAGAAAAGATAAGAATAACCACAAAAACATAAGATGAAAATAATAGTGGAATTATCAAGGGAATGAAATGGATTCCCGGGTTATGGTTTCAATTAATATTCCTCTTATTGTCCGATTTAATCAAAGTCAAAGTTATTATCAATATACCTATAAGACGATCACAACGGTATTTTATCCTCCCTCTTGAGATGTATATAAAGTGTAGATTGAAATATCTATGCTAGCATCTCTACTCAACATAAGATACACAACTCCCAAATGCACAAAAGATCAAATATCCTCACAAATATTCACAAACCTCTCGATTATGTAATTATTCATGTCAAGTACTCAAGATCTAATATTGAAACTCATCTCTCGAATTATGAATCAATATATCAAACAAGTTAAATCATTGGCCAAATGATAAAACAAGAATAAGAACAAAGTACTCAAATAGGCTTCAAGACAATAACTTCAATTAAGATTAAAACAATCAACAAGAGTTCAATTAATCTACTTCCAAAACCCGGAAATCACAAGAAGTTTAGCTACCCATTATAAATAAACAACTCATAGACAAATTGTTCATCTTCATAAGAAACTAAAATGAAAGATTAAAGCACAAAGAATGAGAAAACTTAGGGAAATGGATAATCTCTTGATTAATCTTCAATCCTCAAGCTCCGATTCGACCCGATTCTTCCCTTGATTTTTCCTTGATGAAATTGATGTGTTTCTTGTGTTCTTGGGTGTATTCTCACCTTTCCTCCATACCCTAGATCAAGCCTCCCATTTATCTATTTATAGCCCCTCAAAAAGCCAAGAAAAAGGTGGAAGAACTTAGGAATTTCCGTCCGGGGCTGCGGCCCGGGACGTGAATTTTGGAGTGAATTTTTGTCCTGGGCGCTGCAGCGCCCGTGGACGGGCGCTGCGGCGCCCGCCTGAGTTTTTCACCCACCAAATGTTGGAATTTGCTTTTGAGCCCTTCTTCAAAGTTGTAGCCCTATCTCTTAGCTTTCCATAGCCACTTGAATCATCTCAATATCAATTTTGTAGAGAGAGTTATGGCCAAAATACGAAACACTGCCAATGATGGAAATTTCAGACGCGTTTGGACGTTTCTTCAAATCAATCTCTCTTTGTTTGCTCGTTTGTACTTCTTTTGATACACGATTCATTACTATGACTATAAACTCAATATAATTGGCTTTCAATTGGGTGTAATCGCTCGATTCTTGATGATTCAAGGTTGCAATGCTCGTATTTGTCATAAAATCACTCCAAATATCGTTAAATTCCTACAAAACGAGCAAAGCGTAATATCTTTCCCACAAAGAGCGAATATATACCATTTCATACACGTTATTGCATGTTTATAAACAATTATAGCCATAAATATGCCCTAAAATACATGCAAAACTCACACCTATCAATTGTGTAGGATATATATATATATATATATATATATAAATATATCTCAATCAAAGAGATGATAAACTATCGAGGTACGCTCACCATTGTTATTCATCTCATAGACTCGATATATTTTTGCCATATGCCTATGTGCTTGCTTTTCAAGATATTTCAAAGTATCTCATACAAGTGCCATAATAGGATTTTTCGATTTTTGAAAGGCACTATTCGATAAAGCTCTTTTTATCCGAGACTTGTAAAGGACTATATTTGTTTTGATAAAACATTCGATTTTTTTTCTCTTCTCAAAATTATGCATTTGATTGCACATATTCATTCTTGTCCAAACTCTTGTTCAAATACTTCTTTTAAATGAGGTCTCAACTATATGCTCTCGGATTTTCAAATTTCAAAAGAGACCTTATATAGCTTCCTATAAGCATATTTGAACATACAGTTTTTTATTGAACTCTTGATGATTTTCTTTAAAGCATAGTATGTGTTACTTGTTATAATGTCTACATTATTCGATATTACTATGCTCTTGTGCAAGATATCTTGTTAAGATTTTGCAGAAAATTTTGGTATTTTGGAACAAGCTTAACGACCAAGGCGAGGTTAGTAGCTCAAATGTATTGTCAAGAAAGAGATATTGATTATGATGAAACATTTGCACCCGTAGCACGTTTAGAAGCTATTCACACTTTACTTGTCTACTCTTGTTTTAAGAAAATATCAAGCTTTACCAAATGGATGTGAAATTCGCCTTTCTAAATGGTTTTATTCAAGAAGAAGTCTATGTAAAACAACCGGGGTTTGAAACTTTTTCTAGGCCAAATGATTTTTATAAAAGGCCTTGTATGTTTAAAACAAGCATCCTATGTATGGTATGATAGACTTAGCTATTTTCTTTTGCAAAATGGTTTTACAAGAGGTAAAGTTGATACTACTCTCCTTGTTTTTGAAAAAAAAAAAGGCAAGTTGCTTACTTGTGCAAATTTATATTATTATTTTAGGTGCTACTAATGAATCTTTGTGCAAGATATTTTCTAAGTTGATGCAAGGTGAATTTGAGATGAGCATGATGGAGGAGCTCAACTTGTTCCTTGAACTTCAAGTTAAACAATGCCAAGAAGGTGATTATATTTCAATCAAAGTATACAAAAGAATTTTTGAAGAAGTTCGGCATTGAAGAAGGAAGAACCGTCTCTACTCCTATGGAAACCTACATCATGATTGATTAAGTTTGAGAAGGGCATATTGGTTAACAAACATATTCGAGGTATGTTTATCTACGTTTATTACTCCTTTAGACTCGACATTTTTTATGCCTTATGTCTATATGCTCGACTTCAAAACTATCCCAATGAATCTCATTAAAGTGCCGTTAAAAGAAATTTTCAAATATTTGAAAGGCACTTTTTCTTATGGCTTGTTTATCCAAAGTTTTAAAACGTTTATATTTTTCGGGATAATAAGTCCGATGATAATAATTTCTCAAATTATGGTTCGTTATAACCGAACTAAACATATTTAGATTCGATAACTCGTTCTAAGGGATTGTGTTTCAAAAAACGAAAAATTGAGATGTGTTTAATTCCGTCTCAAGGATAACTCGCGGACATTTGTTTTTTTAACCATCAACCGCCGAGTTTCTTACCTCATTCGAGCTTATTAAGACATAATGTATATTGAATGAGGTCTATTATTGCATTTTGTGTTTTTAAAACTTAGGGATGAAAAATCGCATTTTGAAATCAAATCGAACAGAAACTGATCAAATGCATAGGCTCTAGTCGACCAAGAAGGTCGATCGGTCGAACACTTAGTCGACCGGTCGCCTGTGCCAAATTTCAGTGTTATAATGTTTCTCTTCTTCATTCGACGTATTTGTTCTATTTCATCCTTTTTACACCCATTCGCTCAATTCACACACAACTCACCCAAAATAATTTCTTTCTTGTATATTATATATTTTTGGGTTTATAGTATGTGTATATCATCCATGATACCCAACATCTCTGATTACTTGGTAAGAATTCTTCTTCTTTATCTCAACTGGGTTGAACCCTTGAGAATGTGCTTTATCTTTAATATTTTGTTGGAATTCTCATATGTTTGTGTTGGGCATGATGATTGTTGTTGGATGATATGTGTATAATTGTATTTGGTGATGACAAATTTGGCTTGGTTATTTTTACAAGGGCTATCTACATCTTCTTTATTATTTGACACCCGCCAATTGTATGTTGGCTTTTCATTGTTCTCTCCAGGCGGTGTCTAGCTTTCATGCCGAGCTTCTAGCGCTGGAGATGGGACTGCGGCATGCCCGTCTTTTTTCTATTCAGATTTGGATCGAGTTGGACGCAGCGGCGGTGGTCACCACGATCACTTCCGGTGGCCTTGGCTCTTGGCGGAGTTCAAGATACCCCGATTCGCATTCGGAATATCTTTGAGGACCTTCAAAAGATTCGATTTCCCACATACACAGAGAGAGAAATCGACCACCGATCACCTTGCGAGTTGGGAGTTGCCGCCCTGGCGATCACATTGTTGATGAGGGCACGACTTCTCACACCTCCTAGCGCTCATTCGGATGGACCAGCTGGGATATCCGAGCTTCAGATTTTCATAGATCATTGGTTCTCCTTTTATTTTTAGATATCTCATTATGATAGTCTTTCTAGATATCGTAGTGATAGGTTATCTGTTCTTTGATTTTCTCCCGCCTTGACGGGCATGACATTGTATGACATTTTGATTATTTGATATACAGGTAGGGGGATCACGCCTCAATCCCCCACCCCCCGGGGTGTTATTTTGCAAAAAAAAAAGTGTTCGATAATATGTTTCAATGAAAATTCATCACCTACATGATTCTCTCGATTTCAAAAGTCTCATATATTTATGGAGATCATGTTTTTGCAAATCAAATAAGCTTTACGAGCTTTTCCAAGTCATATGATCGACTTTTTCTCTTAGTTTTTGGAATTTTAAGCTTAATGATCAATAGCTCGATAAATCGGTTAAATTGCGTACTTTGATATGGATATATGATGTTTTTATCGTGCTAACATTATTTTTGATGATTCCAAAGGGGGAGAAACAGGAAATTGGCTCGTTAGCTCAAAAAAACTAAAATAAGCTCCCGAAATAAGCTATAAGTTGTGGCTATTAAAAGCCAAAAGTTGTGGATCATACTTAGTCCATTTGATGTATTATGGACTTATTTACATGACTAATGATGTTTTGTTGACAGGGGGAGCTTATAAGCTCTTGATACTTAAGCTTAATATGTAAAAATTGAGCTTTTAGCTTTTGGTTGAAAGCTTCTATACTACTCTTGTTGTTCATGTTGATAGGGGGAGCTTTTGCAAAATGTTTTTGAAAATCTTTACTCCCATCCTTGTGATTATTATGAATGGAATGTTGTCGCTCTCAATGGATATTTATTTTTAAACCGGGAAATTGTTTTGTTTTCAAAATCGACCTCTTTAAATTGTTTTGGTTTGTAATCATCAAAAATGGAGAGTTTGTTAGATAAATGTTTTTATCATGATTTTGATGATTTTGTTTTTACACCAAGACAATATTTTTAGATGTTGTCCAAATAGTCCTAAATGATTTAAAATGTTTTTACTAATTTTTTGGAGTATTTCTTAAAATTTATTTTCGACAAATATTGGACAACACTTTTGATGATTTTGTGTTAATGTATTTTTACACCAAAACAATGTTTCTAAATGTTGTCCAAATACTCCCGATTGGTCTAAAATGTTTTTACTATTTTTTCGGAGTATTTCTTAAAGTTCATTTTCGACAAAAATTGGACAACTCCTTTGTTTTGAGGTCAACCGGTCGCCCTATAGGGCAACCCATACCTGAAAATTATGCAAAACAGAGAACATCCTGTTTGTGGAACAATAGGGGTTGAACCGATCACCCTATAGAGGGACCGGTGAGGGCGACCGGTCGCCATATAGGGCGCCTGGTACCTGAAGTTTGGTTCAAATTTGCAAACTTCTCTGTATTGATTTTTTGAAGAGGCAGACTGGTCCACACAGGGGGCGACCGGTCGGACACCCCGTCGACCGGTCGGATACCCCGTCGATCGGTCCCCCTGTGTATTTTTTGTGTAAAATACTTCAAACTCTTATATATGCGCGACCGGTCGCTATAGGTTTTTGACAGTAAACTATCCGTTGAGTTTGCAGACATCTTTTCCTTAAATTATGGGGTTGATTTCTAACAGTTATAATCTTGATTTTAATTGCATTTTTTTTTTTGTAGAAATCAGTCCTCAAGAGGAGCCTATCCATGTTCAATCATCTCCTATAAATAGAGGAAGATTGAAGCAACACAACAAGATGCGCTCAAAGCAAATACTTGTTCTTTCATTATCTATATTCTTGTTGTAATAGCCGAAGGTCTTACACTTTCACATATTGAGGTCTAGGCTTTATTTCTTGATTACACTTGCACTCAAAATTGTAATATTCATTATCGAGTAGTAATCTTGAATTTGTGGTCATCATTCAATACAAGATATCCTTGTGAGTGTTCTTGTGGTAAGAACACACTTGGATGATCTAGGTGATAGGTGCAAGAAAATTGTGGTAATCTTCTTATTGAAGAGTGTGGTGCTCTTTGAGGTGTTGAAGAATTTAGTATTCTTCATGTCGGAAGATTGTAGTAATCTTCACAAGGTATCGTTGAGGATTGTGGTAATGTTCAAGAGAGATTGTGGTAATCTCTAAGGTGGTGTTGAAGAAGAGTGTGGTGCTCTTCAAGGTGATGTTGTAAGGTGATGTTGTGTTAATTGTGGTAATTAATAAAATCATTTTTTCTTTTTGAAATCCATCTCGGAGATACTGGGGTGATAGAGGATTAGGCCCTAGGTGGGTTGAACCTCTATAAATCGACGCGTGTTGTTTACTCCCCACACCTTCATTCTTATCTTGGCTTGTTTGTTTCGAAAAAGAGGGCATAATTGAGAAAATGGAGATAATCTATTAACCCCCTCTAGATTATCGTAGCCGCTTGGACTTACAATATCATGACTTTATGCTCTAGGAAGTATGGTTGTTGCCAGGTGTTGTTTGAGTGATTCCAAAAGCAACTTGCGTCTGTTCGCTCCATTGGAAATCTTTATTCTTCTTAATTATTTCGAAGAATGGTTTGCATTTGTCCGTGGACCTTGATACAAATCAATTTAAGGCGACTAGGCACCCTATTAGAATTTGTACTTTTTTGACGGAGTTGGGGGCTTCCAAGTCGATCACTGCTTTTATTTTACCTGGATTCGCCTCTATTCCTCTTTGACTGACCATGTACCCTAGGAATTTTCCTGAGCCGACCCCAAAGGTGCATTTTTTTGGGTTTAACATCATCTTATACGTGCGCAAAATCCAAACATTTTATTAAGACTGGCAAGATGATTAGGAGCATACAATGCTTATACTAACATATCATCCATATATACTAACCTATGTTGGGTAAGGGGTAGCTATCTTTTGAGCATGCCTTGTCGAGGTCGGTAAAATCAACACAAAGGCGCCATAGCCCGTTGCTCTTCTTTACTAAAGTAGGATTGGCCACCCAGCGAGGGTAAATGGCTTCTCTTATAAACTGGTTATCCAATAGCTTACTGACCTCAGCTTCCAGGGCGACCTGCCTATCGGGGCCGAGCCTATGCCGCTTTTGGATTACGTCAGAATGTGAGATCAATATTCAGACGATGGCAAGCATGTTTAGGATCAGTATCCGGCATGTCTGAATGTGTCCATGCAAAAACGTCAAGATTATTACTCAGAAATTCAGTTAATTCCGACCTGAATGGCTCTTGGAGGTCGTGGTCAATTCGAAGTTGGCGTCCCCCATGATGCTTATCGACATCTAAAATGTCGATCTATTCCACTGGTTATGCGTGTTTTTGCTTCTTACTTTGTCCTTCCTTCTTTTGGAGCGGTAGCTCTTCCTCGATTATTGGTTCCTTCCTGGGTCTTCTACCTGTGTTGATTTCTGTTGTCACATCTTTATTCGGCTCGAGTGGTATCGCTTTTCATGAGCCAGTCTCGGTCGATTTGTTGGATTCCCCTTCTTCCATCATTTATCTCTGCAGGTCGAAGTTTGAGGGAACATTCCCAAGACTCCCCCTGATTTCCCTTATGGATTGCTTCCCCGTCCGGGTTCGGGAATTTGATACAAAAGTGATATATGGAGACAACTGCTTTTAAGTGATAAAGCAGCGGCCTTCCAATTATTTCATTGTACTCGGAGTTGGAGTTGATTATTTTGAATGTGAGATCACTGTTCGTTAATGTAGTCCTTGTCCCATCTGGATGGGGAGATCTACTTCTCCGAGTGGGATTATTCTTCCGCCCCCGAACCCCAGGATACTATCATTGCATGGTCGAATATAGCTATCATCTACATTTAGCCTCCTAAAGGCTCTGATGTAGATGACATAAGAATAACTTCCCGAGTCGACCATAATCCTGTGTACGGGAATGACCAGGATTGGGGCTGTGACGACCAAGGGGTCCGAGTGGGGTTGTACCACCTGGTCGGCATCCTGGTCAAAAAAAGGAAATGGCCCATTGATATCATCAAAATCTCTTGTCTCGGGTTCTCGTTGGGCGGCAATTGTAGGCGAGCCGGATTCGCTACTCGTTTCGGGTTTGTTCCCGGGGCAAGGGTTGGTGGCGGCAGTAATTCATGGACATACCACTTAAGGCCGCCCCTTTGCACTATCTGCATGATTTCGCGGATAAGGTGTCAGCATTTGTCCGTCTCATGCCCTATAGATTTATGGTATGAGCAATACCGTCTGGCATCCAGCTTAGCAGGATCTAACCTTAGAGGACGGGCTGGCGGCAGTAAATTGAAGCCATGTATCTCATTCCATATGGCTGATGGAGTATGCGTCGAGTGTTCCTCAGCGCTGCAACCTCAGGAGCTTCTTGAATGATTTAAATCCAGTGGACGGGTTTTCATTGAAAGATTTGGACCCTGATCCCGATAAAGATGTATTTTCTCTCATATTCTCTTTTTAGCACCCCCAGTCTTTGGCTCGGGATGTTGGCTGGCCATGGCTTCTTTGGCACAGATATGCCATTCCGCACGGATAAGGAACTCATGAAATGAGGTTGCGCCTGACTCATGGATAGCATAATTAAACCAAGTATGAGGCGCGAGTTCGACCATTGCCGCGATGAGTATTGCGTCGTTTGAGACGAGTTCCATTTCTCGGTCGCCCAAAGTTAGCGGAAACGCCCGACACAAAATGGCATCGTTAGGACTGTATAGTTCCTTCCACACTAGGTATTTGTGGACATGAGTGGTGGGGTCGGTCTCTCCATTATACAGATTGATCTGAGGAATCTTAAATTTTGCAGGCAAAGGAGTTGATAGAATACCAGGAGCAAATGGTGACACGACACCGAGTCGGCCTGTCACAAGGTTTGGTCGTTGATATGAATATCATCGGGACTTTTCTCCAATTTGTCTAAGCAGCGATGGAGACGTAATATTTCTGTCTCTCGCTGATTGATTTGGCTAAGATCTCGAGCTAGGTTTGCCCGAACTTGCTCTCGATCATCAGAAAATTGGAGTCTGGAGTTGATTGGCCGAGCTGGTCGAATCGGGTCCAATCCCAGATGGCCTGCAAACATAGAGCAGGCACGATGGGGCCGTGGGAGTACCGGTAATGATTCCGCTACGCGACTTTGCTCGCCCGCGTCATCCCGTGGTCATTTTCTATTATGCTGCTCGATGGGTTGTTCGTTATGTGAGCTCGCTTCTTGATTTTCATTGTTCGGAGGTACTGGGACCTGCAGATTAGCATTTAGTGGTGGATTGATTTGGTGGGTATTTACGGGTAGAAGAGGTTGTATTTGTGGGGGAGTACTCGCAACAGTCTGGGAAATAAGTTGGTTCATTTGTTATATGAATGCAGGGTTTGTGAACAGTTGAGTGAAAGGTAGTAAAATCGTGCTCCATGTCTCTGTTGGAGACACGTTTTGACCATTGGTAGTTTGGTCTGTTTGATTTTTTTGAGGTGGGTCTTCGATCCCACGCGTGTTTCGAGTGGTTTGACTCATTTTCGCATGAAAAAAAAAAAAAAAGATTACCTTAGCTAGAATAACTTTGGTGATTAGAAACTTTGGCCAGACCAAAACGGGTTTTCCTTCTAGCGCCAATTTGTTGACGTTCGTCTTGGGCCAACAAACAAACTAAATAACTAATGTGATATGGAAATGAAATGACGATTAAAAGACTTCACAATCAGGACTAGTTTTGTCTTTCTTTATAAACGGATCGAGCAGGAACTGGCTAGTCGGTATACGTATTACATAGAGCATTTTCAAGTGCTTTTTTCTATTGATTATTCTCTCTCTCCTTTAAACCGGATAAGCTTATTTATACTTATACAATTAAGGTGCTTTAAACATCATCAGCCCTAGTTATAGAGTGGTTACAAGGGGACACATGCCTTCTTTTAGATAGGCCTGCTGGCTGTGTATTTGGCATTTTATGACTCATCTTGCTATCTTGTTGACAATTGGCTTACTTAGCAGCGTATTGACCTTGCTTAGAGAGTTGGTTATCCTTAGGTCGTCCACTTCTAGGACCTCGGGTCGGTATCCGAGCTTCATCTCGGTCCACGTCATCATGGAGGTCCCCACGTTACTTGCCAGCTGAAGAGTGACGTGGTTTGATTCTTTGCCAGCTCGGCTCGGGTATCATCAATACTATTAATAAAAAAGATTATTTCAATTATTATTTTGTCTTCGAGTTATCTTGGTCTAAAATTCTGTCAATGACTTCAAAGGCAGCCGTATTTATTTTTAAGGTCCGATAAAGATAAGGAAACATTGTATGAATATTATAGCATAAAATATAAAATAAAACGCTATAAAAAGAAAGCTCTTTGTGTATTTTATTATACTTTAGCATTTTGTCCCAATGGACTATTATATAATTGCCCCGAGTTATAATTCATTAATTTGGATGCATCCGCAGTCCGCTCATAATCTCATACATGGTTTATGCATATCCACGTATACGTATTCATGTCAAGTTGTATGATTAAAGACAAGGCTTTGTATGGTTGTGTTTCCAACACCAATTTTCCATTTTCCAATTATTCTGGAAAATGAGTTTATGTTTGTTTCAAATGCTTTTAGTGGAAATTAAGTAATTTCCAGTTTTTACATTTTTATGGAAAATATTCTTTTGAAAACACAACCAAATAAATATCCATTCCAATTACGCAAACCTAGGTGAAAATACACTACAATCACGTAAACATATGTCAAAAATACATTTGAAAAACTATAACCAAACATATTCTCATTTTCAAACAGAAACTCAGACAACAAACCAAACATATTCCTAATTCTCACACAAAAATCAATAAAGTTTGAAAATTAATTTTCCAACACTAGAAACTGGAAATGTTGGGTAAAAGTTCTGGTGAAGGTTTCTGTTTGAAGAAAAAATGGTTGGAATAGAGTGTTTAGGCTTAGTCGAGGCCTGATTTAGAATCAGTCTCCGCAAGACGAAAACGCCTCGTATACTGAGTGCTTACGGTTCCGACGCTCGCCTATAAGATACAACGACTTTAACTGTTCCGGTTAGCAGCACAACAAAACCGGAACAACAGCGAACAAGCAAAGTGTTGGACTACTTTCAAGCTTTCAAGGAGGAAAAGGGCAAGATGCAAAATGCAATGCTCGATTTAATGTTATCTGATTATTTTCGTGTTTTTCCTATCTTTTTCAGTCACCAGGGATCGACTTTTATAGGCCTTGGACGCCCCGTATGGAAAGAACATGTCTTTTGGCTCGAAAAGACACCTTAGGCTCAAACTTTCGGACCAAAGACGACCTGACCCGGACACCTGCGGGCGTGCGTGTAGGCGGCAGACCCTCGGCAGGTAGCACGACCCGAACCCGAAAAGACAAAAATTAATTAAATATTTTATGGTCCAAAAAGAATAAGGGCCTTGAAGCCCAAGCCGGGCGAGCCGGCCGGCGGCGGCGCGCGTGTGCTTTGACCAAACCCACAAGCATGTAAGTCCTTTCCCCTTTAAAAACTTGGGTGCCCCCAAGGGCCCAAACCCATTTGTCCAATTTAGGATAAATAAAGTGTGCAACTTTACCTCCTTTTTCCTATGTGGGATGGAGCATCTCTCCTCCCCCACATTTTTCATTTTCCATACCATTTATTTGTATTAAGTGGCTAACTTCTAGCATTAATTTCTCATTCACCCGGAATCGGTTTTGAGAAATTCCAAATGCTATTCTCATCTACTCTCTAAGTAGAATTTTTACAAATAATTTAATTCCATTTTTCACAAATGGAAACCACTTAATTAATTGGTCAAAATCGGGTCAACACCCCATTTATCAAAGACCAATTCCAACAGGAAATAGGACTTGAAAATACATGTATACAAGCCCAAATAGTTCTCAGAACTACAGTCAAACTTTGACACTTCAATTATTTGATTAATTTGCGTATTTGGTTAAACGCTCAAAAATTGGTAACAGAAACAAGTATGTTTTTCACCTTTATGCGATAGTGCTGCAATATGCTGACAAGTGTTTGCGTAACCATTAGGGATAATCAAAACAAAAAATCCGAGGTTTGCGAGCTAATTACAAAAAAATCTACATTTATTTCAAAATTACAAATTGTCTTCTCAGGTTTAATTCTCTCTTATATTTAAGGGGGTAACGTACATAACTGTAATATTGTTATAAATATCACGGTCATTTTGAAATGTATTTTGCATACGAAGGAGGAAAATGTTAGACGGAATCAAACCTTAAGGTTTACTTTTGCAATTTTAAAAAATAATTGGATTTTTTTGTAATTAGTTGGAACCTCTGGCGGTTTTTTATAAGGGTTAATTACAAAAAATACCCTTGAGGTTTGACCTAATTATACAAAAAAACCCATCTAGCATTTAAAATTACAAAAGATACCCTCGAGGTTTTATTTTGCCTAACATTTAAACCCTTCATAAGCAAAAAATTATTTCAAAATCCCCCTTCATATTTAAAAAAATATTGCAGTTTACCCCTGAATTTTAATACTGAATCAAACCTCAGTGTACTTTTTGTAATTTTAGAAGTTAGCTGGGTTTTTTAGTAATTAATTGAAACCTCAGGGGCACTTTTTGTAATTATCCCTTTTTATAATTATCCCTAACTATTATTATTTGACCAAATACCCGATATATATGTTTAAGGAAAAACCTTATTAGGATGTTGATTTTCAGAGTTATAGTTAAGAACTGTAAAGAAAAAAGATGAGAAAAAATAACGAAACAATCGGAGTCGATGGGACCAAAAACTGAAGATGATGCCGACCAGCTCATGTCCCATAGTAACATGATAAATTGATCATGTTCTTCGGCCGTAGCATTTCCGAAGAATTAGCAATCCCCACCAAAAATTGATAGAAAGAATGAGGATTTTCTTTTTTATTTCCACTGGAATAATTTCCAGCCATGCAAAAAGGCAGTTGCATACTTGTGTGGTATTTTTTTTGGATCGGTATTCGGTAGTTGTATGCTTGTATTTTTTTTTGATCGGTAGTTGTATGCTTGTATTATATAGATGTTAGGTTGCAAAAGAACAATCATAAATATAAATTGAAATATAAATCACATATTTACACGTATAAAAAATGAATAAGTAAGAAAAATTAATTTGACTGAATATTACAAATACCCCAGAAAGTTATATTTGTGGGATATTTGACAACCTCGTTAATAAAGTGTAGGCGCCAATGAGCGCCTGCTGCAAAGTTCTCATCCTACTCTCCTTTTTAACCCCTTGTTAAAATATCACAACGCCTCCTTGTAAATCATCACAACCCCAACTAGGGGTATAAAATCAAATCGAGCCGAATATAAATATATTAGAGTAGGTCTCTTGTAGGATCGTCTTACGGATTCTATTCCGTAAGACGGATCCCCCAGCCCAACCCGCGCCCCAGCCCCAATCCAACGTGCGCCCCGCCCACCAGCCTGCACCTCTTATTTAAAAAAAAAAATACTCCACAGCAGAATTGAACCCGCATCCTTAATAGACTTAAGGTAGTTTTCTACCACTACACCACTAGTACTTATTGTGCAATTTTAGTATAACAATTTATAAAAACCCATTCATAAATACGACTGGTAATTAAAAAAAAATTAAAAATGCCTATAAATGTAAAGGCTAAGAATCGAACCCAAGTCTATTAAAAAAACATGATACATTATCTCAATAAATGGATATACTTATAAAAGTATTACTTTAACTACATCATATTTATTTTTTATGTTTCCTCTTTTTTTGTTCCTAGTTTGTAACTGTATTAAGAAATCTAATACTTTATCTCAACAAATGGATACTTTTACTTATAAAAGTGTTACTTTAACTATATCATTATTTTTTTTTCTTCTTTCCTTCATTTCTAATTTGTGACTATATTAAAAAACATGATACTTTAAATCACGAAGGATTAATAAATAAGACAGAGCTAAAGTAACACTTTTATGAGCAAAAGTATCCATTTTTTGAGATAAAATATCATGTTTTTTGTAATTAAATCACGAAGTATGTATTCAGTACAGTGAAAAAAGAAAAATAAATATGACAGAGTTAAAAGTACCACTTTTATGAGTAAAAATATCCATTTTTTGAGATAAAGTATCATGTTTTTTTAATACAGTCGCATATTAGAAAATCATTAGATTGAAGTATCACAAATGTATCATATTTAACATCAAAAGTATCACTATTTCCAGCACAAGTATTAGTTTTTCAATGGTAAAAAGTATTTGCTATGAGACTAAAATGAGTACATCAAAAAAATTTATTTTTTGAATAATGTTCACATTAAAAGTATCATATTTCTTACTCAAAAGTATCACTCTTTTCGGATAAAGTATTACTTTTTATTCAGATAACTTAAAATTTTAAAATATCATTGTCCATCATAAAAGTATCGTATTTAATATCAAATGTATCACTATTTCCAGCACAAGTATCAGTTTTTCAATGTAAAAAACATTAGCTATGAGACTAGAATGAGTATATCAAAAAATCTTATTTTTTGAATATGTAAAAATTAAAGTATTAATGTTCACCTTAAAAGTATCATATTTATTTCTCAAAAGTACAACTATTTTCGAATAAAGTATCACTTCTTATTCAGAGAATTTAAATTTTTAAAATCAAGGGATGATAATGAAGCCTTATATTCATATTTATACTCATGGTTATATTACATATACACAACAAGCACCAGTAGTCTAGCGGTAGAATAACACCATGCCTTGGTACAGACCCGGGTTCAATTTCCAACTGGTGCAAATTTGTTAATTTTTTGATTAAACGGATCCAGCCATCCTGGCCCATCCAAGCGTCTTGGATGGGCGGGCGTGTGCAACTTGGGTTGGGTCTGTTGGGCCCAGCGTGTTAGGGGTCTTAGGTGCAGTTTTCCATATTTTTTTTTTATATCCAGGCGGGTCGGGCGGGCTGGGGATCCGTTTTATGGAATAGGATCCGTAAGACGGTCCTATGTAAGTTTTTTCCAATATATTATATTTATATTTGCTTCATTTAAAAAATATTTTTTATTTTTATTCTTATTTGAAATATATTTGAATCTATACTAATCAATTTTAATATTCGTATTCAAAATTCTAACCTATCTTTATTTCTAGATTATTTAGAATTAAGTTTATTTCTAACATGTTTATTATATATTAATAATTTACATACATAAATATATACTTTTATCTATAAAGATTATATATAATTGATTTGTACAAATATAAATATATATAATATTATTTGAATATTTTTTTGAATGCTGGGATCGAATATAATAATATTCATATTCATATCATTTTACCGTGCTATCAATTTCGTCATAGGTTTTGTAAATATCCCTATAATTTTTGGTAAAACGCTCAATATATTTTTTTAACAGAAACGAGTCCAGAAATGCGACTACAGGGGATTTGTATTTCACCTTTGTGCGGTAGTGCCGCATATTTGTGTAACTATTATTATTTGACCAAATATTTGATTTTCACAGTAAAAGAACTGTAGTTAACGAAACAAGCCGAGTCGATAGGACCAGAAATAACATTATGAATTGATCATAATTCATAATCATTGGCCTTGGCAGGTCCAGAAACCTGTTAATCGGGCCCCACCAAAAAGTGATTGAAAATATTTTCAAACTTTACTGGATTTTCGAGTGAGAATTGAAAATATTTTTGATTTATTATCTAAATTTTATGTTTAGAAATAAAAATATATTTAATTATAGTTTTAAAGTGTATTTTTGACATAGATTGCATGCAAGATTGTAGTGCAAAATTGTTTGGTTATGGTTTTGGAAGTGTATTTTTGCATAAATTTGCGTAAAAAAATTATTTGGTTGTGTTTTCAAAAGATTATTTCCACATAAAAAAAAATGAAAAGTGAAAACGAATAATTTCCATTGAAAACTTTCATAAACAAACATAAACATATTTTTTGAATAGTTGAAAAATACAAATTAGGTATTGAAAACACAACCATAGATAGCCTTTGATTTCCAGTACCTACGTTTCCATATTCATTTAGTATTAATTTTTGGCCATGCAAAAAGATCTTCATAATATCTAATATAGAGCTATATAATTGATGCAGGTATAAGAGTGAACAACAAATAACACAAATTGATTCGCAATAATACCGAAAAGTATTGACACAATCACACAAAGAAGAAGAATTAATTCTTCGAACTTCTATTAAATTGGTAAAAAAAAAAAGAGTTTGCTTACTATGTTTAAATACCAAAAATCCTAAACTGGAAATGCATAAAAAAATTCCTAAGGCAACTAGAGCTCTAGAACTCTAACAACTTAACAACCTGACTCTTAATTGAAAACCGAAAAAAATATTAAAACACCATAAACTAGACTCCCTCTTGCATGTGACTTCTTCATCGCCTCAATAATATAGGTTTAACAAAAATACCAACTACCAAGTGTTGTTTGCTAGGGTCTTCATCTTGACATTAAGATATATCTTCATCAGAATTTATCTAAATTACACATATTCTATAAAGAATAAATTACACAATCCAAGATGCACTAAAATGAAATATGCTCGAAATCGTAATCCAGCCCTCTGCTAGTGAATAAAATTAAAGCTGAGCAAAATAATAGCTCATATTAGGGATGACAATTTTGACCCGATCCGCGGGTACCCACCCCGTTTGGGTCGCCCCGCCCCGTGACACGGGCCGGGACGGGGCACCAGCCTAATATTTTTATTTTTAAAATATATTTTAATATATATTTTGTATATATAATATATATTATAATGTAATTTTTATGTATTTTTATATTATATCTAATATTTATAAATTGATAATAATAAATTTTGTAAATATTATTTTATAAATATATATTTTTTTCATTTTTTCTCATTTTTTTATTTAATTTAATTTAAAACGGGGCAGAACGGGTCGACCCGTCCCGTCCCATTCTAGACACGGGGCGGGTCCCGACCGACCCGCCCCATTGCCATCCCTAGCTCATGTATAAAAAAAACATATGTAACGGAATGACCTACTAGACGGTCTAACCCAAGTTTTTGTCAACAATATTAAAACTAACCTCTGAAATTAAGATAGTAATTTTTTTAAGGGGAAAACCCTCTCCAATTTATTAAAACAAAGAACATGAAACAAAATAAAAAAAAAATCATATAAAAGAAATAACCAAAAATAAAATTTATTATAAAAAAAGGAAATCCTCATCACAGGAGATCCGCAATATTTGCTGGCAACTCCTCAACAACAACATTATAAAACCTTTGTATATCCAAAAGCATAGGATCGTCATCACTTGTGACAAAGTTTATAACAACACCCTTTCTATCGAACCGCCCAATTCGATGAAGGTAGTTCTCGGGCTGGGTCGGGAGATCATAGTTAATAACAAGGGAGACTTGCTGGACATCAATACCGCGGGCCAAGAGATCAGTAGTGATTAGAACACGAGAAGATCCAGATCTGAATTCTCGCATGATGATATCTCGGGTGTTTTGGTCCATGTCGCCGTGGGTGGCCGAGACGATATGATCATGTTTCCGCAATTTGTCGGTTAGCCATTCCACCATAAGCCTCGTGTTAACAAAGATGACACTCTGAGTTATGGCCAAAGTCTCGTAAAGATCACATAAGACTTCGAGTTTCCATTCCTCTTTCTCGACATTAACATAAAAATGTTCAATCATAGTTGCAGATGATTGAACATAGTTGTACGCCAACCTGAGTTTTAATGATTCGGTGTGTCGGAATAACGAGGAATTGGGAACCGTATTTATAGGTGTAAGATGAGGATTCTTGCTATAGTTATAGGAGGAATAGGATTTTTACAATACTTTTTGACGAAGAAATTGCACTTTTGGTCTCATAAGAAAAGGGGTCAAACACTTTAATCCCACAATTTGCATTTAGGCACATTTAGTCTCATATGATTCAAAAGTTGCAATTTTAGTCTCAACACTAACGGAAAATTTAACTGGCCGTTAACTCTATTCTTACGGGACCAAAAATTCATTTTATCCGAAAATTAATTCAAAAAAATATAAAAAAATCTGAAAAAATATCAAACAATTTTAAAATTATTCAAAAAATTATAATTATTTTCAATTTATTAAAAAATATATTAAAAAAAGTCCAAAAAATTTAAAATCTAAAAATTAAAATAAAAAATATGATGATTTGTCTAAAAAAATTGAAGTTATTTTCAAATCCGAAAATTACAAAAACAAGAAATGTGAAATTTGTTAAAAATATCTACACAATGTTTTAAACATCTGAAATTTATTCAAAATATTTAAAAATTCTAAACTTAAAAAAAACTCAACATTATTTTCAAAAAGTTGTTTTTAAAATGAAATGGTGTTTTAAAAATCTAAAGTTTTCTTTAAAGATCTAAAAGTTGTGTTAAATAAATTGCAGATAATTTTAAATTTTATTGTTTTCCAAAATTGTTAGACATTTTTCATATTTTTCAAATAATTTTTCTATTTTTTATTAATTTCCGGATAAATGCACTTTTGGTCCCGTAAGAATAGAGTTAACGGCCAGTTAAGTTTTCCGTTAGTTTTGGGACTAAAATTGCAACTTTTGAATCATATGGGACTAAATGTGCTTAAAAAAATTATTTGGGACCAAAAATGCAAATTGTGGGACCAAAAATGCTTGATCCATTTTCTTATGGGACCAAAAGTGCAATGATGGCTCAAAAGCTACCTTTAAAACCGTAGGCAAGTGCACCTATCGTTTTATAGTATAGATTATTGAGTACCGAGTGTCATTCCCACGAGGATTGTAAGTACTAATAATTACCGTCTTTTTGTTATTTAATCTAACAATTTTCAGAGTTTTTGTTTGATGAAAAAGGAAAAAAAATTATAAATTGTAAAAATGATGGAAGATTTGTAAAATAAGAAATCAAGAGATAGAAATGTGTTTGAATGTAAATCCCTCTAGAATGTTTTTGTGATTTGACAAGTTAAAAATACAACCGTAAGCCCTTAAGCAAAAACCAACCTCTTTTAATAAAATCTCATGTCTTGTGGACCGTAGAAATCCCCAATTTAAGTTAAACCCTTTCTCAAGGCGAAAAACTTCTAATCTCAAGTTGATTAACTCAAATCTCTTTTCTAGTTAAAACCCCCAAGACAAAGATTATAACGATTTGTGAATTCCCATATTAAGTTTGACCCTAATCCGGAAGATTTATGTCGCCCCATATCTAGGATTGCATGCAACTCTTTTCACTTATATAGGTTCTATTTCACCATGAATCTCTCGATTTCCCGGATGAAAAATAAACTTCAAATAAATATTGCGCATATATCAATTCGAATGAACGAAGCATAATATAAGTGAATCACACAAAATATGAAGATTTTATTAAAAACATACACACCTTAATCACAAATCCATTCTAGGGTTCATTACATTTAAACACTAGGAGTTTAGCTACACATGATTTTGACCAAAGAATAAATTACACAAGAAGATTTAAGTATTGTAGACATGGTGTACTTATCTTTCTCAAAATCTCAATTGACTTCTTTCTTGATTGATGAAGTTGCTCCAAGCCTTCTTCTCCAATATTGCCCCAAGCTTTCTCCTCCAAGACCTCTTGATCCCAATTCTACTTAATGAAGTGAATACAATGAATATTTTCTGAGTATCTAATGAATTTCTCTCCCAACTTCAACCCTTGGCTTTTATAGGCAACCAATACATTGATAGACTCTCTTTTGTTAAACAATTGCCTCCATTTTCCTTGTTGGTTGGTGAATTCTTGTATTCAAGTGATGAGAGGGGGGACATGGAGACATGTTTCAAAGAAAATAGGGTGTTAAAAGTGTACAAAAGTGGCCAAAATGGGTTGGTTGGTGAGTTTTCCCCAAATTCCGCAAAGAAAAGTTGCAAAAAGAGGTCCCGGACACGCCCGTGTTGGGCAACACGGCCAGACCGTGCTGCACAAAATTTGCTGAAGAATTGCCTGACACGGCCGTGTTGTGCGACACAGCCGTGTTGTACGACACGGCCAGGCCGTGTTCGGGCCTGTTTTGTGCGGTTTTTCTTCCTCTTTTGATGTTTTGGACCCTTTTTCCAATTTTTATCCAATTTATTTCCTTCTTTTTTGAATATGGCCATGTTACTTGACACCCCAAGTCTTGTTGAGTGATTTTCTTGCCTTTTTTCAATTAATATTGGCTTCATATTGCTCCAAATTGCTCCACCTATAATGTTAAACACATCACACGATGAAATGCTACAGAAATACTTGAGAAACTATGATTTTTCTAACAAAACAATTCAAAAACTATTAAATTAATAACACGAAATGTGTACAAAATGATACTTATCAAACCACCTCCAACTTTGAACTTTGCTTGTCCTCAAGCAAAACATTATATCAAAAAGAGGGATTCAATAAATCACAACATACAAAGATGATTTTTTTTTTTCAACATATCGAACATAAGTAGTCAAGTTCTTGGCCTTCTCACCCCGAATTAACCATTAAGTAAAAACATAGTTTTGTAAAACGATCGATTGTCAAGAAAGACTGTAATATCGGCAGACATTATTCAGACTTGAAATCATCACTCCACAAATACTGATAGTTATGAACAACTTCAATTCAATAATGCCATGAAAATACAAGAATTCAATAGATCATTGTAGTTAGCCTACTAGTCATATAACCAAGCTTCTTGAACTTTATTGGAATGAGAAGTCAAGGAGTATTCATTCTCCTTTTTTTTTTTTTTTTTGGGACCTTTCGAGACATGCTTCCACTAGGTTTATATTTTGAATTTCTGTTCAAACACTCCTAGGGTGGTTTCCCATACTCATATTCGTGTCGCCGTTTTACGTAAAAGACAAACATGGGGCTCATGAATGCTCCTAGTTACTAAGCAACAACAAATAGAGGAGTATAACCTCGATTGGTCCGTTTTTTTTTTCACAAGCTTGGTTTAACAACTAGTTAACCACTACTAAATCATGAGTTCTCGGAAGTTCATAGCACTAAGTATCGTCGTATATGCCTTAACACATCAAGTATTTATGGTGTTGGGAATCTCGTCAAAATTTTGCCTGCATCCATGTCAATCTATCCTAGACAATCAATTGCTTCACCTTGAAAACACAAATTAACAAGTTAATTTAGGTATAATTGGGCCAAGTTATTGACTAGCAACATTCAATTTGTTAAAAATAAAAAATAAGAAACACATTTCTCACAAACAAGCATACAAGCATTCCGAAAATGTTATTGTACCCACCTCCAACTTTAAGATTCACATTGTCCTCAATGTGAAAGAAAGAAATGGACAAACACACACAAAACACTCAAAAAAAAAAACAAAGAAATTAGAATGATATAAAAGAAGTGGAAAAAGAAAAATACGACCTTACTACAATAGTGGAATTGGTGTTGAGTGATCATTGGGTTGTTTTGGTACGGGACCTTCAACGGCATCTTCATACCTAATCAAAGTTAAGCAACACACAACTCGAATACCGTGAAATCTCAAATATTCCCAATTAGGACAACCAAGAAGATGTTCAAAAGTTTTTTTTTATTTGAAAATGACTCTAAGGACTTGTGATTGTTTTGAAAGAAAATAAAATAAAAAAAATAAAAATGAATGAAAACAATTGCACACAAACATCGGGTTGCCTCCCGGGTAGCGCTTCTTTAAAGTCGTATAGCTGGACTAACTCACCTAAATGTGAAGATTAGTCGGGCGGAGCTTCAAACTTATGAAAATCCCTTTGGTGTCTAGGAGAACTACCCCCAACCTCAAGCTTCAAATTGTGCATTTCGACCTTTTCGGTCCCCTTTTTGGGCATAAGCTTCCAACATGGACTTTGAACAACACTTTTCTCCAAGAGTTTCTCATCATGCAAAGGAATTGAATCGACAAAAGAACAAGTAGTATCCTTTTCAATATCAACATGAATTTTAAAAATTACTTGTTCATCCCCTACTCTCAAAGTTAATTTTCCCTCATGCACATCAATGATAGATTTCGCTGTAGCCAAGAAGGGACGCCCTAGAATTAAGGGAACTTCTAAATTATCTTGCATGTCAAGAATAACGAAATCGACTGGAAACATGAATTTGTCAATCTTGACTAACACATCATGAATAATACCTCTAGGATGTTTAATCGATTTATCGGCTAATTGAATGTCCATCCTAATAGGTTTAAGTTCACTTAATCCTGCATGCTTAAATGTTTCATAAGACATCACATTGATACTAGCTCCCAAGTCGGCTAGTGCCTATCAACAGTAAACCATCAATTGTGCAAGGAATAATAAAGCTTCCTGGATCATTAAATTTTTGTGGTAGTTCATTGGAAGGACATTTATCATTCAATTGCACATTTGATAATTTGTTAAGCTTATTTTCACTAGGAATGATGTCATTAAGATCCCTAACATGCTTTGAAGGAGGGTCAACAAATGGAATATTAGTATGTAATTGCTTGAATGACTCAAGGTACTTACCAAATTTGTCCTCCTTTCTATCTTCTTGATTAAACTCCTAAGGGATCTTGGGCTTGTATTCGCGACCACCTTTTTCATGGGCTTTTCTTCGTGTTTGTCGACCTCCACATATTTCTCGCATGGTGGCGTTGGCATAATCATGCTCATGTGGAAAACCGATGGTGATTGCCGCTACGTGCTCCCTCGGGTTTGGCTCGGTATTACCCTAAAACTACCTTGTGGCCTTTCGAAATCATCTTCGCAATCCGCCTATTTGGTTTTCCAGTTATGGATAGATGCCTCTTGATTTCTCAAGGATGTTTCCACCGCCGAATCGGGTATCTGTTGATTGCACAAACTTTGTTATAAGATCTTCCAAGTTAGGCTTACCTTGATTTGGTGAAATCCGGAGACGTGTATAGATCAGGATTGGGATTAGGTCGTGGTTGCCCTTGATTTCCCCAACCGAAATTAAGATGTTGTCGCCACCCAGGATTATATGTGTTGCTGTAAGGATTACTTGGGTAATTTTTGCCTTGATTCCCAACGTAATTAGCATGTTCAGCGTGAGGAATTGTGTGTGGACAATCCTGATGATTATGCAGTCCTCCGCAAGTTTCATAAGATAAAACATGCGGTGGTGGTGGTTTAGGAATTGCCAAATCATCGATCTTTTGGGTTAACGCTTGACACGTGCGGTGAGCGTAACTACCGCATCTGCATTATACACACCAACAGACCTGTTAGTTTTACCTCGTATGGATTGCCATTGGTAGCCGTTCATGGCCATTCCCTCGATCAAATCCTGAGCGGCTTCCGGCGTTTTGTTATTAAGAGTTCCACCAGCCGCTGCATCGATCATTTGTCTTGTTGTAGAAAGTAGCCCATTATAAAATGTTTGGACTTGCATCCAAATAGGTAGGCCATGGTGTGGGCATTTCCGCAACAATTCTTTGAATCTCTCCCAAGTGTCGTACAAGGTCTCGTCATCTTCTTGAGTGAATGAAGAGATTTCATTCCTCAATCGTGCGCTTTTGGCGGTGGAAAATATTTCAAAAGGAACTTTTCGCCATGATGTTCCACGTTGTAATCGCTCCCTTTGGCAAAGTATTTAGCCATTGTTTAGCCCGTCCCCAAGAGTAAATGGGAATAGGCGTAAACGGATGGCATCATCGAGACCCCATTTATTTTGAATGTATCGCAAATTTCAAGGAAATTCGCGATATGATTATTTGGATCTTCGTCCGTAGGTCATCGAATTGAACAAATTGTTGCACCATTTGAATGACATTCGGTTTGATTTCAAATTATTATCGCTGCAATAAATGGGCCTTATGATACTAGACGATGTACCGTCCATAGATGGCTTGGCGTAGTCGTACATACGGTTCTTTGTTGTTCATCCGCCATATCGGGATCCTTGCTTTCGTTAGTATCCTCCTCGTGGTCCGCATCTTAATACTTTCCTCCGTGTTGCTACCGGGCGGTCTCGCGCCTTCCCGATTCGGCGACGAATAGGCATGCACTGTAGTAAACAAGGAGGATAAGTATAATCCAAGACTTACAAAGATAGATACCTAGAAAGACAATTGATGAAAATAAAAAAATGATTAAATTAACAAAAATAAGGTGTTCTTAATATTACAATCACGCAACGGCGCCAAAACTTGATGGCTCAAAAGCTACCTTTAAAACCGTAGGCAAGTGCACCTATCGTTTTATAGTATAGATTATTGAGTACCGAGTGTCATTCCCACGAGGATTGTAAGTACTAATAATTACCGTCTTTTTGTTATTTAATCTAACAATTTTCGAGTTTTTGTTTGATGAAAAAGGAAAAAAATTATAAATTGTAAAAATGAAGGAAGATTTGTAAAATAAGAAATCAAGAGATAGAAATGTGTTTGAATGTAAATCCCTCTAGAATGTTTTTGTGATTTGACAAGTTAAAAATACAACCGTAAGCCCTTAAGCAAAAACCAACCTCTTTTAATAAAATCTCATGTCTTGTGGACCGTAGAAATCCCCAATTTAAGTTAAACCCTTTCTCAAGGCGAAAAACTTCTAATCTCAAGTTGATTAACCAAATCTCTTTCTAGTTAAAACCCCAAGACAAAGATTATAACGATTTGTGAATTCCCACATTAGGTTTGACCCTAATCCAGAAGATTTATGTCGTCCTATATCTAGGATTGCATGCAACTCTTTTCACTTATATAGGTTCTATTTCACCATGAATCTCTCGATTTCCCGGATGAAAAATAAACTTCAAATCAATATTGCGCATATATCAATTCGAATGAACGAAGCATAATATAAGTGAATCACACAAAATATGAAGATTTTATTAAAAACATACACACCTTAATCACAAATCCACTCTAGAGTTCATTACATTTAAACACTAGGAGTTTAGCTACACATGATTTTGACCAAAGAATAAATTACACAAGAAGATTTAAGTATTGTAGACATGGTGTACTTATCTTTCTCAAAATCTCAATTGACTTCTTTCTTGATTGATGAAGTTGCTCCAAGCCTTCTTCTCCAATATTGCCCCAAGCTTTCTCCTCCAAGACCTCTTGATCCCAATTCTACTTAATGAAGTGAATACAATGAACATTTTCTGAGTATCTAATGAATTTCTCTCCCAACTTCAACCCTTGGCTTTTATAGGCAACCAATACATTGATAGTACTCTCTTTTGTTAAACAATTGCCTCCATTTTCCTTGTTGGTTGGTGAATTCTTGTATTCAAGTGATGAGGAGGGACATGGAGACATGTTTCAAAGAAAATAGGGTGTTAAAAGTGTACAAAAGTGGCCAAAATGGGTTGGTTGGTGAGTTTTCCCAAATTCCGCAAAGAAAAGTTGCAAAAGAGGTCCCTGACACGCCCAGAAATATTGGGACGGCCAGCCGCCGTCCGCACAAAATTTGTCAAGAATTGCACGACACGGCCGTGTCGTATGACACGGCCAGGCCGTGTTGTGCGACACGACCGTGTTGTACGACACGGCCAGGCCGTGTTCGGGCCTGTTTTGTGCGGTTTTTCTTCCTCTTTTGATCCCCTTCAACATGGCCGTGTTTGGTGACACGGCTTGGCCGTTTTGGACCCTTTTTCCAATTTTTATCCAATTTATTTCCTTCTTTTTTGAATATGGCCATGTTACTTGACACCCCAAGTCTTGTTGAGTGATTTTCTTGCTTTTTTTCAATTAATATTGGCTTCATATTGCTCCAAATTGCTCCACCTATAATGTTAAACACATCACACGATGAAATGCTACAGAAATACTTGAGAAACTATGATTTTTCTAACAAAACAATTCAAAAACTATTAAATTAATAACACGAAATGTGTACAAAATGACACTTATCATGCAATTTTCTCATTTTTTGACAAAGTTAATTGATTTTCAAAATTATATTTAAATTATTTTACGTGTTTTATTTACAGGTGGTGATTCTCTATAATTTGCTGGAGATCTTATAAAAAGATATATTTGGATTATATTACGTGGAATAAACAGATTGTGAGACACCGAAATTGGGCAGGAAAAGAAGTTTGTGTTAATTGGGTTACTTTGCATATATAGTTGGAGCCTGAATAGGTAATACTAATTACTAAGTAAAATAAATCCCTTTTTTTCTTTTTGATCGGTAAAAATAAATCTTTTTCTTAATTATGTAGGAGTTGGACAATGACTTGCTTGTCTTCTTGTTTGGATTCCGGGGTATTTGTATTTTACCTTTATGCAATAGTGCTGTATTTGTGTAATTATTATTATTTGTACAAATACCCCAAATATTTAAGGCAAAACATTATTAGGAATTAGGATATTGGTTTTCAGAGTAAAAGACTTGCAATTAACCAAAGCCGAGTATATAGGACGAAAAAGTGACAGAAAATATGAGGACTTTTGAGTTCCGAACTAGAACCGGGCCGGCCCAAACCAAATTCATCGGGCTTATCCATAAAATTGGGCCGGTCGAGCCGAATTTACATTGGGCCTCACTTTTCCTGGCCCAACCCAGCCCTGTCACGGGCCATCGGGCCAAATAAGTCCAAATTAAAAATATTTAAAAGAAACATTTTTTTTTTAAAGATGCTTATTAAAAACAATGAAAAGTGATCCTATTGCCATTATATGATAAACTTGTTTGGATAATTCAACTATTCTAGCGATCGAAAATGAGGAAAAAAAAGAAATAATTGGAGGTTTAATTTTCTAATTTTAATTGAATTTAATCTTCTATTCTGCTATTGAGAGAGAAACATAAATGCATGGATAATATGAAATTTGCAGCGGTGCTCGAGAGAGAATTTATCGTATTCAGAGATTCACGAACACTCATGCTTTGAGAAACACAAAAACTTATGTGAGACCGTCTCACGGATCTAAATCAGTGAGACGGAGCCCGACTAGATCCGTAAGACGGAGCCCCACATCGTTCCCTATATTTCTCTCTCCTTGTTCCCCCTCCTTTCTCTCTCCTCTTACTAGTCCACTCTTCTCTCTCCTTACTATCCCTCACCAAATCTCTTATGGTTCTCTCCATCTCTCCCCATATCCCACTCATTTGGTGGTCCCCCTTCTCTCTCTTCTCATGGTCCCCTTTTCTCTCTCAACATCCTTCATTTTATCTCTACGGTCAAGAAACAAAGGAAAAAGATGAGGAAAATAAAGTATCACTATTTATTAAAAAAATATCACATTTAGACTCGAAAAAAAATCACTTCTTATGAAAAAAGTATAATTTCTAGTGAAAAAGTACCACTTTTAATTAAAGAAAAATGTCACTTTCAATTTAAAAAAATATCACTTTTGTTTGGATAAAGTATCACTTCTTTTGTAAAAAGTATCACTTCTAATTAAAAAAGTATACCTTCTTATTAAAACTAAAGTATCACTTTTTTTATTAAAAATATATTATGTTCTATTAAAAAAGTATCACTTCTTACTAAAACAAATATTATATTTTATTAAAAATAAAATATCACTTTTATTAAAAAATATTTTTATTAAAAAAAAGTACCACTTCTTATTAAAACAAATATCATTTCTTATTGGGAAAAAAGTATCACTTTTTATTGAAAAAATATCAATTCTATTATAAAAAGTATACTTTTTATGAAAAGTCTTACATTTTGTTTTTGAGATTTTTGTATCTAAAATATTGTGTGTGTAGAGAGAGAGAGAGAGAGAGAGAGAGAGAGAGAGAGAGAGACCACAAAAAGAGTGAGATGTGAAAAGAGAGAGTGACCATGAGAGCATATCACGTGAGAGTGAGAGGTGAGGAGAGAAAAATGAGTGGGGACCATTAAGAGGAGAGAGAGAAAGGAGTGGAGACCACTTGGAGCTCCGTCTCACGGAATTAGATCCGCGAGACGGTCTCACAAGAGACTTCCCCTTTGAGAAAAAGCTAGCAAGGCCACTCATATTGGCAGGGCATTTTAAGTTGATAAGATTTTGTCTTAATTTTCTGTTTGTGAAATTAGAAAAGAATGATTAATGAGTATGGTGGTGTGGAGGACGACTGTTGTCAGTGGTGTCAGGTGAGACAAACGAGCAAGAGGTAGAGCTTAATTTAAGAATTTCCATTTCTTTTTAAATATCGGGCATGGCCACCCAAAAAAAAGGGGCCATTTTGTTCGGGTCTCTAAAAAAAGGCCCAGTCCATGTTAGATAAATATTTTTATCATGGTTTTGATGATTTTGTTCGATTTTATTCAAATTAGTTTTTAAACCAAAACAATGTCCGTAAATGTTGTCTAAATACTTCCGATCGACTTAAAATATTTTTACTATTTTTCGGAGTATTTTTGGAGTTTATTTTCAATAAAAAATTGGACAACACATTTGTTTCAGTTCGACCGTCGCCTTCTATAGGGGCAACCCATACCCGAGTTGAGTTTTGAAACAGAAAATGGGGCGTAAGAAAAATGGGGGAGGGCGACCGGCCGACCAGGTGGTCGACCGGTGAGGGCGACCGTACTAGGAGCGCTCATTTGGTTCGATCTTCTCTGTTTCGTATTTTCTTTCAACCTCAATCGTCATAGTTAAGGCGGCCGCACCCCCTCCGACCGGTCCCCTGTAAAATTTGCTGAAATTCAATTTCAATCTTATCTCTCGCGACCGTCGCACTTCTTGTTTATCGAAGAAACTATCCGTTGCATTTTTCGCATGATTTTCCCTATTTTGTGGGATTGATTTCTAATTTCTCTATTGATGATTTTAAATGGTTTCTTTTGCAGAAATCATTCCCTAATGAGGAGTCTATGTCTGGAAATGAAAGCCAAGTCCTCTCCTATAAATAGAGGCTTCATTCAAGCAACAAGATACAACACTCTACACAAGCAAAGAGCAAACAAGCAAACACTTTCATATATCTTGTTGTATTAGCCTTAGCACTTTCACTTACACAAATTTGAGGTCTAGGCTTTCAATTCTTGATTACACTTGTACTCATATTGTATCAATCATTATTGAGTTGTAATCTTGATTTTGGTCATCATTAAACACAAGACATCCTTGTGAGTATTCTTGTGGTAAGAATACACTTGGGTGATCTAGGTGATAGGTATTTGAATGTTGTGGTAATCTTCAAAGGTGTTGTAAGAGGATTGTGGTAATCCTCAAGGTGGTGTAAGAGGGTTGCGGTAATTCTCAAGATGTTGTATTAATTTTTGGTAAATTAATAAAATCCTTTTTTCTTTTTGAAATTCATCCCGGATATACTGGGGTGGTAGTAGATTAGGCCCTAGGTGGGTTGAACTACTATAAATCGACGTGTGCTATTTATTTTTCGTACTTAGCATTTCATCTTTGCTTGAGTTTTACGAAAAAGAGGGCAAACTCTGAAAAACCGGGATAATCTATTCACCCCCCTCTAGATTATCGCAGCCACTTGGACTAACAAGTGGTATCAGAGCCAAACTCTTTGGCTAGCTCGTTCCGAGTAAAGAGGAAAGATCCATGGCTACACATGATGCTCATCTCACCACCGGCGCCTCTACCAACAAGCCACCACTATTCGACGCTAACAACTACGCATTTTGGAAAGACCGTATGGAGTGCTTTCTACAAGGGTGCGGGTTCGACATTTGGAATGTGGTCATTGAAGGAGTTGATCAACCAACCAAGAAATCGGAGGATGGCACCTCGACTCCTAAACCTTTCAAGGAGTTCAATGAAAATGACAAAAAGGCTTTCTCTCTAAATGGTAAGGCCTTAAATATTTTGCATTGTTCTCTTATGGCTACCGAGTATAATCGCATAAGAGGAATAAGGCCGGCACATGAGGTTTGGGAAAAATTGGAGACAATCTATGAAGGGACTAAGAAGGTCAAGCAAGCAAGAAAGACCATGCTTATTAAAGACTTTGAAAACTTTAACATGCATGATAGTGAAAGCATCTCAAAGATGGTGGAAAGGCTTGATAATATTGTCAATCCTCTTGTGGCCCTCGGTAAAGTCATCTCCGAAGAAGACAATGTGACTAAGGTATTGAATGCTCTTCCCGGGTCATGGTCCGAAAAAGTAACGGCAATCAGGGAAGCACAAAACCTTGAGACACTCAAGTTTGACGAACTTATTGGAAACCTCCTCATCTATGAAGTTTATCTCAAGGAGAGGAAAAAATCCAAACTATCCATAAATCAATCGGGTATGCAAATTATTCCTAAAGGTCTTGCTTCTTCTTCTAATAATGCATACTATGATAATGATGATGATGATGAGGAGACGGCCGCACTTGTTCGAAAATTTGCAAAATTTGTGAATAAAAATAAAGCAAGAAAACCAAGAGATAATGCTTGCTTTAAATGCGGAAAACCCGGGCACTTCATTGCCGATTGTCCAAAGCTCGATGATGAGGAGCAAAAGAAAAGGAAGCCTTTTTCGAAAAATAAGGCTCTAAATGCGGAGGTCAAAACATGGGATGAACTACTCGAAACAACCGATGAGGAAGGAGAAACCGAACACGGTCTCATGGCCATAGACGATGAAAACAATGAGGTACGCTCTAATTCTTCTACTTCCTCCATAGTTGATGACTTGCAATGTGATTTTGATGAATTGCAAATTGAGTTTCAAAATTTAATTGTTAAATACAAAAATTTAAAAAAGGAGCATAAGGAGCTTAAGGTTGAAAAAGAAAATTTATTTACCTCTTATGATTCTCTAGACAAAGCTCATGCTCTTACTCTTACTAGAGTTCACTCTCTTGAAACCGAGAAGGGATCGCTCACAAAAGATATTGAATGTTTGAAAAATGATGTGCATCGTTTCAACATAAGCACGGATAAAGTCACAAAAATTTTAGATGCACAAAGAGGTGAGCATTCCAAATTGGGACTTGGTTATAAGCCATTTCAAAGTATTTTTAAGAAAAATAACCAAGATCCGACTTTTGTACGTGCTAATAGTTATAATACTCCTACTTGTTTTTATTGTGGCAAAGTTGGACATTATGCTAATAATTGCAAATTGAGAAATAGCTCTAAACATATTTGGAGACCCAAAGGTCTCAAGACTAACCCTCATGGACCCCAAAATTATAGGGTACCTAAAAGAAATTCTTTTGTAGGCAATAGGGGCTATAACAACAATGGAAGATTCAAAATGGCTCGTGGACAGCGGATGTTCACGCCATATGACCGGGAGGAGAGAACGTTTTACCAACATCAAGCTCCAAGAAGAGAGTATGGTCATGTTCGGCAATGGGAAAGGAAGAATTCTTGGAAATGGAGAAATTGGTAACTCTTCTTTCTCTCTTAGTAATGTTCTTTTAGTAGAAGGGCTTAAGTTTAATTTGATAAGTGTTAGCCAACTTTGTGATTCAAATTATAATGTTTCCTTCAATAAAGAAAAATACCTTATACTTAAAAATGGTGAAATTATTTGTGAAGCAAATAGAAAAGACAATCTTTACAAAATTTGTACAAGTGATTTGGTTAGTCAAAATGTTTCTTGTTTAGTCGTCAATAATGATTTAACCAGTTTATGGCATAGGCGACTTGGACATGTTGAATACAAAAATTTAAAAAATATTTACAAAAACCAATATGTGAAAGGACTACCCAAATTGAATTTTGAAAATCTTGGCTTATGCGACACTTGTCAAAAGAACAAATTAGTTAAAAGTAGTTTTAAGCCCAAAAATGAAATTTCCACAACCAAACCCCTACAAATGCTTCACCTTGATTTGTATGGGGATATTGGTACGGCAAGTCTAAGTGGAAAACATTACACTTTCGTTATTGTCGATGATTTTTCTAGATATACTTGGGCTCTTTTTCTTACCAATAAAAGTGATGCCGTTAATGAGTTTGTTAATTCGTGTAGACTCATTGAAAATGAAAATGAATACACTATTAAGTCTATTCGAAGCGATCGAGGTGGAGAATTTGATGGTGAATTTAGAGTCTTTTGTGAAACCAAAGGATATGCTCATAATTTTTCGGCTCCAAGGACACCTCAACAAAATGGAGTAGCCGAAAGGAAAAATCGGACACTACAAGAGATGAGTCGGTCCATGCTCAATGAATTTTCACTTCCAAAATATTTTTGGGCCGCCGTAAGTACGCTTGCTATGTCATTAATCGAGTTTATATTCGTCTAAAATGAATAAAACTCCATATGAGCTTTGGAAAGATAGAACTCCAAATATTAGTTATCTCAAGATATTTGGCTGTAAATCCTTTATTTTGAATACCGTTCAATTGATCCTAAGGCCGATGAAGGGATATTTATGGGATATTCAACAAAAAGCAAAGCATATCGGGTTTACAATAAGACTAGTGGAGTTGTTGAAGAATCCATCCATGTCAAATTTAATGAAGCTTCGGTGTTGAAAGAATACCTAATGATGAAAGTGATGAAGAGGATATTATTGAACAAATTGTTCAAGTTGATGATCAACCGTCTACATCAAATGATCAACCGTCCACTTCAAATGGTCCTCAAGAAGATAGAGGTGATACCTCGGATCTTCCCGTTGCATTAAAATTTAAGGGAGATCACCCAAAAGATCTTATTATTGGTGATCCCCTTGACAAAGTGATGACCCGGAGAAAATTTGCCGAGAAAGCTCTTATTTCTCAAAAAGAGCCTAAGAATGCTAAGGAGGCCATTGAGGATGAGGATTGGTTCTTAGAGATGCAAGATGAGTTAAATCAATTTAAAAGAAATGATGTATGGGAATTGGTACCTTGTCCTCCATCTCAAACTATTATTGGTACAAAATGGGTATTCCGGAACAAACTTGATGATCAAGGCAACATTGTTCGAAATAAGGCAAGGTTAGTAGCTCAAGGGTATTGCCAAGAAGAAGGTATTGACTATGATGAAACTTTTGCACCCGTAGCATGTTTAGAAGCTATTCGTATTTTACTTGCATATCCTTGTTTTAAAAATTTCAAACTTTACCAAATGGATGTTAAATCCGCTTTCTTAAATGGTATTATTCAAGAAAAAGTCTATGTAAAACAACCTCCGGGGTTTGAAAATTTTTCTAGGCCTTATGATGTTTATAAACTTAAAAATGCTTTGTATGGTTTAAAGCAAGCACCCCGTGCATGGTATGATAGACTTAGCCCTTTTCTTTTGCAAAATGGCTTTATAAGGGGTAAAGTTGATACAACTCTCTTTGTTTTTGAAAAAGGGCAAGATTGCTTACTTGTGCAAATTTATGTTGATGATATTATCTTTGGTGCTACTAATGATTCTTTGTGCAAGAAATTCTCTAAATTGATGCAAGGAGAATTTGAAATGAGTATGATGGGGGAGCTCAACTTCTTTCTTGGACTCCAAATTAAGCAATGTCAAGAAGGTATTTACATTTCGCAATCAAAGTATACAAAAGAACTTTTGAAAAAGTTCGGCATTGAAGAAGGAAGAACCGTATCTACTCCCATGGCAACAAATGTCAAAATTGACAAAGATGAGAAAGGCAAGTCCGTGGATGAATCAAAGTATCGAGGTATGATTGGTAGTTTACTTTATTTAACCGCTAGTAGACCGGACATTCTTCATGCCGTATGCCTATATGCTCGTTTTCAAAGCAATCCCAAAGAATCTCATATGAGTGTCGTTAAAAGGATTTTTCGATATTTAAAAGGCACTATTCAATATGGTCTATTTTATCCAAAGAATGAAAATTTTTCTCTTAAAGGTTATAGTGATTCGGATTATGCGGGAAATATTGATGATCGGAAAAGTACTTCCGGATCATGTCAATTTTTAGGCGATTGCCTAGTTTCTTGGTTTTCAAAGAAGCAAAAACTCGTTTTCTCTTTCAACGGCGGCCGAATATATTTCCGCCGCTTTTTGTTGTACTCAACTTCTTTGGATGAAACAAACCTTAGCGGATTACAAATGCTCTTTTGAAAATGTACCTATCTTTTGTGATAATATATCCGCTATAAACATTGCTCATAACCCGGTTCATCATAACCGTACTAAACATATTGAAATTCGACATCATTTTCTGAGGGATTATGTTTCAAAATGAAAAATTGAGATATCTTTTGTACCATCTCAAGATCAATTAGCGGACATTTTTACTAAACCGCTATCTTCCGAGACTTTTGCATCGATACGAGCTCGGTTAGGCATAATGCATATTGAATGAGACTTACGTTTGCATTTTGCATATTTTTGAAACTTAGGGGCGAAAAATCCGATTTTTGGTTGAAAATTCGGATTTTATTAAAAATGTCAAGACAGTGGGCTAAACAGGTTGAGGAAAACCGGTCGCCCTCAACCACAACCGTCGCCTAAGCCAAAGTTTGGATTAAAACCGCTTCGTTTGAAAGATTCTTCATTTTAACTTATTTTGGCCATTTTTCGTCCCCTTTGCCAAATTCACACAAATTTCATTCAAAATTTGTTTTCATGCATTCAATTCACAACTTGGACCTTATATAGCATGTTTATCATCATCATGGCTCATATTTTCCGATAAAATGGTAAGAATTTTTCTTCCTTTGCTCAATTGGGTTGAACCCTTGAGTTTATGACCTTCTTGTATATTTCTTGATATTTTTTGCATATGATCTTGATGAGCCCAGTTATTATGTTGTATTGTATGATGTTTGATGTGAATTGGTGATGAAATATTTTGGCTTGAATCATTTACAAGGGCTATATACTACTTCTTTTAATTTTCACGCCCACAAAGTGTTCGATAAAATGTCGCAGTGAAAATTTCAACTTCTACATGATTCTCTTGCTTCCAAAAGTCTTCAATACTTATTGAGATCATGTTTTGGCAAATAAAATGAGCGTATGAACTCTTCATGACACATTTCTCCCATTTCCCTTGGATTTTTAAGCCTAAATTGCTCAACGGTTGAGAAACCGTCTCTTTTGCGCACTTTGATACAATTGTATGATGTTTTTTATCATCCTAACATTCTTTTTGATGATTCCAAAGGGGGAGAAACAGGAAATTTGGCTCGTTAGCCAAAAGAAGCTAATAAAAAGCTTGCAATAAAAGCTATAAGCTATTGCTTCATAAAGCCAAGAATACCTAGTCCATGGCTTGTATTATGGACTCCATTGCAAAAGATTATAAGTATTGTGACAGGGGGAGCTTCTTAGCCTATGATGTTTATAGGCATCTTATATAAACTTGTTATAGCTTGTGCTTCTAGCTTATGAAATATCTCTTATTGATATGCTCATAAATAGGGGGAGCTTTGTATGAAATGATTTCAACGGATAGTTCACTCGTAAAACCAGAAAATTTATTTGTTTTCAAAATCGTCCTCAAGTAAATTGTTTTGGTTTGTAATCATCAAAAAGGGGGAGTTTGTTAGATAAATGTTTTTATCATGGTTTTGATGATTTTGTTCGATTTTGTTCAAATGAGTTTTTAAACCAAAACAATGTCCCTAAATGTTGTCTAAATACTTCCGATCGACTTAAAATGTTTTTACTATTTTTCGGAGTATTCTTTGGAGTTTACTTTCGATAAAAAATTGGACAACAAATTTGTTTCAGGCTCGACCGGTCGCCCTATAGGGCAACCCGTACCTGAGTTGAGTTTTGAAACAGAAAATGGGCATAAGAAAAATGGGGGAGGGCGACTGGTCGACCAGGTGATCGACCGGTGAGGGAGACCGGTCGACCCTTGGGCGACCGGTACCTGGGAGCACCTCATTTGGTTCAGTCTTCTCTGTTTCGTATTTCTTTCAACCTCAACCGGTCATAGTTAAGGGCGACCGGTCGCAACCCCCTTCGACCGGTCCCCCTGTGTAAAATTTGCTGAAATACAATTTCAATCTTATCTCTGTGCGACCGGTCGTACCCCTTGTTTATCAGCAAACTATACGTTGTATTTTCAGACAGCTTTTCCCTATTTTGTGGGATTGATTTCTAACAGCTCTATTGATGATTTTAAATGGTTTCTTCTGCAGCAAATCACTCCCTAAGGAGGAGCCTATGTCTGGAAATGAAAGCCAAGTCCTCTCCTATAAATAGAGGCTTCATTCAAGCAACAAGATACAACACTCTACACAAGCAAAGAGCAAACAAGCAAACACTTTCATATATCTTGTTGTATTAGCCTTAGCACTTTCGCTTGCACAAATTTGAGGTCTAGGCTTTCAATTCTTGATTACACTTGTACTCATATTGTATCAATCATTATTGAGTTGTAATCTTGATTTTGGTCATCATTCAACACAAGACATCCTTGTGAGTATTCTTGTGGTAAGAATACACTTGGGTGATCTAGGTGATAGGTGTTTGAAGGTTGTGGTAATCTTCAAAGGTGTTGTAAGAGGATTGTGGTAATCCTCAAGGTGGTGTAAGAGGGTTGTGGTAATCCTCAAGGTGTTGTATTAATTTTTGCAAATTAATAAAATCTTTTTCTTTTTGAAATCCATCCCTGGATATACTTTGGGGTGGTAGTAGATTAGGCCCTAGGTGGGTTGAACTACTATAAATCGACGTGTGCTATTTATTTTTCGTACTTAGCATTTCATCTTTGCTTGAGTTTTACGAAAAAGAGGGCAAAATCTGAAAAACTGGGATAATCTATTCACTCCCCCCTCTAGATTATCATAGCCACTACCCTAATATCGGGTAGACTAGGCCGGCCCATCGGGCCGGGATAATTTTGCCACCTCTATCCAGAACCTAATAAAATAGGTATTGTATGGTTATGTTTCCATTGTCCATTTCCAGTTTCTAATATTGGAAAATGAATTTTGAGAATTTATTGATTTTGGTGTGAAAATTAGAATTACGTTTGGATGAGTGAATGCGAATAAGTTTTATGTAGGTTTGAAAATGAGATTATGTTTTTTATATAGGGGAAAATGAGATTATGTTTGGTTGAGTATTATGTATATAATAATTTGAAAAGTTGATAGTGGTTGAATATTTTAATTGAATATATAATATTATATTTGTAAGATTGTAAGTTGTGATCCCATTAGATAAATATAAGGGATAATTACAAAAATAAAACCTGTGGTTCGTGCTAATTGCAAAAAAACCCCAGAGATTTGTGGAAATTACGAAAAAAATCATTTAGGTTTGGTATGTCTACAGTTTTCATCTTCACATGCAAAAAAATATTTCAAAAGCTGCCCTTACACTTATTAAAATATTACATTTATTCCCTTAAATTTAAAACACAATCAAACCTCAAGGAGGTTTTTGTAATTTTCAAAGACCTCTTTGTTTTTTTGTAATTAGTCCTAGTCTTAGGGGTCTTTTTGTAATTTTTCCTAGATATAACTAAAAATTAGTATATTTTAAGTAAATAGAGTTGGTAATGGTGAGCCCCACATGCATAATTAGATGAAAAGATGAGAATATTGATTGATAAGAGATGTAGGGTAGTGTATAGAGTTGAAAATTGAAATTATAGGTTTGAAATATTATTTTATGTGAAAAATGGAAAATGAAAATGATGATTTTCATTTGTATTAGTTTTTATGAGAAAATTGCAATATTTGTCCTATAAGATTTAGAACGTTGCGATTTTAGTCACACAATTTGTATTTTTGGTCCCAAAGTTTTCTTTTTACGTAAACATAGTTCCATAAGAATATGAAATTGCATTTTTGGTATATGGCCGTTAAAAAAACTAATGGAGATCATCACATGATGTTAAGTAGTTGACAAATATTGCAGTAAATGTACCATAAGAGTTGGACATTGCAATTCTAGTCCCATTATTAGCAAGTATATATGGTCCCAAAGTTTTTTTAATGTCCCATAATAATCTAAAATTGTTTTTATAGTACTATATTGGGATTTGGCCTTCAAATGATAGTAAATGCGCAATTTTATAAAAAAAATATTATTATATATTAATTATTAATTATATTTATACTATATTCTTCAATGAGCTTAAAATCTAAAAACAATTAAGATAATGTGCATGGTATCTTAAAGGAGAGCCTTGTTAGAAGATGTTGATTTAGATGCTTACTCAAATCGAAACTTGACCCGCTAATATTATAAAAGACCTAGACTCGCCTCTACGCGTACTTAATTGTGTATGTCAGGTAACCAACTAGACCCACTCACTTTATATATTTGACCTTATTTGATGTGACTCATACATACAATAAAGAGATTTTCACAAAACAAACAATAGGCAAAATTAAAAATTAGTTTTATAAGAAAAAGGCGGTCGTATAAAAGTCTTGCAAAGCAAGATACTCTTGTAACTATATAAAAGCACTATGTTCCTAATTTAGCCATAAATTAGCAATTTCATTGGATTTCAATCACATGAGCAACACATTTAATTTGGTAAAACTATGGCTAAAAATTGAGTTTTTTTAATATAGTTTCATGACTAATTTGCAAAATATTCATCATGCGAAATATTTTCGCAACCATCTATCAATTACATGACTAATTTTATAATTTTTTCCAATTAATAAAGAAAATAGTTGTTTTAGAAGATTTTTTATGACCAAACATGTACATGAAAATTACCATAAGATAAAATATATGAAGCACTGATATGGTTACGAGACACGGGTACGGTACGATACGGGTACGAGGATACGACATATTCTAAAATTTTAAGGATACGGGTACGGCATATATATCTTTATATATAATTATATTTTTATATTATTATAAATATAAACGTACTAAGTACAATAAAAAAATCGTGTTTCAACATTAAAACAATAAAATTTCATGAATATTCAAATATAATATTTTTTTTCTCATTTATAAACATACAAATACAAAAAGTCTCACATGGTACAATTATAAATTTCGTACCTACTAAATTGACAAAATTCAACAATTAATTATCGTATTTGCATAATATCATTACAACTTTATTAAAAAATATAGTCAATTTCTTTCTTTTCCAAAAGTTTGACCCCATAAACTATAGGGATAATTACAAAAAATACCCCTGAGGTTTGACCTAATTACAAAAAAAACCCAGCTAACTTAAAAACTTACAAAAAGTACCCCTAAGGTTTGATTTAGTGTTAAAATTAAGGGGTAATCTGCAATGATTTTACAAATATGAAGGGGGACTTTGAAATATATTTCAAACCTTAGGGGTACTTTTTGTAATTTTTTAAATTAGTTGGGTTTTTTTATAATTAGGTCAAACCTCAGGGGTACTTTTTATAATTATCCCTAAACTATATTGTACAACATTTTGTGAAGAGAAAAGGACAATATAGTTGAACCCACTACTCTACCCTCCCAACCCTTCTATCTCATTTCTTCTATCTACTTCCATTGTTTCTTTCATTTATAGAGAAAAGAATGAAAATTGAATGGTGAAGACTCAAGATTGAAGATAAATTAAAGGTGCATAATTGATTTATGGAAAAGATAAGGATCGACACAGCAAATAGGGAAAACAACATCGCAACTGAGGAGATGGCTGATAAAATCACCTGGTATTTTTTGCTATTTTATTCTTTCCATCTATAGATCTACATGGAGTTTTGAAGGACATCTTTTCCATATGTAGATTTACACAAATTCTAGAAGGATACGACTTTGTTCTCTCATACATGGTGTTGAGTGTTTTTTTTCTTTTTTCTATTTAAATTTAGACACTTTGTGGATACGTATTTATACTAGTCCAAGACGTATCGGTATCCGGAGCGTATCCGACACGAATACGTGAACTTGAGAGGGGTGTCGGTACTTCATAGGATAAAATAGTAACCGAGTTATACTTCTAAACTACACAAAAATAAAATACTTTAAAGAAAATTCTTTGAATTTAATATGATGTGAAGTTCAAACATATTGATCGTACCATTTTTATAGTAATTAATTCTTTAAGGTTTTTGACCAAACGATGGCTTTGAAGTTAAACAAAAATTCAAATGACAACAAAAGAGAGAAATTCGTTTAGATTTATCTATTTTAACATTTGATTTGGGATAATTACACCTTTGGTCCTATAGGATATGAATAGTTGTGGAAGTTAACGGTGGGACTAATTTTGCAACAAAACTATTCTAATGAGACTATTTTGAATTCATGAGTCCATAATTATAATCATTGAAATCTTGTGGGACTAATATTGTAATTTTCTCTAATTTTTCGCCATGCAAAAAGAATCATAATATCTACCAGTTAAGGATAGGTTTATACGATATAGGTATAATAAAGTCATCAAGTGTTGTTTGCTAGGGTTTTTATCTTGACATTATATATATATATATATATATATTATCGTTAGAATTAAATGAACTCTCTAAATTTAAATTCACCAAAATTGAAAAATTAGTCTTGTAACTAAAAGACGGTTGCAAAAAGGTCCTATAAAATGCTCGAATTGCAAAATAGTCCTGTAATTATGTACGATTTTGAAAATTAGTCCTACAAATTGCACAGATTGCAAAACAATCCTGTAACTTATACTCGAGTCTAAATTTTAGTTCTATTATCAGTGACAATTTGAAATTTCACCGGATTTCGATCACATGAGCGGCACATATAATTCCTAATTTCTTGTGAAATTATGACCAAAATTGATACTCGAGTACCAGTTACTGGACTATTTTATAAACCATGCATGTTGCAGGACTATTTTGCAAAACCATACATAATTATAGGACTGTTTTGTCATTTGAAAATTTTGAAAGATCTTTTTGCGACCACCTTTTAGTTACAAAACAAATCTTGTAATTTTTCCATTTAAATTCCAAAGTACAAATCAAAATAGGTTCCTTTAGAGTCGGTTGAATGTATGACCCTTCGTTTTTTTCAGTCAATGCATCACATAAAAAAAGCAAAATGCAGCGTATAGCGTCAACCCAGCCCTTTCTAGAATTTAAAGGATGGTTAATTACAAAAATATTCCTGAGGTTCAACTAGCCTAATTACAAACTCTATTTACCTTTTAAAATTACAAATATCTTCTTGAGGTTTGTTTTTAGCTTACAAAATTGCACCATCAAGAGATTGGATATTTTTAATTATTATTTTTTGAAAATAGATTAGATATTTATTAGGTTAATACAAACCATAAGGGAATTTTCATGATTTAGACAGAAAACTAGAATTTTTTGAAATTAGGCAAAACCTCAGGGATAATTTTGTATTTATCTCTATTGGATTTTTCATAAAACACATCCTATAAAGAAAAAAAATACACAAGATGCCCTAAGATGATGATTAAAGAATGGCAAAAACTTGCGTGAGACGGTATCACGGATTTAGATACGTGAGACGGAACCCTTACACAAAGCTTTAAAGGTTTTTTTTTTCAGATTTTATTTTTCTTAGGGTTTATATTTATTTTTTTAGGGTTTATTTTGTTTCTTGGGTTTATTTTTAATTGATTTGGGTTTTTAGGATTTTTAGTTTTTTTAGGGTTTATTTTTAATTTTTTGGGTTTATTTTTGTTTTCCAGGTTTTTTCTTCATGGTTCATGTTTTTAGGGTTTATTTTTGTTTCTTCATGGTTCATTATTATTTTTAAATTTATTTTCATGGTTCATGTTCTCAAGACGGAGCTCTTAGGAGGTCCGTCTCACGGATTTAGATCCGTGAGACCGTCTCACAAGAGACTTGCTCTTAAAGAATCACAGAAACGACAGTTATTTGGAACATCACTTCTAGATTATACTCAAAATCAAATTCCAACATCATCCAAATCGGTAGTTATTTTGGATAAACAAAATAAAATAAAATATAAGAGACAAACAAAAATTCGTAAACAGTCTTTCAAAACAAAAAAAAAATCGCACACAGTAATTTGGAACAAATTGGGAGATGTCGTCAAACTCGTTGTAGTCTATGCCACCCACTTGGGTGGCACCCAAGTGGGTGGATCTACCCCCAATTTTACACACACCCATGTGGGTTTGTGTGTGTGTATGTGTGAATTAAGGGTAGATCCACCCACTGGTGCCACCCCAAGTGGGTGACATGGACCAAACCGTCAAACTCCTACATCTCCCATCCGCAAATTACAGCACTCATATTTTCCAATGATGGTGTCCCAATAAACATTAAAGGTTAGTTTTCTCTCAGATCGTCTAACGAATCTTAATCTGTTAGACGAATCTAAATATTCGGGTTGCGGTAAATCCGCCTACTAACCCGTACAATCATTCACATCACGACAATAACATCCTTTGCCGCTGCTAATACTTTTTAGGAGAAATATATTAATACTTTTTGGTAGGACTACTAATACTTTTCAGGAGAAAAACTAAATTATCTTTAATCGAAAAACCTAATACTTTTCAATAAGATTATTAATACGTTTTATACTCATGCGGGAAAAATCAATACTTTTCATTAGAATTACTAAAAAAATTGCTCAAATGGTTACTAATACTTTTCTAGTGTATTACTAATACTTTTACTCCAATGGTCTGCAAATACTTTTCAAGGGAAAAATTAATACGTTTGAGGGTCGCATAATTGTCTAATACTTTTCAAGTGGACAATTAATACATTTTAGGTGGATTACTAATACTTTTAAGGAAAAAAATCAATATTTTTCATGAGGACTACTAAAAATATTATCATTGGGATTACTAATACTTTTCAGATGTACTACTAATACTTTTCAAGGGAAAAACTAATACTTTTAACGACTCATAATATTACAAAAATGCCACCGATTCGGAGATCCTATGACACCACCCCATAATATTATAAAAATATCACCGTTGCATGAAATACAAAAAAAACTCGGATCGAGTCGGATCCGTTTAACGAAAAAGACCCGCTAGACGGTCTAACCCAAATTTTTTGTCAACATTAAAACTAGCCTCTGAAATTAAGATAGTAATTCTTTTTAAGGGGAAAACCCTCTCCAATTTATTTAAAGCAAAGAACATGAAACAGAATAAAAAAAAATCATATAAAAGAAATAACCAAAAATAAAATTTATTATACAAAAAAAAATCCGCATCACAGGAAATCCGCAACATTCGATGGCAAATCCTCAACTACGACATTATAAAACCTTTGTATGTCCAAAACCATAGGATCATCATCACTGGTAACAAAGTTTATAACAACACCCTTTCTATCGAACCGCCCAATTCGATGAAGGTAGTTCTTGGGCTGGGCCGGCAGATCGTAGTTAAATAAAAGAGGGACTTGCTGGACGTACTCATCAATACGGTGGCCCAAGATATGATCAGTGGTGACGAGAACTCGAGAAGATCCAGATTTGAAATCTCGCATGATGATATCTCGCGTATTCTGGTCCATGTCGCCGTGGATGGCCGAGACGATATGATCATGTTTCCGCAATTTGTCCGTTAGCCATTCGACCATAAGCCTCGTGCTAACAAAGGACTTCGAGTTTCCATTCCTCTTTCTCGACATTAGCATAAAAATGTTTAATCATAGTAGCAGAGAATTAATTATACGCCAACGTGAATTTTAATGATTATTATGTGTGGGAATTCTGAAGAGCTGGAACCCGTGTATATTTAATTATTTATAGGTGTAGAGTAGTGATTTGTGTATTTAGAACTCTTATTTTATCTCATCTTCTATTTGGTTAAGTTATTCGATAAGACATAGGAGTGTCATATTAGGAATAGGAATCCTTATACTAATTAATGGAATCCTCTGTTCACGTGTTCACATTTTAAAGTGCTGATGTAATTACAAGTTTTGATTGGCCAATAAAACAAGAGGTTGTAAGAGCTTAGGAGTTCGGTTTTTTTTTTTTTTTTTTTATGACGGGGAACCCACAGCCACTACTCTTTGAGTGCGCACTGGATAAACTCTCAAACTGGACGTACTAGCCTGCAAACTACGTCAACCAGGTAAACCACACTAGGCAATCCATATATATATTTTAATTTTTATAGGAATTTTAAAATTACATAAACCCCCAAATGGTTAACCATAAATAATTTAACCAATGAACACTTATTTGGGAGAACAAAAACGTAACTTATATTAAAAATCTTTTCCAACGACTACCCTGTTGTCGTGAAATATCTTTTGGCAAAAACTCATGTAGGACCATTTTACGGGTCTCAGTCCCTGTAAAATGTCTAAGATACTTCTCAGCTTAAATTTTTAGGGTGCATTTGGATGGGGGGATTTGGGAGGAGGGATTTGAAATCCTTAGTTAAATCCACACCCTTTTTGGCATATAAATCCAAATCACTGGATTTCAAATCCCTCTTTAACTTTAAGTTCATTTTCAAAGGATTTTAAATCCCTCTCAAAACCTAGTCATTTGAAATCCATTCTTTTTTTCCCTCTTTATGCTCACTTGCATATTTACACACACTTACACACCGCACACATTTACACACATATTTACACACGATGCACACATTTACACACACTACACACACTGCACACATTTACACACACTACATACACTGCACACATTTACACACACTACACACATATTGCATACATTTGCACACACTGGACACATTTACACACACAACACACACACACACACACACACACACACAAAAAAAAATAATAAGATTATATCTTTTATTTTTATTTATTAAATATCAATTAAGAAAATAAATTGAGCTTCTAAATTTTTTATCAAAACTTACGATGGATTTAAAATCCTTACACAAACCCACATCATCCAAACAATAGGTGGATTTCAAATCCAATGACTTTGAAATCCATTCATTTGAAATCCCTTGGAATTTCAAATTCCTCCATCCAAATGGGCCCTTAGTTTTTTTCCCAAAGTTATTCTTCCCTCCTAAAAGAAACCCAGTCAACTGTGGTCCCTCATTTCCCAAACATGTTCTAATTTCCCGACCGAGCTCTCATTTCCTCTTAAATTTCCACATTCTCAGGCGACGCTGGACGACATTGTTCCCATGTACGACGTTTTTTACGGCAGCGGTCGAGCAGAGACTGTATTGGACCGAAAGCAGTGCGATTTTGTGAATTATTTTCGCGAAATTTTTGGCCCAGCTGATTTGTTTCGAGCCGAATTGTTTGAGTTCCAATTTTTTAGTAGATTAGGTCGAAAATAAGGAAAAAGGTTAGTATTGTTTTTTGACTAATTTTTGCGGTTATTTTGGTTATTTATCACTTGTAAACAAGTGTAAATACTCCATGTAGTTCGTGTTATATAGTGGATAATATGTAATTATTTGAATTTTAGCAATTGTAATCCAGTTGAAGCTGAAAACGTGATTAAATTGTAGAATTAGGTCGATTTGGCAAATATTGCTATGTGTTGCAGTATATGGGTCTGATGTCTGCTAAGAAGTCGATTTGGTAGTCGTGGTGTGGTCGGTGGGCGGTTGGTAATGATAGTACTTGTTAGGTTGCGTGGTTTGTATGGTCGTTTGTGTGGTCGGTAGTTGTGTAAGTTTTGATTTAAATTTGTTATTGTATTCTTTCAGGGACTGGTTCATACTCAATATTAATCCTTTTTGGGTTTATATCAATATGTGTTGTGTGTGTTTTATTGCACATAGCATATGGACGTTGTTGCTATGGAAGAACCCCATGTTTTGGTCGTTGATGACAATTTAATCGACCGTAAAATCATGGAAAAATAACTCAAGAATTCAGCTTGCAAAGTGACCACTGTAGAAAATGGCAGAGGGCTTTAGAGTATGGAGATGTCTAGCAGAGCTCTTCAAATGACAATCAAGCTAGAATGGTGAATACGGTTATCACAAATTACTGCATGCCTGGAATGACTGGATATGGTTTAAGAAAATTTAAGGAGTCATCAGTTATGAATGATGTGTTTGTTGTCATAATATCATCTGAAAATACACCTACAAGAATTAACAAGTGTCTTGTAGAAGGAGCTAAAATGTTCATGTTAATGCCTCTCAAATACTCTGATGTGAAGAATTTGAGATGTGAGTTGTTGTGCAATGCAGCAGCTAAAGCATCATAGAATTTATTTTGAAAAGGGATATTTTTATTTTTATTTTGATTCATGATTTTCGTTAATACAGAGCATATGTATTATCAGATAATGCTTGCTTTAAACAGGTCAAAATTTTTTAGTTGGTGTTTATTGGCTTTAAAAAACATAAGTATGTTGTATGTAATTAGCACTTTATTAGATTAGTAATTAAGCTAATATTGTATGTACATGAACTTTATTAGAATAGTAATTATGATAATATTATATGTGTGTGAACTTTATTAAATTTTTCACAACACACAATTACATAAGGAAAAATAGACACTCAATAAACAAAGCAATATATGTATATTTAGTCCGATCCATTTTTGTTTGATTCCCAATCAAAGACCAACGATTATTTAAATCTAACTTCCGAGCACTATCCCAAATAATTAGCACTGAACATGAACCAAAACCTGAACCCATTAATTAAAATCACAAATTCACAAATAATACGACCACACACCCGACTACAAAACTACCGACATACCGACTGCTTCTACACACCTACCACAATTATCGACCACAAAACGACCACAACACCAACTTCAGTCCCTTTTATACTTCACCCTCAACATAATTTCTTTTTAATTTTATTTCATACAGAAAAACAGTGAATGATGGCTATTGGAATGAAACTGCAAATTGCATAGGCCAACAGATATAACATGGTTGTAAGAGCATTACTAGATGCTTCACAAAAGCCGATACTAATCGAAGCAAAGCAATATCATCATAAATCCACATACTATTACTTGTTTAAAAGAAAAAAGCATAATGAAACACGATAATCCAACTTAACGTCCTAAATTCAGACAATATAACAAGCTCTACAAGTGGCTTAAAATCCGTCATTTGCTCATTTGTTGCCATATCCACCACCAAAACCACCGCCACCATGATGGCTATTGAAGCTTCAAACATTCAGGCGGTGAGTTTTCAACCAACTAATCGCCGCCATGTCGTCGATGACTCATGGAGGAAAACCAAGTGATCGAAGCGAGATCGGATGACGACTATGAGTACATGGCCATGTGTCTCGTTTTACTCGCACGAAGCAGCGACGACGCCTCTTCCTCCACCGCCGTTGATCCATTGGCCGAGAGAATTTCCTATAAGTGCATCGTGTGCGATAAGACTTTCCCGTTATACTAGGCTCTCGGTGGCCACAGAACCAGCCACCGCCACAAACTGTCTACCACGACAACAACATCCGTTTGCTGCTGCTAATACTTTTTAGGAGGGATATACTAACTAATACTTTTTAGTAAGACTATTAATATTTTTCAGGAGAAAATCTAAAATACTTTTAATCGAAAAAACTAATACTTTTCAATAAGATTATTAATACGTTTTAGGGGGAATATTAATACTTTTGGGGGGAAAATCAATATTTTTCATGAGAATTATTAAAATAAATTGCTCAAATGGTTACTAATATTTTTCCAGTGGATCACTAATACTTTTCCAAGGGACTGATAATGTTTTCCAAGGGAAAAGACCCGCTAGACGGTCTAACCCAAATTTTTTTCAACATTAAAACTAGCCTCTGAAATTAAGATAGTAATTTTTTAAGGGGAAACCCCTCCAATTTATTAAAACAAAGAACATGAAACAAAAAAAAAATTCATATAAAAGAAATAACCAAAAATAAAATTTATTATAAAAACAGGAAATCCGCATCACAGGAAATCCGCAACATTGGATGGCAAATCCTCAACTACGACATTATAAAACCTTTGTATATCCCAAAGCATAGGATCATCATCTTCAGTAACAAAGTTTATAACAACACCCTTTCTATCGAACCGTCCAATTCGATGAATGTAGTTCTCGGGCTGGGCCGGCAGATCGTAGTTAAATAAAAGAGGGACTTGCTGGACGTACTCATCAATACGGTGGCCCAAGATATGATCAGTGGTGACGAGAACTCGAGAAGATCCCGATTTGAAATCTCGTATGATGATATCTCGCGTATTCAGGTCCATGTCGCCGTGGATGGCCGAGACGATATGATCATGTTTCCGCAATTTGTCCGTTAGCCATTCGACCATAAGCCTCGTGTTAACACTTAACAAAGATGACACTTTGAGTTATGGCCAAAGTCTCGTAAAGATCACAAAGGACTTCGAGTTTCCATTCCTCTTTCTCGACATTAGCATAAAACTGTTTAATCATAGTTGCAGAGATTTAATTGTACGCCAACGTGAATTTTAATGATTATTATATGTGTGGGAGTTATGAAGAGTTGCCGATATTTATAGGTGTAGAGTAGTGATTTGTGTATTTAGGACTCTTACTTTATTTCATCTTCTATTTGGTTATGTTATTTGGTTATGTTATTGATGTATTAACGTGAAAGAATTTTTTGTTCGAAAAGGAACTTGGCCCATAAGAATAGATAAAACATACGAGTGTCATATTAGGAATAGGAATCCTTTTATTAATTAATGGAGTCCTCTGTTCACGTGTTCACATTTTAAAAGTGCTGATGTAATTACAAGTTTTTTTTTTTTTTTTTTTAGGAAATGTAATTACAAGTTTTGATTGACCAATAAAACAAGAGGTTCTAAGAGCTTAGGGGGGAGTTCTAGTTAGAATAAGAGTGGGAAATAGTATATATAATTTATAGGAATTTTAAAATTACATAGACTCCAAAACATTTAACCTTAAATCATGTAACCAATAAACACTTATTTGGGACGACAAAAACGACACAAATATTAAAAATCGAAAAAAAATTGCACCCTCAGTTCCATAGGACCAGGCCTATTGCACCCTTAGTCCCGTACTTTGCATCTGCCATCCCACTGTTTTCAGATTTTGCACACTAAGTCCTATAGTTTTAGAAATATGCATAAATAGTCCCACAGTATATAAAATTTGCCATGCAAGTCCCAAATTACCCTGTTTTTCAATGTATCACATGTTGTGAAAGTTTTCATTTTCTGACACCTGTTTTGTTCGTGGCATTGTTACACCTACTTAGATCCAGTCTCTATTCAGAGGTTTTAAATGGATCATGTTAGGTTTCCAGCCTATAAACTTAACAGGGCATACTTCTGTAAAAGTTTTACTAACATGTATACATACTTCAATTTTGCCAAAGTTTATTAACATAAATGAATATAGTCTATTACGACCATATCAGGTCCAACATGCTTCCGTAAAATTAAAATATCCCTTAAAATTCATACCTTCTTTGACCGAAACAACACCGGATGAGATGACTCGCAACACCACCAGTCGAAAAATTACTGCCCCTAGATCTTTTGACAAACAGTTCACACTGTTCAACTTCAACCAACAGGGAAGATAATCTACAAGTTATCCAACTCCTTCAGCAACTGCTCAGCTCAGTCTTGGTTTGTTTCCTACTCCAGGCGTACAAGATAATCTTTAAACAGGATAAATTAATAGAACATTATGAACACATGTTGAAGCAAAAAGCCCCTTTTTATTAAGAACTTATAGAAATATTTATTATATTAGTAATCTCCTTTTGGGAGGAGAATACTTGTTTAGCCTTTCATGTATGAGGCTTGCACTCGTAAATACATAAAACTTAAAAACTAAAACACTCCAAATATTACAAATTTTCTCTCAGAATTTATTATAAGAAAACTAAGGAAAATGTTCGATGTCCTTAGCTTCCTTCAACTCCTGCTATTTATAGAAGTAAGTCCGGACTTCAAATGCGGACTTCAAAGCTTGTTGAGATGTAAGACGTCACTGCTTACGTCATATTCCTGAATTATTGCCTCGCCGGTTGTCTTCCTTTTCTTTCCGCGTGACTGAGCCCATGTGATGGTTGTCGGGGAATCTTTTAAAAAGTTGGTCTGCGTGGTCCCCGAGGAAAACGCGTTTTGTGAGCTGGGCCCTTGTCCTTTCCAGTTGCATGGTCTTGTCGGTCGGGTTTGGGTCAGAATCCTTTCCCAAACTCGGGTTCTTTCTGTTCGGGGCATACTTGACAGATCCGGTCAATCCAACGGCCAACATGCGCCATGTTACAAAATTTTCGGTAAGTTTCTTTGCTAGCCGGAATCTTATTTTCCCAGAGAATTCTTCTCTTTGTCTCGAAAAGTTCCTCTGCAAATCCTGTTGTTGATCTTGTCATCGAATTCACAAAGAATGATCTATTTGTTGAATTCAGAAAGAACTTGAATGGATATTTGACTTTGTCCATTTCTGTTAGACAAACCCAAAGACCCTATGCTCGTCGTGTAGAAGCTTCGTCTTTGGAAATTGCTCCTACTAACAATGGTACTTCTTCCGGTAAGGTTGCCTTAATGTATTTTAAAGCATTTTCATCCGGTCTTCTTAGCTTGATAAAATGAAAAGCTTCATTAAAGCCTTTCTTTCTTTTGGTTCGGAGCTACCGATAAAATATAGTTCCAAAATATCTCATCTGGCCAAATGTGGATTATTGGCCCAAGTCTCGTAAACTGCTTCCCTAATCCATTTCGGTAATTTTGAAATTTACGGGAATCCGGGTGACACAAAGTATATATTGAAGCTAGAGCTCCAAAAGTATACCATTCTTGTACTTCATTTGGATGACTTCCTGGTTTCATCAAACTCTAGGATATTTGCCTGAGATATCAACTATTATTTTTTCTAGGTTAGTACCTCTTCTTGTAACCAATTTCTCCCATTGTCGTTGATATACCTGCATTAGAGAAATCTTAATCTCGTCAGTTTGAACCTTAGATTTGCCTATATGTGGCCTAAGATTTAACTCTCCATCTCTTACCTCAGAGGTGCTGGGTTGACTTGAAGACTCGGGTTTTGACACCGGAGCTTCAACATTCGTTATAGTTTGTACACCCTCAGGGGATGCATCACCTGCAACACTTGTGATTATGGTACTTGAATCCATAACCTCCGGGTTAGAGCCCCATTCTCTATTCGCCCCTTTTTGCATTGTGGGAGATGCAGCCTGGAGGAGAGGCCCTTGCAGCGCTAAGAATAATTGTCCTTGAGCGAACTGGCATGATCATATTTGACTAGAAATGGATTTCTGGTCAGCCTATTGAAGTCGTCCAACAACTTCTGCATTGAGACATAATATCCCAAAATCTCGTTCTAGACTCTCCAGGTTTTCCCTGAGATGTCTTACTCGTTTAAGGACCACGTCAGCAACGCGTCCTTCCATCTCGTGTCAAAAAATCTGCAAGAATATTTTCATGAGATTTTATAATGACAATATCATAATCATAATATTGACATTCAGCTTGCCATCTAAGTAATCTAGCCTTTTCTGGTTTTGATTCAATTTTATTTTTCAGAAAAGCCTTCACACTTGAATTATCAATTTTTAAAGTAAACGTTTTAGCCAGTAAAAATAAAGGCCATTTTTTGAAAGCATTTCTGACTGCAAAGAATTCTTTCTCGTTGATATGCCACCGAGTTGCTTCACTGTCTGTAAATAGACCACTGCAATATCTACATGGCACTTCTCCGTTTGGTGTGGCTTTTGTAAGAACAGTTGCCCACCAATGATCACTGGCATCTGTGTAGAGAACCAGTTCATCTTCATCCTGTGGAATTGCAAGTTTATGAAGCTTTTTGCAAACTCCTTTAAGCTGCTTAATTCCTTCTTGATGTTCATCCTCCCATTTGAATACTGCATCTTTTTTAAGTAATGAGTTAAACACCTTCCTGTAATGCGCTAGATTGTTTATGAACATCCCAGCAAAATTAACAACTCTAAGGAAACTTTGAAGCTGCTTTTTGTCCTTCAACGTATCTGGAAATCCTCGTATCTTTTCTACAATATGACTTTGTAGGATGATCCCGATTCATCGATTTCAATTCCGAGGAATTCAACTGCCTTGTTACAATCACCGCCTTCTTCTTCTCCGAAAGCACTATTCCTTCTTGTGACAAACATCCTAAAATATTTCCAAATGTTTAAGGTGCTTCTTCATGTTCTTCGATGCGATCAGAATGTCATCGATATACACGAATATGAAACTGAAATAATCTTTGAAGAGATTATCCATCTTCCTTTGATATATCTAGGGTGTGTTAGCCAATCCCATAGGCATCACGTTCCAAATATAATGTCCTTGTGGTGTAGAGAAAGTTGTGAACTTTTTGCTTTCTTCATCCATCTTAATCTGGTAGAATCCAGATTTGCAATCGAACTTTGAGAATATCTTGGCACCTTTGATGCAGTTAACCAGATGTTCTCTGCTTGGGATATAGTATCCGTCGAACTCCAAAATGTTATTAATCCCTTTGTAATTAATAACAAGTCTTGGCTTTCCTCTTTTAATTTCTCCATGGTTTCTGACTAAGAATCCTGGACTGCTATATGGAGAAACTCCATGTGAAATCAACTTAAGGTCAAGATGTTCCTTAAGTATCTTTTGCATATCCTCACGATCCTCCTGATTCATAAGAATTGGTTTGAATCTCACGAACTCATACTCCTTCCCTGGTTTAACCTTTAATGATGCTTTGAGCTCGTTCTTATCCCACCATGCCAAAGGATTTCCATTATAATTCATTTGGATCTTCTTTTTGATATCTTCAAGTGATATTTGATCTTCTATGGTAACATCACTCTATGGCTTCTCCATTAGGCTCACCATCAATTCTGCAATAGCCTCTGGAGGTACTCGTTCTTCTCCTTATATTCTAAATAAATACAAGTTATTATCCCATCGCTTTGTATATTTTTTCTTCGAACCATATTGTCGAAAGGATAATAGGGCATCACCCAATCTTCTTTTATCCGCCATTTTTGGATTTTGAAGTTTGGCTTCATCACCACGCTTGCTGCGAAAATTAATAGGCATTTTTCTGTAAAATACTTCCCGCAGTCTCTGGACAATGATCTTATGATCACACAATGTTGTGAAAATAAGTCGTCTTGTCTCATTTTCCTGTGTAAATCGCTTAAATGTTTGTAGGAAATTGTTTCCTAACAAAACATCTGCTCATGTGTCATGGAAATAGATTGGTGGCGTCTTTACTTTGTACCATGGGGTACCGCCCGCGCATTCGATCATGATTTCTGCTTGTTTAATTCCTCTGTTAAGAATAAGAATTCTTTTAGATAAATCTCTTCCTGCAATAGCTGGTAAATCTTCTCCAATTTCTTTAAGAAAAACATCCGGCTTTGCAGTACATATTCCGGCACCTGAATCAATATAAGCAGTGAAATACTCGGCCTTGTATTCAGCATATAACATTCCGATAGAAATGTATATGGAGAATAGACTAGTGGTCATCTGATTCTGTATTTTTTATCAGCCACTGTGAACTCCATTCCGTCTTGTATTCTTTCCCAAGGTTTATGATCCTCAAGAAATTCAATTCCCAGTATTAACTGTTCTGGAATTTTTCCTTTTACTCCTGAGATAGTCAGCTCAATTTCACCTATCTTCAGGCTTCCTTGATACCTTCCAACTATTGGTTGCTGGAGATAATATAGAACATCACAAGGAAAAATATTATCCTTTTGAGTGATATCAAATATTACTTCAACTTCTCGCCATCCTTCTGGACATTTCAACTCTCCTGCTGTTTTGAAAACATCTGGGATACGTTGAACTGTACTTGGTCTTTTTTCTTCTCAACGGCTACTGCTTATCATTCTGTCTTGTTGGAAAGACATCCTTCTTGGCTCAACTCTGAGACTTCGACTTTTGTTGAAGACTGGTTGATCTTGAATTTGCATGTCGATCTCCTTTATTGTTGGAAACTCGATTGGCTCTGGTAGAACTACCCTGGCAAAGTCCTCAAAAATTCTTGGGACTTCAATAAATTCCTTCCTCAAGAATACTTCCGAATGATGTGTATTCGAGAGAGCATAGGAAATCTTGTATGTGATCGAGTAAGGTCTATTTCCTTCTTTCATCAAATCGACTCTTTTGAAATCTTGATGAAGGGCTAGGACTCTGTTGAAATCTCGATCTCCCAAATTGTATGCAATTTTAGGATAGACATTAAATGCCAATTTTCCTGCATACAAATTTCCTGTAACTGCTCCAAGGCATGAATCCTTGAGGGTTGAGATTCGCTTGTCAAAGATAGCAAGATTGAGTGGCGAATCTGATCCTTCTTTGAATGTTGCTTTAATAATGACTATATGGCTCCGATGTGAATCCATGAGAGTGTATTTGCAACTTATCTTTTAACTCTGTTTTTGATCTCCGGATTTCTCTAATAGGGACCAACCGCATCTCGATCAAAGTTACCGGTAAACTCCATTAGAATGGCAAATTCTCCGGTTGTTTCCTATGGATAATTTGGTGTTTTCTATTACGGAAACCAATCTTATCCAAAGCCTTTTCCATAGCTCCAATTGTAAATCCATCATATATCCAAGCTTTGGATCCTCCTTCATAATTCTCATAAGAGTCTTATGAGAAACCGTAGTGTGAGAGAGGAATCCCGACATATCCTCCCTAACTCCTCGTGAAGAATTTCTTCTTCACTCGATTCTCGAGTGAGTCACTTCCATCGTAAGAATAGATTTCTTCTTCATAGATGCTTTCATCCGAGGGTATATCCTCAAATTGATACACATGTATAAGATCTTGATAGTAGACATGATTCTTTGATCTCTGTGTAGCTTCAACTATCGACTCCTCGTTTCTCGGTTGTCCGGACAATCGGTTGAGATATGCCCTTTTGCTCGCATGTCCAAGCAATTACAGTCTTTGAAACTTTCATTAGCTCTGGTATGAGCTCGCCTGAAAGTTCTTCTTCCTAGGGTTCTGCTGGTACTTGCTTGATTTGAACCTGATGATGAGGCTCTACTCCTGCTCGGTGCTGATCTTTGCCCTGATTTGTAACTTCGGGCTTTTTGTTTTGACCAGAACCTTCTAGGTCTCCATGAAGACCTACTTCTTTTGTTGTTGCTTCCCCGGCGGTATGGATGGGTTCTCTCCTTCTTCTTCTTATGCCGCATTGGTTGACCTCCCACAACTGTTGGGATATCATCATCTACGCAACATAGAGGAACTAATTTATTAATTCCTCGTAATCTCTTGTAATTCTGGTATAGTGCTGCTTGGTAGCACCATTCAGATAACTTGGCCTTTAAGAAAGACATTCTTCTGGCCACTGTATCTAAATTTGCTGCGTCTTTGTATTCCCTGATAAGCATTTCTCTCTAGGGACTTGGAATTTTTGCAAAGAATAGTTGTGAAGCTTCTTTGTCTCCAATCTTGGACTTCCACCTATACTCGGTGAACAACTTGATATATTCATCAATATGACAAATATCATGTAACTCGAGGCTATAGAGGGCTTGTTTATATCTTTTTCTTTTTTCTCCCTCTAATCCCTCAAAGTAACATGTGCCGATAAAATGGATTTTGAATAATTTTGCCATATCATCAACAATACCTTTTAATGATTCTCCTACCGTGACTGCGCTTTTCATACTTGCTCCGGTCATATCCCATGCAATCCTTACGGATCCCTCAAGACTTATTTCAAGGAGTAAAATGAAGGAATCTTTAGTAAGATCGAGGGTTCCTGTTGCAATCCTCATAGCTGATGCCCATTCATCAATGAGAACTTCTCTATTTTTAAAATCTAGGATATCCAGATTTAGCATCAACCCATATGGATGTATTGGGTCAAGATGTGATCTTCCATAAGGCGTTTGGTAAACATTTGGCCTTCTAGAAGGTTGTCGAGTTCCCGCAAGAGGTGGTCGAGCTTGTAAGTCAAGCGCTACGATAATCTAGAGGGAGGTGAATAGATTATCTCCATCTTTTCGATTTCGCCTCTTTTTCGAACCGAATGCTCAAAGACAATAATAAAGGTGCGGAATATAAACAACACACGCCGATTTATAGAGGTTCAACCCACCTAGGGCCTAATCCTCTACCACCCCAAAGATATCCTGGATGGATTTCAAAAAGAAAAAGATTTTATTAATTTACCACAAATTAATACAACACCAACTTACGACAACACCTTGAAGAGCACCACACTCTTCTTCAACACCACCTTTGAGATTACCACAATCTCACTTGAAGATTACCACAATCTCCAACGGCACCTTGTGAAGATTACCACAATCTTGAACCTTGAAGAATACCAAATTCTTCAACACCTCAACAAGAAGATTACCACAATCTTCTTACACCTAACACCTAGATCACCCAAGTGTGTTCTTACCACAAGAACACTCACAAGGATATCTTGTGTGGAATGATTACCCAAATTCAAGATTACAACTCGATAATTGATAATACAATAGAGTGCAAGTGTAATCAAAAAAAGCCTAGACCTCAAGAATGTGAAAGTGAATAGCTAGGCAAATTACAACAAGAAATAAGACAATGTAAGAACAAGTGTATTCTTGAGTGTATCTTGTTGTGTTGTAGTTTTCTCTCTTATTGTTGTGCTTCAAATCTTCCTCTATTTATAGGAGATGATTGATACTTGATAGGCTCCTCTTGGAATCTGATTTCTACAAAAAAATTACAATTAAAATCAAGATTATAGCTGTTAGAAATCAATTCCACAATTTAAGGAAAAGCTGTCTGCTGCACAACGGTTAGAATTTTGCTATCAAACTTCAGGGCGACCGGTCGCACAGAAATAAGATTTGAAAAGAACGCAGCAAAATTTACACGGGGTGACCGGTCCAGGGGGTGGTCGACCGTACCTGTTTTTGAGGTTTCGCGAGTTCTGTTTCTGAAATGTGTTCCCAGGTACCGGTCGCCTATTTGGTCGACCGGTCGACCTCCTAAATGAAGTGTTGTCCGATTTTTGTTGAAAATAAACCTCAAGAAATATTCCGAAAAATTTGTAAAAACATTTTAAACCGATCGGGAGTATTTATGACAACATTAGAAATATAGTTTTGATGAAATAACACATTAATACAAAAAGTGTTGTCCGATATAATTTCCAATAAATACTCCGAAAAATTCGTAAAAACATTTTAGACCAATCGGGAGTATTAGGACAACATTTTAGAAACATAGTTTCAATGAAAGAAACCATTGACATAAAATCATTAAAAGTGTTTGTCCAATATTATCGAAAATAATCTTGAGGAAATACTCCGAAAAATATTAAAACCATTTTAAATCATTTAGGAGTATTTGGACAACCTTTAGAACCATTGTTTTGGTATAAAAACAAAATCATCAAAATTATGATAAAACCATTTATCAAACAATCTCCCCCTTTTTGATGATTACAAACCAAAACAATTTTAACGAGGTCGATTTTGAAAACAAAACAATTTTACCGGTTTAAAAAGAACTATTCGTTGTGAGCGACAACATTCCGTGCAATGAACACAAGGATGGGAGTAGAGAGATTCAAACATATATTACAAATGCCCCCTATCAATTTGCACAACAAGAGTTATATAGAAGCAACTTAAACATAAGCTAAAATCTTAGCTTTTCAGTATTGAGCTTAAGTGTCAATAACTTAAAAGCTCCCCCTGTCAAAGAGAAATCATTAGAAACATAAATACGTCCATACTACAACCAATGGACTAAGAATCATACATAACCATAATACAACAAGTGGACATAAATATGATCCACAACTTATGGTTTTATGAAGCCATAGCTTATAGCTTCTTTTCGTGAAGCTTATCTTAGCTTCTTTGAGCTAAAGAGCTTATAACCTGTTTCTCCCCCTTTGGAATCATCAAAAAGAATGTTAGCAAGATAAATACATCGTATATTCATATCAAAGTGCGCAACTAAACCGATGTATCGAGCTATTTGAACATTGAAGCTTATAAACCAAATAGGAGGAAAAAGTCGAATCACACGACTTGTAGAGGTTTATGAAAACTTATTTGATAAACAAGACATGATCTCTATAAATGTATAAGACTTTTGAAATCGAGAGAATCATGTAGGTGATGAATTTTTCATTGAAGCATTTTATCGAACACTTGGCGGGCGTCAAAAATTGAAAAGAATATATATAACCCTTTTAAATGAAATCAAGCCAAGTTTTTCATCACCAAATGAAATTTAATAAATATCATTCATCAACAATCAATAAGCTCATCACAAACATATACTAATTTCATCAAGATAGTACATATAGGCCAAGTTCTCAAGGGTTCAACCAATTGAGATTAAGGAAGTAGAATTCTTACCATTTAATCAGTAAATATGAGCATCAATGATGATAACCGAGCTAGGTAGTCCCCAAAATATATAATTCATGCATCAAAACTCATTTGAAGTGAATTGTGTGTGAAATTTGCAAAGGGGACGAAAATAGAGTTGAAAGGGCCAAAATGGCTAAGTAAAAGAACAAAGACGATTTAAGCCAAGAAATCACATTGGGCGACCGGTCAAGGGCTAGGGCGGCCGGTCGGCGAAAGTGGGCGACCGGTTGACCTTGCCTTGCACCCATCGCTTCTTTCTCATTTTGCAAATTCCGAAGTTTGATCCAAAAATCCGATTTTTCGCCCCTAAGTGTTAAAGACGTGCAAAATGCAAACGTAGACCTCATTCAATATACATTATGTCATAATCAAACTCGAAACGAGGTAAAATACTCAGCGGTAAATGAACAAATGTCCATGAGTTAACTTTGAGACTAATTAAACACATCTCAAGTTTTTGTTAAAAACTATATTCCTTTTTTAAAAAAAACATTGAATCTCAATATATTTAGTTAGATGATGACGAACTATATTTTGAATAATTTTCACCGGACTTGTTATCCCAAAAAAATAAGAACGTTTTAAAAGCTTTGGATGAACAAGTCATAAGAAGAAGTGCCTTATAAATATTTGAAAATTTCTTTTAACAGCACTTTAATGAGATTCGTTGGGATAATTTTTGAAGTCGAGCATATAGACATAAGGCATATGGAATGTCGAGTCTATAGACATAATACAAGAAAACATACCTCGAATTTGTTTGTTAACCAACATGCCTTTCTCAACCTTTGTTAATTTCTACATTGGTAGCCATAGAGGTTGAGTTGATTCTTCCTTCTTCAATGCCTAATATCTTCAAAGATATTTTTGTATATTTTGATTGTGAATTTATAACCACCTTCTTGGCATTGATTAACTTGAATTCCAATGATCAAATTTGAGCTCCCCTCATCATGACCATCTCAAGTTCACCTAGTATCAACTTAGAAAACCATATCTTGCACAAATGTTCATTAGTAGTACCAAAAATATTCTTACAAATATGCACAAGCAAACAATCTTGCCCTTTTTCAAAAACAAAGAGAGTAGTATCAATTTTACCTCTTGTAAAATCATTTAGCAAAAATAGCTAAGTCTATCATACCATACATGGGGTACTTGTTTTGAACCATACAAGGCCTTTTATAAAAATCATTTGGCCTAGAAAATTTTAAACCCCGGAGGTTGCTTTACATAGACTTCTTCTTGAATAAAACCATTGAGAAAATTGGATTTAACATCCATTTGATAAAGCTTGAAATTTTCTTAAAACACGAATGGGCAAGTAAATAGCCACTAAGTGTGCTATGAGTGCAAATGTTACATCAAAATCAATTACCTTCTTCTTGAAAATACCTTCGAGCTACTAACCTCGCCTTAGTTCGACCAATGTTGTCGTGGTCATCGAGTTTGTTCCGTAATATCCTTTTTGTCTACTGCATTACTATCATCATAGGGCATCCAATTTGTCTAAGGTGTTCACAATAGAACATATACATCCAAATATTTTGCGGTAACCAATATTTGGAGTACTCCATTTTTCATCTACATAACTTAACAAACTCATTAACGGCATCACTTATATAATCAAGAATAAAAATAGCCCAAGTGTAAAAATATGTCTCAATCATCAATCACAAAATATCTTGCAAAAGAGCATGGTAGTAAGAGACACTATATATATAGACCATGAAGCAAGAAACACATACTATGCATTTAGAAGATCATCAAGAGTCTAATAAATCATGCAAGTTCAAATAAGCTTAAGAAAGCTACAAAGGTCTCTTTTGAAATTTGAAAATCCGATAGCATATAATTGAGACCTCATTTAAAAGAAGTATCAAAAGTTGACAAAGCAAATATGTGCAATCAAATATTGAATAGTGCCTTTCGAAAAATCTAAAAATTCTCTTAATGGCACTTGTATGAAATACTATGAAAAACAAGCACATATGCACATGGCAATACATATATCAAGTCTATAAGAATAAGAATAACACAAGTAAACGTACCTCGATAATTTATGCCTTTCTTGACAAAATGGCCATTTGTGAAAATATGTAAATCCTACACAATTCTTAAAACAAATCTAGCACAAATCATAATGATAAAAGTGTAGGCTAAGAGATATCACAAGTAAGCTCATGCCATAAAAATCCATAAGAGATGATAACACACTATAGTCTACAAAAGTGCACAAGAGTTTAAAAACACATATAAGGTCTTCTTTTTCAAAAAGAAAATAAATTAAAAGCACAAATATATATTGAAGACCTTAATTAAATAAATACTTGAAAACTCATTTTGCAATTAAGACACAAATAAAAGCATGCATAATAACAAAATAAAATGCATATTTAAATAGAGAGATACGGGTTACCAATTACGCCATTTCCATGGGTTGTGCCATTCCCATTGTTGATGATATCTTCCCCTTGAGAAGTCACTTTGTTGATGATGGCTTCTTTGATTACTCCATTTCCAAGATTTTTGTCCTTCCCATTGTTGATAGTCTCTTCTTCTTTGAAAATCATCTTGTTGATGATGTCTTTGCCATTTCCAAGGATTGTGTTCTTCCCATTTTTGATTATATCCTCTTCTTGGAAATTGGCTTTGTTGAAAATGTTTTCTCCTTCTTTGATCAAATGACGCGGTCATTTGATGTCTTCTTGGCGGTATAACTTTTCTCCAATCATTATTTCGCCGGGTACCTAATACAACGTTATTTTGTGGTACCCTCATGTGTTTGGGTCCTTTAGGATTAGCTTTGAGACTTTTAGGTCTCCAACAATAATTAGAGCTATTTCTAGCTCGACAAGAATTAGCCGTATGACCCTTTTTACCGCAATAAAAACAAGTAATAATTCTAGGAGCATAATGACCAACATGCTTAGAGACTTGATTCTTTTTCATATGTTTGACAACATTAAACTTATGATCAAGTTCTAGTTTCGAATTATCACAACAATCAACAATATTGGCCATTCTATCGGCACTCAAGTTGGATTTAGATAAATCATTTTTCAAGCAATTTATATCCTCAACAAGAGTACTATTTTCTTTCTCAAGGTTTCTAACCTTGTCAAGAGTGGTGGTGTGAGCACATGATAATGATTCATAGGAAGTAAATAAACTATCCTTATCATTCTTTAAAACAATGAATTCCTTTTTCAAATATTTGTATTTAACAAGTAAGTTTTGGAATTCATCTTGTAGTTCATCAAAATCATTTTGCAACTCACTATAATCATTATCATAGGAAGTGGAGGGTTTAGAACTTACCTCGTTTTCTTCTTCGATGCCTATGAGGCATTGTTCAACTTCTTCATCATGGGAGGTTGTAGAAGGCTCATCCCATGTTGTTGGATTTGATGTTGTATCCATTTGTGAAGTAGATGCTTTTGAGTTGCTCTTTTCATTTGCATACACTTCATAGATGGCTTCTAATTTTTGCCATACTTCATGTGCCGATCGAATACCTACAACATGATCAAATTCCAAAGTAGTAAGTGAACAATACAAAATACTAAGAGCTTTACCATTTAAGGAGATGATTCTCTTCTATTCATCATTGAGCTCTTTGAAGCCTTTAGAGGTGTGTGGTGTATTCTTCGTCGGAATGGATTCTCCATTGATAACGGTGTTCCAAATATCAAACCCGCAACTTTGTAAATAGCATTCCATTCTTTCTTTCCAAAATGTAAAATTTTTGGAATCAAATAGTGGTGGCTTGGTGGTGGAGGTGCTTGGAAAGATGAGCTTCGTTCGTAGCCGACGATCGTTTCTCTTCACTCGCAATGTGAAATGAGCTTGCCAAAGAGTTTGGCTCTAATACCACTTGTAAGTCCAAGCGGCTACGATAATCTAGAGGGGGGGTGAATAGATTATCTCCATCTTTTCGATTTCGCCCTCTTTTTCGAACCGAATGCTCAAAGACAATAATAAAGGTGCGGAATGTAAACAACACACGTCGATTTATAGAGGTTCAACCCACCTAGGGCCTAACCCTCTACCACCCCAGTATATCCGGGATGGATTTCAAAAAGAAAAAAGATTTTATTAATTTACCACAAATTAATACAACACCAACTTACGACAACACCTTGAAGAGCACCACACTCTTCTTCAACACCACCTTTGAGATTACCACAATCTCACTTGAAGATTACCACAATCTCCAACGGCACCTTGTGAAGATTACCACAATCTTGAACCTTAAAGAATACCAAATTCTTCAACACCTCAACAAGAAGATTACCACAATCTTCTTACACCTAACACCTAGATCACCCAAGTGTGTTCTTACCACAAGAACACTGACAAGGATATCTTGTGTTGAATGATTACCCAAATTCAAGTTTACAACTCGATAATTGATAATACAATAGAGTGCAAGTGTAATCAAGAAAAGCCTAGACCTCAAGAATGTGAAAGTGAATAGCTAGGCAAATTATAACAAGAAATAAGACAATATAAGAACAAGTGTATTCTTGAGTGTATCTTGTTGTGTTGTAGTTTTCTCTCTTATTGTTGTGCTTCAAATCTTCCTCTATTTATAGAAGATGATTGATACTTGATAGGCTCCTCTTGGAATCTGATTTCTACAAAAAAAAAATTGCAATTAAAATTAAGATTATAGCTGTTAGAAATCAATTCCACAATTTAAGGAAAAGTTGTTTGCTGCACAACGATTAGAATTTTGTTGTCAAACTTCAGGGCGACCGGTCGCGCAGAAATAAGATTTGAAAAGAACGCATCAAAATTTACACGGGGTGACCGGTCCAGGGGGTGGTTGACCGGTCGCCCAAGGGTGCGACCGGTCGCCCCCTACGTGGACCGGTCACCCCGACTGTTTTTTGAGGTTTCGCGAGTTCTGTTTCTGAAATGTGTTCCCAGGTACCGGTCGCCTCTTTGGTCGACCGGTCGACCTCCTAAATGAAGTGTTGTCCGATTTTTGTTGAAAATAAACCTCAAGAAATACTCCGAAAAATTCGTAAAAATATTTTAAACCGATCGGGAGTATTTAGGAACAACATTAGAAATATAGTTTTGATGAAATAACACATTAATACAAAAAATGTTGTCCGATATAAATTCCAATAAATACTCCGAAAAATTCGTAAAAACATTTTAGACCAATCGGGAGTATTAGGACAACATTTTAGAAACATAGTTTCAATGAAAGAAACCATTGACATAAAATCATTAAAAGTGTTTGTCCAATAGTATCGAAAATAATCTTGAGGAAATACTACGAAAAATATTAAAACCATTTTAAATCATTTAGGAGTATTTGGACAACCTTTAGAACCATTGTTTTGGTATAAAAACAAAATCATCAAAATCATGATAAAACCATTTATCAAACAGAGCTCCTGTTCCTAAAAGTGTTTCATTCCCTGTGGTGAAATCTCCAACGTGATGCATTCTTTCATCCTGAGTTCCATGATTTGAACCTAGACTTTCGGCTACATTGGGATTTACTGGTGGCGGTGGTGGTGGAATTGGTCTACCTTGTGGGTCATAGGTAACCAAAGATGTCCCATCTCCTGCGTTCATCTTTAAATCTACAATTCCTAATCCTGCGAAGACTTTGATGATAGCGATAAGCTTTTCATCATCTGTCATTTTTCGTATAACTTCGGTTGGTTTTCCTTTTTGGTATAAATAGGGTACTGTCCTGAAATCAATATGTTTCTTTCCTCCGGATGAACTTGGTCTGTCCTCCAGGTTCTTGACTCGTTTCTGAATATCATGAAGGATTTGAGTTTCCTTCTGATATTTTACCATCGTCTCCATCTGGTTTTGGATCTGATGAACTTGTGTAGGTAAATGAATATGGCGGTTGCCATAATTTTGCACCGTCTTCTGGACTTCCCTAATATCTTTTGAGATCTTAGATGTGTTCGGAAGTATCTCGTTCCATTCTGGTACTCCATCAGGAATCATTATTCTGATGGGCATTCTCATGAACCGCTTCTTGGAGGTTCATCAACTCGACATATAAGGTCTGGTTTACAGTCCAGAAACTCATATGATATGCCGCTCGCATTTCGCATTGCCTCAAGGTTTCCCTATCAGCTCATGCGTGTTCTTTTTCAACATATTGGTTGTTCCAATATGCTATCTTGTCCTGGTGTTTTTGTGCATACATTGTCAAAATTTGTCGATATGTCCTGTATGGTAAACATCTTGGACAATTGTCCAGATCCATCTTCTCGGAGAAAATTCTCCTCACCAATTGTTAATTACATAAAATAATAAATATAACAAAAAGTTCTTAATAAACCTGGGCTCTGATACAATTTTGAGTCAACAATCTAAAGCAAATTGAGTATAATGTAAAATGAAATATTTTGGGACCGAAGGTGCAACCCTTGAAAATTATGGGACCAAATATGCTAAATTTAGGATCTCGGGACTTCTTTTGCAACAATCTTAATCCTATGGGACTATTGCGCAAACGTGAGACTAAGATTGTAATGAAGAAAATCCTGTGGTACAAGAGATGCAATTAACTCATTAAAAATCTTTTCCGACGACTACTGTGTCGTCAAAAAAACTCTTTTTTGCATTGCAGTAATTGAGGCCACGTTTTTACGACGACTTCTTACTGTTTGCTATTTGCTAAGACTCTTTGACGCCGTATTGGATTTTCACTCCAATTTAAACTGACAAAATTTGTTGTATCGTAAATTTTCTTACAAGTACATTCCTTAGTTTCTCTAAATATTACAAATAGACCAAACTTTATGTCTTTATTTACATTTACATCCCTCAATTTCTATAAATATTAGTAGTAGCCAGAAGAAAATTTTGAACTACCTGTAATTTTTGGAAAAATCCAACCAAGCCAACCAACTGTTGATGCAAAATATAACATAGAATCAAAACTCGAAAGAGTTTATGTAATTTTGAAGTTTCGCTGGGATTTTCTTAGGGATGGCAATGGGGCGGGTCAAAACCCGCCCCCGCATTAAACCCGCCCCGATGGGGCGGGTCTAGACCCGGACAAATGGGTCTTGGGGCGGGTCTCGGGTCCAAGGTTACAAAACCCGCCCGGCGGGTCCCGGGTCCTACCAGACCTGCCCCGCATGTTAATTTTTATTAAATTTTTAAATATATATTAAAATATTTTTGCATTATTTACTTTAAAATTTGAGTATTATATGTTTAAAAATATTAGTTGAGTACTAATATAATATTGTTTACTTTTAAAGTTTAATTTACTAATATAATATCTTGTAATATTCTACTTTGAATATTTATTTTAAATATTAGTTGAATACTATGTAGTATAATAGTATTTGTTTTTTAAAATAAATCTTAATAGTAGCCAATTCTAAAATAATAGTTATAATAAGTTGCATAATTATATTTATTTATTTTTTAATCTATTGGCATTTGATTACTTTTGAAAAATTGGCCATAAATAGAAAAATATAAATTATTATAAATTAAAATATATATTTAGCGGGTCTAGACCCGCCCCGGCGGGGCTGGAGGCGGGGCGGGGCGGGTCGGGTCCGAATTTGGCCAAACCCGCCCTGTTGCCATCCCTAGATTTTCTTGTTATTACCTAAAGCCTCAAAAGAGTTTGTGTACTATCATCAAATAGCCCTCCCAAGAATTTAAAGAATTTTCCTTAAAACATCTCCTATAAAGAAAAAAATACACAAGATGCAACTAAAATGATAATTAAAGAATCACGATTGTCAAACTTACACCCATAAATAAAAAGGCATAACTAGCTTCCTGTTTCTCCCATTCTAACCAGCAAACATAGGTACAAGAAAGTGCTATTTCCTAAACGACTTTTAGACCTATATTTATGCAAGCATCACCAACATCAGAGAAGCATCAATTTTAGGTCATACACAAAACCAAAATCCAACTTTAAAACTCAATAAAGTCCAAACATCATCCAAACCGGAAGTTATTTTGGATAAAGAAAATTAAATACATGAAACAAACCAAAAATTACGCAAACAGTAATTTGGAACAAATTGGGAGATACGAAGTCCTCTCTGCAAATTACAGCACTCATATAAACATTTAACTAGCCTATGAATTTAAGATAGTAAATTACTTCAAAATAAACAAAACATAAACCTCTAGGACTCAAATCAGCATCACAGGAGATCCGCAACATTTGCTGGCAACTCCTCAACTACAACATTATAGAACTTTTGTATGTCGAAAAGCATACGCTCATCATCTTTTGTAACAAAGTTTATAGCAACACCCTTTCTCCCAAACCGTCCACTTCGTCCAATACGATGGAGGTAGTTCTCGGGCTGGGTCGGGAGATCATAGTTAATAACAAGGGAGACTTGCTGGACATCAATACCGCGGGCCAAGAGATCAGTAGTGATGAGAACCCGAGAAGATCCAGATCTGAATTCTCGCATGATGATATCTCGGGTGTTTTGGTCAATGTCACCGTGGGTGGCAGAGACGGTATGATCACGGCTGCGCATTTTGTCAGTTAGCCAATCAACCTTACGCCTGGTGTTAACAAAGATGACACTCTGAGTGATGGCCAGAGTCTCGTAAAGATCACAGAGGGTTTCCAGCTTCCATTCCTCTTTATCAACGTTAACATAAAACTGATTGATACCCTCGAGGGTTAGCTCGTCACGTTTCACGAGAATACGGACGGGTTTATTCATAAATTTCCTTGTGATTTCGAGGGCTTCCGGTGGCATGGTAGCAGAGAATACGCCAACTTGAATCTTAGGTGGCAGCAACTGGAAGATATCATATATCTGGAAGAACAAATCCCATAATAGAAATAGTGAACTTATTGCGCATAGATGTATCAAAATTTGAAGTCAACGGCTGGAGAAATAGGTTAATTACAAAAGACCTCATGAGGTTTGGGCTAATTACAAAAAAAAAAAAAAAAAAAAAACAGAAATAATTAAAAAATACAAAAAGCCCCTGTGGGTTGATTATGTCTTAAATTGCGGTAATTGTAATATTTCTGGAAATATCAGGGTTTTCTTTTAAATGTTTTTCGCTTATGAAGGGGGAAATGTAAGATGAAATCAAGCCTCAAGGAGTTTTTAGCAATTTTCAAAACCTCTGGGTTTTTTTTTATATTTAACCCGAACTTCAGGGAGGTTTTGTAATTATCCCGGAGAAATAAGAAGAAAGACAGTCAGAGAACACAATTGCTGAAAGCTCTGATAAAAAATCTTGCAAATCACAAAGAAATCTTGCAAATTAACAAAATATCCTAATACAAAAGACCAGATAGGTTAAATAACAAGAAATAAAGCAAAAACACTAAGATGTAGACCTGATCTTTGAACCCTTTGGAAAGCATTTCATCGGCTTCATCCAACACAAACATCTTGATATAATCAGGACGTAGTGATTGCCTTCTCAACATGTCAAACACACGTCCTGGAGTAGCAATGACAACATGAACCCCACTAGAGAGAATACGCTGATCTTCACGAACGCTGGTGCCTCCAAAGTCACTACAATATAAATGACATTAGTTAACACTCAAAAAATGTTACATAATAGCTATAAAATGTTACTATAGACAATAAGTAGCACTTTTATGGCGCTGCACTTGCCCGTGCTACCTATAGTCTAAGGTATCACTTTTATTAGCTTTTAGTAACACTTTTTCTAAGTGTTACTATAAGTTTTTTATTAGTAACACTTTGAAGCAATATTTCTAAAGTGTTAACTATGAATCTTATGTAACACTTTTTCGTAACACTTTTTATATTTGTAACACTTTAAAAAAATACTTCTAAAGTGTTACATATGAATCTCATGTAACACTTTTTTTTTTTTGTAGCACTTCGTAGAAATACTATTTTTGTCACCAAGTAGATTCAACCCACGAATCATGTATGGAAGTGGCAATTTGCCACTAAGCTAAGTTGATTCTTATTACAACTTTTGCTTTGTTTTATATATACACATACACACACACACACACATATATATATATATATATATTATATAATATATTTTATATAATAAAGATTATATTTTATAATATATGTATTAAATTATATTATATACTGTATATATATCAAATTTTATATTGTATAGTATATACTTTGAAAATCATATTATATTATATATCAAAGGACACAACAAATTAAAAATATCAAAAATATATAAAATAAATTTATCGCCTGATAAATATTCAATCGGTAAAAATAAAAAATATATAAATATATAAAATTAATTTACCGACAGATAAAAAAGTTTTAATAGTAAAAAAATTAAATAATAAAGAAAATAACGAAAAAATAATTTACCGACGGAAACAATTCCGAAGTAATTACCGACAATATCAATTTTCATTGGTAATTTTTTTAAAAAAGTAAAAAAATAGAAAAAAGGTTGACGATGAAATTGGTCTTCGTTAGAAAAATTAAAAAATAAATAAATAATAATAAAATATATACATGCGCATTTTCCGTCGATATTAAGACGAAATTAATTACCTTTGTAAAAAATAAAAAATAAAAGCAAAACTAAAATACTTTGTAAAAAGAAAACAAAAATTCAATTAGAAAAAGCAGAGTACATGATGTCTACAATTTTTAGGTTTGGTGACATCAATTAATTAAATACGTCTTTGACATTATTTAATGATAGTTATATAATTTTGTGTAACTAAAATATAGCTTAAAAGTGTTACAATCAATAACATATAGTGTTGCCAAGAGTGCTTCTTAAATAAAGTGATACCTATTTGCGTTACAAAAGAAATAACAAAAAAATGTGATACTTAAAAGTGTTACTTATATAAAAGTGTTACATATTGATAAAATGCTACAAAAGTGTTACATAAATATTGTAATGTAAAAAGTGTTACAAACATGTGTTACATATGTAGTACATAATATGTACCTTATGTAAAAAGTGCTACAAAATTTGTGTCACCTAATGTCATTTATGTTGTAGTATCTTTGTCAATTTTTGAGATGTATAATTATTTGTTTATGAGTTTTTGTACATCCATTATGAGATAAACCCATCTTTCTAGGAGATTGATGTAACTTACGTTTGAACCTATGTTTTGATTTCCAGTTTATGAAATTTGCATGTTATTTAATCTATTTGTGCTATTTGATTTGATTGCATCTGAATTATCTTATCATTAGTTTAGGTTGTTTGGCGTGTTTGATTTGACACTCGAGAGAGGTAATTGAACACCTGGCCATAGAATAGCACAACCTAGGGTTTCATAGAACCGAGAGGTTTATGAATCTTTTGAAAAATGTTATGGAATATTCATTGAGCGTATTATGGTTTCATTTATGATTTTTATAGAGATATCGAAATCAGAGTTGGAACCTAGAATCACTTGGCACCCGAGAGAGAAAGTGATAAACGGTAGGAATATTGGCTTATAGATTAATAACTTATGATTAATAAACTGGATTGAGAACATAAGGAATAACTAGGTGTAATCAATCCTCTAGAATTCATCTTCTACGTGTTTGATAAATTGTCTGAATCAATTGTTAGTTTAATTTTAGTTTTCTTTTTGGTTTAACAACAATCCATCTCTTTTTGATTTCTAGATAGAATTAAGATATTTTCATTATAGTACTTAGTATAAAATTTGATAACAATCCATGTGGAGACGATAACCTTACTTTCAAAACTATACTAAAACTTGACACGGTACGCTTGCGGTAAGAATTTCTCAATCAAGTTTTTGGCGCTATTGTCGGGTATTGTTTTATCCTATTTTACGCTAACACTATTACCAAGTAGTCTTAATCCTAATCTAGACTAGTTTAGGAATTATAATCTCGTGTTTCTCATTGACTTGTTTGTTTATGCGAGATTCTAAGGATATTAATTTGCTCCCTTTTGATCCAGAGATTTAAAGGACACTTCGAGCAATCAGAGCAGCAAAGCAAGCACAGAATCGAACAATGGCAGAAGACAGGGAAAATGAGAACGCCAGAATTCAGGTTGTGAACGTACCACCACAGCCAGAGGCACAAGAAAGGGCAATTCGGGATTATTTCCGGCTGACCGTGAACTAGATTACTCCGAAATTGTGCGCTAGCCCATAAATGCGAATAATTTCAAATTAAAATCGGGCCTCATAAGCATGTTTCAGCAGAATCAGTTTGGGGGGAGCCCAGTGGATGATCCGGAATACACATATAGACACATTCGTGGAAATTTACGACACCATCAAGATGAATGGTGTGACTGATGAGGCCATTCGATTGAGGCTTTTCCCATTTTCACTCCGGGATAAGGCCAGACAGTGGTGGCAGACGTTCGCTCCTGGGAGTATTACAAGCTGGGATGATCTGACTCAATTTTTTTTAGCAAAATTCTTCCCTCCCAGCAAGACACTCCAACTGAAGAGCGAGATAGCCCAATTCCAACAGATTGATTTTGAGCCGTTATATGAAGTTTGGGAGCGATTTAAAGATCTGTTGCGGAGATGCCCATAGCATGGCTATGCAGACTGGCAGAGGGTTCAGTATTTTTACAATGGGCTTAATGGGCATACAAGGACGATACAAGATGCGGCATCAGGAGGTACTTTGATGGCTAAAACTCCGACTGAGGCCTTATTTCTGCTTGAAGAAATGGCCACAAATAGTTATCAATGGCCCTTCGAGAGGTCAGCGCCAAAGCCGGTTGCCAGTGTTCTTGAGCTTGATACAATGTCAGCTTTAGCAGCTCAAATCTCGAGTCTGACGAAGCAATTAGCAATCATGAATACTTGGGGGACATCACAGCAAGCCGCAATCCCACCCGCAGCTGTTCACACAACCGCCACTCATGAGGCCGAGCAAGTCAATTATGTGAATAACTGGGATTTTAATAATTGAGGTAATCCATTACCAACTCACTATTACCCGGGACTTCACAATCATGAGAATCTCTCTTACAGCAACAACATGAATGTATTGAACACACCTCTGGGTTATCCCAACCCATCCAATTCCAAAGCACTCGGAGGTGAAAAGAAGCAGTCGCTTGAAGAGATACTCGGCTCCTTCATCGGAGAGACCAGGAATCGGATGAATAGAAGTGATGCGCAGATTGATAGACTGAGTACTAAGATGAGCACAATGGAGACGCATATTAGGTCAATCGAGACACAAATGGGTCAGTTTGCGACAACAGTGAATTCATTGCAGCAGAAAGGAAAATTTCCGAGCGACATAGATGTTAGGCCGAGAGAGCACTGCAGTGTAATTTATGTGAAAATGGAAGTGAAAATTCAGCCTACCCCCGAAGAATCACCCATTTCTGTGAAATTAGTGGAATCCAAGAAAATGAAGTTGGAGGAGTTTGAGACTGTCTATCTGACAGAGGAATGTAGTGCTATAGTGCAAAGTAAACTACCTCAAAAAATGAAGGATCCAGAGAGTTTCACTATTCCTTGTACTATTGGAGGAGTTTTCTTTGAGAAACCACTTTGTGATCTTGGGTCTAGTGTGAATCTTATATCTCTCTCTGATGTAACGAAGCTTGGGCTCGGGGAGGTGAAACTGTTTAATATCACATTGTAGTTTGCTGATCGATCCATCGCTTATCCTTGGGGAATCATTGAGGACGTATTGGTAAGAATGGATAAATATGTGTTTCCCGTGGACTTTGTAGTGTTGGACGTGAACAAGGACAAGAAAATACCTATCATCTTTGGGCGGCTGTTTTTAGCTACATCAAGGGCTTTGATTGATGTAGAAACGGGAGAGCTAACTATGCGGGTCAATAAGGAGAAAGTCGTATTCACCATCCATCCGACCAATAGGCTAAACTTTGAATCAAATGATGGTACGCGGATGGTTGGGAATATAGCTGAAGACATTGGAGGTTGGAAAGTATCTAAGGGAAACGTGGACAACGTTCCCATTGGAGCCCCAACTTGAGGATAATCTGACAAAGTCTGGCTGAAGACTGTAAACTTAGCGCTTCTTAGGAGGCAACCCAAGCCCCTTTATTGCTTTCGTAGTATTAATATAGTTTAGTAGTTGTTTTTGTTTTTCTGATTTTGCATTTTTAGGAGTAGCGAGTTGCAACATTTCCTAACCCCTTGTGTTTGCAGGCGAGCGAAACGCTTTGATAAAAAAAATGATCTGGGCGCCCACAAATTGTTTTTAAAACAGCCCCATGGGTCTCATTTGTTCTAAAGCACCACATTATGTCTCTTGGCACTGGCACACCACAGACACACCATATTTTTCATACAAAATCCCACATATCCCACTCCATCTTCACAAAGGAGCACTCTAACACCCCACACACCATATTCATCTCATCCACTCATTATTTGGTAAGTTTGCAATTTCCAAACCCCACCCCATTGTTTTCCCCATCTTGTGATTTTTTTTTGTGATTGGATTGTAGTAGTGCTAGGATAATTATTGTTGATTTGTGGATTGTGGATTGGTTGTTCATGCTAGACTTTGGTTGGTGTTGAATTTTGGGGATTGAATTGAGTTATTCATTGCATATACCATATTTTCCAAAACTCATGCATATGAGGTGTTTGATCAAATGCCCCAATGACATTTTCACATTGTTGAGTGCCATCTTGCATATCTAGGCTTATCTTCTTGACATGGCACTATATTTTCCACTTGGGTGCATTATGTACGTACTTTGATTTTCGATTTCTCACCCATAACCGAATTCCATGGTTCCACAAGTTTTGTTTCCTTGTCTACCTTACTAGGTTACAAAGATGTGAAACCAAAAAGGGGTCGGGCCAAGGCGAATGGGAAGAACAAGACCACACCTCGGAGGCATACAATACCCACGGGCTTGTGCGCTAGGATGCATTGTGAGCTTATACGAGACACCTCATACACGTAGTAGTACCAAATGACTTTGATAAGGAGCCTTCGCTCCTCGGCTACCAGGAAAGTACTTTTCCCACCTCTCCATTGGGGATAATGTCGTTTTAAGTTTGGGGTGTAGTCTGTTTTTATTCATCGAGTCGAATCTTGAGTCAAAAAGAATAAATTCAAAAAAAGAGTCAAGAGTCGAGTCAGGTCGTTTGTAAAACTTGAAACTGCATGACTAAGTTAATCTGTCGAATATGAGTTGAACGGTCAAGAGAGCATGTATTTGAACTGTGATCTATTCTTTTTTCCATTAATTCCATCTATGTGCTTAACTCTGTTGATTTATTTAGGGATGATTTGTGCGATTGAATGTTTCTTGTATGATCCTACCGGATTTTAGAACTTGTCTTAACACTAGTCGAGGCAAAATCTTAGGTGAAGTAACACTAAGGAAGTGATTTAGGCCATCTTTAAACAAGCTAGAGCCTAAAATGCCTACCTTTGTATTATATTTTCCCTAGTGTCCCCCTTTGAGCCTTATAAACCCTTTTCTTTGGCAACCAATCTAATACCCAGAGCCTAAATGTGAAAATCCTAATTAGAAAAATATTGAAGGTTGAGGAGGGTATGATGAGGAGGGTATGTGTTTAATTGCATGAAGTTGACCGAGAAAAGAAAATATGAAACCCTATGTATGCAAAATAATAAGTTTGGGTTTTCGAGAAAACAAATGAAAAAAATCAGCGGGATTGAAGGTTCATAAACATTGGGGATGTCAAAAAGTGAAGGGTGGTTGCTAATTGATAATTCGAAGTGATAATTGTGTGTTTGGGTGATTTGAGCCATTTAATCCTATATTTTCCTACCTAACCCTAAGCCCACATTACAAGCTTTGAAAGTCCTATTGATCCTTGTGAAAGACAAGCCTATGGAGACAAGCCTATGGAGTCAAGTCCTATTGATCCTTGTGAAAGACAAGCCTATGGAGTCCGATAAGCATCTCATCTTGATATTCAGAAAAGTGGATCATTTTGAAAACACTTGATTGTGTGAAACTATCTGGATAATAAAAACGGAGTTGGCATGAACATTCCACCTTCATGATCACATTGTTAAAATGCATGTTTGATTGACAGTGAAACAAATTTGACGAATGTGTTTGGTTGTGAAGTTTTGCAGTTAGTCTGTTGAGTTAGTTGTCTTTATTGTTGTTTTCTTCATGTTCGCTGTTTTATAGAGTCTGTAATTGCTTGAGGACAAGCAAACGTCTAAGTTTGGAGGTATTTGTTAAGCTGGTATTAGACCAATGTATTGGGTATTCTAGACTAGGATTTTGTGGTGTTTTCGAGTATTTTAGTATCGTTTGAGTCGAGTTCATGTCATTAGTCATTGTCTGAGAGTTGGGACTGGTCTTGGTAGCCGAAATTAATCAAGAATGGTGAAAAACGTGTTAAGATGGTGAAGATCACAATTTAGAAGTAGAAAAGCATAAAAATAATTTCACGGACGAGCGCCACAGCGCCAAAACCCCCGTGCCGCAGCGCAGCCCCGCGTAAAAATCGTATAGGGACCAACTTTCGGTGGGCGTTGCAGCGCCCGATGTGCAACAAAGTAGGCGAGGTCTTGACGTGCAATCGCACGGAGGAAGACGGAGGAGGCGCCGCAACGCGCGGCACAGAAAGGTGTTTAGCGGCTGCAACAAGCGAGAGAGACGTTGCAGCGCGCGTCCGACTGAAATGTGGGTTGAGTTAGTTTTTTTGGGCTTTTTGATGGGTTTGAGGGTTTTGACCAATAAATACATAAAGGGGGCGTACGAAACAGAGGTCGGACATTTTTTTGAGCACAACGCAAGGCAAGAGACACAAAGCTAGGGTTCGGGATGACAACTGAAGGCACTTCTCATCTGGACACAGAGAGAATTCCTTCTCTTCTCTTCTAAATTCTTTCTTTGTTTTTCTTTGTCAATTTTTGAGATGTATAATTATTTCTTTATGAGTTTTTGTACATCCATTATGAGCTAAACCCATCTTTCTAGGAGATTGATGTAACTTACATTTGAATCTATGTTTTGATTTCCAGTTTATGAAATTCTCATGTTATTTAATCTTTTTGTGCTATTTGATTTGATTGCATCTGAATTATCTGATCAATAGTTTAGGTTGTTTGGCGTGTTTGATTTGATACTCAAGAGAGGTAATTGAACGAAATAGATTTTCCCGTACATACTACTTTTCTTGCTAGAAATACAATAGATAATACATACGTCTTGGCGATGATTGTATTTTGTGGTTTTCAATAAGGGGGGAGAAATGATAAAAATTGATTTTAACTTTCAAGTTTTTAAAGGAGGGAGGAGAAAAGAAAATTTTGTAGTTGGTGCGATGACAAAAATTTAATTTTTAATGCTCGTATGTTTCTAAATTGGTCCGCCAACTGTTCAACTTTTTGGATAAAAAAAGGCAATACTCAGATTGAATATAAACTCCAAAGTTGGTTAGCCAAAGTGACTATGTAATTGCACCTCAAGATCCAAACATTGACTATTGTGGAGTGAAGAGTTGAGATTTATCCCTCTTCCCCCAGAGACTAGGATGGGAAGGACGAATACTTTATAGTCTAAAAGAACACAAAAACTCCTGTCAGACTGTCTAACGAGTCTGACCTGTTAGACGGATCTGACCCGCGGACCCAGTGGCATTTTCGTAATTTTAGCAGTGGTGTTTTAGTAGTTTTCAGGGACCACCAAGATAATGCCGACTTTCCATAAAAAGTATTAGTCGTGCTTCTAAAAAGTATTAACAATTCTTCTGAAATGTATTAGTAGTTCCATGAAGAGTATTTTAGTATTTCTCCTAAATATACTCTCGAAATATATTAGCAGTCCATCAAAAAAGTATTAGTAGTTCCTCGAAAAAGTATTAGTAGTTCTTTGTAGAGTATTTTAGTAGTTTTCCTGAATATAATTAAATGTTTTTTTCGAAAAGTATTAACAGTCCTTCTTAAAACTATTAGTCGTCCTTTTAAAAAGTATTAGCAGTTCTTCTGAAATGTATTAGCATTTCCACGAAGAGTATTTTAGTATTTTTCATGAATATACTCCCGAAATGTATTAGCAGTCCCTCAAAAAGTATTAGTAGTTCATCGAAAAAGTATTAGTAGTTCCCTGGAAAGTATTTTAGTAGTTTCCCTGAATATAATTAAATTTTTCTCCCGAAATATATTAGTTGTCCCTCGGAAAAGTATTAGCAGTCCCTCAAAAACGTATTAGTAGTTCCCTGGAGAGTATTTTAGTAGTTCTCTAAATATAATTAATTTTTTCTCCCGAAATATATTAGCAGTCCCTTGAAAAAGTATTAGTAGTCCCTCAAAAAAGTATTAGTAGTTCCTTGAACAGTATTTTATTAGTCTTTCTAAAAGTATTAGTTTTTTCTGTTAAAAGTATTAGTAGTCCCAACGAAATGTATTAGTAGTTCCCCTGAAATATTTCATAATCGCTCAATCAAATCAACAAATACTTGGATGGGATGAATGGATGCACTTTTTGAAGAATAATGGCTAAATCAATTGAGAATAAATTCGAAGGAAGAGTTTTTGATATATTTGTTAAGTATTCCTCCACCACTGCAACCATCACATATATAGTTCATATATAAAAATTTATAAAATTTTTAAACCATAACCATCATAATATAAAATATTGAACAAAAAAGGAGCATGTATTTGTGATGATGGTGGCTCGATTTTGAGGTTGAAGTTCAGTTATGCAAGTATCAAATGGATATAAAATGTATAAAATGGTGGTGCTCACCAATGCATCCACCGCACCGACATATTCATCTTTTTCACGTACATCGATACATGATTGGAAAACAAGAAAAAGAACAAAAATTATGAAACTAAATTTGATGTTGGGTGGAGATTGAAATATCAGATGCATTATTTTTGAACCGCCATCTGAAGTAATCGCGTTGATGGACGTGGAAGGAATGAGCGTTTGCAGTGTAATAATGTTCAGTGGGGTGGGGTTGAATGGAAGAAGAAGCGAAAAAGCAACTTTCAAACATTTTCTTGTTGGGTTTGGGTCGGGTCAGTTTTTAGGGCTCCATCTAACGGGTTAGATCCGTTAGACCATCTAATAGGAGACTAGCTCCTAAAAGAAATGTGGGGTCTATGCCCGCAATTAGTATGAGAATACTCTGGATCGTAAAAAAAAATGGAATATAAGAATTATGAGTTAGATAAAGTTATTATTTATGATAGGGTAAATGGCAATTTTAGTCCTGTAACTTTGGGGTAGTTGCAATTTTAGTCATTTATCTTTTAAAGTTGCAGTTTTGGTCCTGGACAATTTTGCCCTTATGGCTAAATAACATTTATGGCCCTTTATCTTTCTAACGTTAGCAATTTTAGTCCTATAACTTTCGAGCATTAACAATTTTAGTTAAGCATAGCTAATTAATCCAGATAAACACAAATTTTATAGAATAAAAGATTCACATTTTCTGGCACCTATTTTGTTCGTGGTATTGTTACACCTACTTAGATCCAGTCTCTATTTAGAGGTTTTTCTCGAGAACCAGTCCAACACGGTCGTGCTAGCCAACAAGACCTGACCGTGTCAGATTGACATGGTCGTGTTGGTTAACACAACCTGGCCATGTCAAAGTCTACTTGGTGAGATGTTTTCCTTTTTTTAATCCAGTTTGACACGACCATGTTCTACAACATGGTTTGGCCGTGTCGGAGCCTTTTTTTTCAATTTTCTTCTTTTTATTTTCGTTCTATTTGAACATGACCGTGTTTTTTGACACCCCCTGGCCTGTTAAGTGATTTTCTTGACTTTTTCATTTGATGTTGGCTCCAATTTGCTCCACATATAATATTAAAACATCTCGCAGTAAAATGATCAAGACAAGATGAAATTAGAAGACTATGATTTTTATGACAAAATAAGAAAAAACATATTGAATTAATAGATTAAAATATATACAAAACAACATTTATCATTTGTTGAATCTTAATTTTAGGGCTTTGTTGGTTTGAATCATGAAACATTTAATGAATTAGGGGAAATTTGTATTTTCTGTGAAGTACAACGTTGTATCTTTCACATTTCAATTAACGGTGTATTATTCTGTGAAATCCCAGATATGGTTTCCTTAAAGGTGTTTGTTCAAATGCTTGTGTGAAGCAAGGGTTGAACCAAAAGATCAATTTAATAGGCAGGGTTGAGTTATTCTTCATTTTCAGGTTCACCTCGAACAACAATGGCATAGATAGCATAGATAATCATAGGAACATAGCCTAATGGAGCCAACACCACACATATGAAAAATGTTAGATTAATTTGTATACATAATTATAAGAGAAAATCAAATGAGAGAACTTCATAGAACAAAGGATATCTTCAACATTGATACAAGAAAATTACAATGACCAAACTAGATGGAGGCTTGAAGATAAAGCCCTAGGTAAGTGCTAAAAGTGAAAATACAAAACTACCCTCATAACAAATAATGCTAATTCTAACACTAATATCCCCTCACAAACTCATGATGATGTAGCAGAAATCATCGAGAGTTTGCCAACCAAAAAATGAAAGCGTGGAAGCGGAAGCGACTTGGTAAAAAGATCTGCAATCTGTAAAGAGGATAAAATAAATGGTAAGTTGAGGGTGCCATGTTGTAGATGGTGATGAGTGACATGACAATCAATCTCAATGTGCTTAGTTCTTTCATGAAAAACTGAGTTATGAGCAATCTAAATAGCACTTTTGTTATCGCAATGCATGGGAGTAGGTGAGGACGAATGGACACCCATATATGCAAGTAGCCAACATAGCCAAACTATTTCAGTGGTAGTAGAAGCCATTGCCCGATACTCAGCTTCTGTGGAGGAGTGAGAAACAACATTTTGTTTCTTGCTTTTCCAAGAGATAAGAGAGTCGCCAAGAAAAATACAAAAACCAGTGATGGATTTTCGATCAACATGATCACTAGCCCAGTCGGCATCTGAATATGCCCTCAACTCTAATAGAGATGTGGATGGAAATAGAAGACTCTCAAAAATAGTACCACGAATGTATCTCAAGATACGAGTAACCACAGCCCAATGAACTGTAGTAGGGCAAGTAACAAACTGACTCACAATATGAACATCATATGCAATATCTGGACGTGTAATGGTTAGATAAACCAAACTCCTAACAATAGTGCGATATAAAGTAGAATCAGGCAAAGGTGTGCCATCAGAAGGTGAATACCTAACATTAAGTTCCAGAGGGGTATCAACAGTCCGAGTATTAGTAAGACGAGAACGGTCAAGTATATCAACAATGTACTTGGACTGCGAAAGAAGATAACCTCAAGGGGAACGAGCTACCTCAATACCCAAGAAATATTTCAAAGGTCCCAGATCTTTCATTTCAAAACGACAAGCTAACTCGGATTTCAACAATGCAATCCCATCAACATCATCACCAGTGATAATCATATCATCAACATATAAGGACAGAAGAATAATACCATCACATGTATGCTTGAAGAAAAGAGCAGAATCATGGTTACTAGAAGTAAAACCAAGTGAAGTAAGCACAACAGAGAATTTTTCAAACCACGCACGTGGAGCTTGTTTGAGACCATACAAGGCTTTCTTAAGCTTACAAACTTCACCTTGATTATGGGGAACACCAGGAGGTGGTGTCATGTACACTTCTTCTTGGAGATCACCATTCAAAAATGCATTTTTGACATCCAATTGAGATATATGCCATTTACGCATAGAAGAAACAACAATAAGTGTACGAACAGTAGTCATCTTTGCAACAGGAGCAAATGTTTCTCCGTAATCCATACCATACTGTTGTGAAAAACCTTTAGCAACCAATCGTGCTTTATACCACTCAACAGAACCACCAAACTTTGTTTTAATTTTATAAACCCAACGCGAACCAATTGCCTGTTTACCTGTTGGTAAAGATACCAAGTCCCAAGTGTTTGTTTTATGCAAAGCAGAAAGTTCTTTAGAGTTCAGACATAGCATGCTGCCACAAGGGATCAATAACTGCCTCTTTATAGGAGCGTGGTTCAGAAATATGGTGAATAGAGGACAAAAACGATGCAAAAGCATGAGAATAAGATGAATAAACAAAGTCAGGTAACTGAGTTGACTTACGTGTACGCTGAGGATATCGAGGAGATACATGATCCACAATTTGAGGAAGCGATTGGGGTGCCGTAGGCGCATACGGAACAAAGGTATCTGGGTAGTCTCAATCTGTAGTATAAGAGAATGGATCAATATGTACAAGATCATATGTGGAGATAGTATGTGGACTAGACGGGATAGAGAAGAATGGAATATGCTCAAGAAAAAATACATGACAAGACACATATAACTTTTGATCATCGGGATCAAATCAACGATATCCCTTCTGACCTTCACCATATTCTAAGAAAACACAAATAGCTGAACGAGAAGATAACTTACTGCGCTCAACATGAGGACGAGGAACAAAACATGCACAACCAAAGACTCGTAACGAAGAATCACTAGGAGCATAACCATAAAGTTTTTGGAATGGTGACAAACCAGATGTAATGGATGATGGAATTCTATTGATACAATAGACAGCGGTAAGCACGTCTTTCCCCCATCCAATTCATTTGAACCGAACTCGATAGTAAAAGTGAGCGAAATTAGTTTCAATGATATGCCTATGTTTTCTTTCAGCAACACCATTTTGTTCAGGAGTATTTGTACAAGAAGTTTGATGCAGAGTCCCATCCAAAGCAAGCAATTTACGAAAATTATTAGAGGTGTACTCCCCACCCAAGTCACATCTAAAGTATTTTATGATAGCAGAGAATTGAGTTTTTACAAAAGCTCGAAAAGAAGTATATATGCTCAGAAAATTAGAACGATGCTTTATAAAATAAACCCAACAATAACGAGAATAATCATCAATAAAAGAGACATAATATCGAGAACCCCCCTTTGGGGAAATGGGAGCAGGTCCCCACACATCAGAATGAACCAAATCAAATGGCGCAGTAGAAGAAGAAATACTTCGATTAAAAGGTAAAGCGGAAAATTTTGCCAGTTTACAACCACTACAATCAGAAATATCATGAGATGACAATTTTTCTAATGAACCTGTAGAAGCCAAAAATCTTAAACATGACCCAAACGAGAATGCCACAAATAAAAGCTAGACGATGAAGGACTCAAACGAAAAGAAGACAAATCAACAGTAGAAGCTGCGATAGAGGGTACTCTGAGCTCATCCAAAATGTATAACTCTCCGTGCCTACGGCCTGTCCCAATCAGCTTCCAGGAATGTGGATCCTGCACACAACAAGAAGTAGGAGAGAATGATACTAAGTAACCTGAATCACATGATTGGCTAGCAAAAACAAGATTTAATGTAAGTTTGGGAATATGGTAGACATGTGGAAGAGACAATTGAGGTGTGGCTACAAATCCAATTCCTGTTAAGGGTAACAAAGTACCATCAGCAGTAACAACATGTTTAGCATTTGTTGGTGAAATGGAAGTAAAACATGATATATCAGGGGACATATGATGAAAGGCTCCAGAATCTAATACCCAAATAGATGAAGATATACCTGACGAGCTCAGAGTTGACAAACCTGAGGCAGACAGAGCATGAGACGAGGCAAGGAATTTCTGAAATTGTTCGGCAATTGTATCAGAGGCTGATTGGAGGTAAGAGTGCCAGACGTCATAGAATTGGATGAGGGTACAGGTGCAGCAGCACGAGTCAGTGGAAGTGGCCTAAAACCACGTTGATTTGGGTGAACAAACTAATTTTGTTGAGGGCGTGGAAATTTATGTTGAAAACGTTGTTGATCTCCTTTATTCAACTCGGGACATTGAGCTTTCCAATGTCCTGGTTGTTTACAGTAGCTACACTCAATATCAGCAACCTTTGGATGAGGTCTAAAAGGAACAGAAGATGGACGAGGGGGCACATCAAGAACTGACGAAGTAGGAACATGAAGAGATCCTTTCCCTGCCTGAGACTTGAGACGTAATTCCTCTGCGAGCAATGCACTAACAACAGAATCAACAGATGGTAGAGGAATACGATGCAAAATGTTTCCACGAAGAGACTCAAAATCATCTCGAAGAGCCATCAAAAATTGAACCAATCATTGCTCCTCCCTACGAGAAATATATGGGGCAAATGCACGAAGCTCGGGAGATTCAGTAAGGGCTAATTGATCCCAAAGGTCAGTCAGAGCAGAATATAATTCTTGCACAGTCATATTTTTTTGATGAAGAGCCCGAATATCTATTTCCAACTGGTACTGTTTAGCAAAATTCGATTGAGTATATAACCGCTTCAAATGATCCCAAACTTCTTTCGCAGTATCATACTTAGCTAATTGCATACCAATAGAGTTTTCCACATAATTGTTAACCCAAGTAATGATTTTCGAATTGTTCACTTCCCAAACCTCCATCTCTTCAACAAATTTAGTATTATCTTTTTCAACAGGTTGTTTTTTTGTTCCAGAAATATAACTCCACAATTTTTTTCCTCTCAAGAAATTTCTCATCACATAACTCCAGTATGAATAATTCTTTCCATTCAAGCGTACACTAATAGACTGCAACGAATCATCCCTTTCACTAGCCATAATGACAGAAAATAAACACAAACACCAACCTTGCAACGAGATAGATCGATGCAAGCACCCAACAAAATCAAGCTAACTCTATCAAAAAGAACCCACAACAACTAATTTGATTCTTGAAACAAACCCAACCAGCTCCAAAATACTGCAAAAAATTAGAGTAAAAACAAAAACTGCAACGTACCCACTGCGAAGTCGAGAATGCTATTAAACCTTGCTCTTGATACCATGTTAGATTAATTTGTAGACATAATTATAAGAGAAAATCAAATGAGAGAACTTCATAGAACAAAAGATGTCTTCAACATTGATACAAGAAAATTACAATGACCAAACTAGATGGAGGCTTGAAGATAAAGCCCTAGGTAAGTGCTAAAAGTGAAAATACAAAACTACCCTCATAACTAATAATGCTAATTCTAACACTAACAAAAAACTCGCGCTGCAATAATCAAGCTGATCAATCTATAGTTCTTTAATTCGGTGAAGTGTTGTGAAAGTGAAACTACATGTATTTATTCATTGTTACCTAGCTCCATGAAAGTGTGACCTGGTACCTCCATTTCTCAATCTGCAGTTTTTTAATTTCGTTATAATTTTCATTCCAATGTGCTTTGGTTGTTGGTTAAGTGATTATTTGTTGAAATTTCTAGTATTTTATTTCTGTAAACTGGATTACAAGGAACTGTAACAAACTATTACAAAGAAATCGAAAATTGCAGAATAGCTGAGGCGAGTAAAAACTCTATCTCGCAAGATAAACACGCCCCGTATAAGTCTTGTGGAATGACGTGTTATCCCCAAAGATACAACAGCCTTGTCCTTGTAATAGCAAAGATCAAGCAAATTACAAGGCACCTTTCGAATCGAAATGTGCAAAACTGAGTACACTATGCAAGTACAAGAAAGAAAATGAGTATGAAAGTGTGTAATCTGAACAATAACAATGCTCCTATTTATAGGACTTCCAACCAGGTCTTGGGGTCTCTTTACTGCAGGGCGGTAACTCCAGATAATGGGTTGTAACCTCCGGTAGTGGGCACTCCTTCAATGACCACTATGTCAGTAACTTCCAAGTAGTGGGGTGAGTGGTGTTGTTCCATTATAAAAGTCGCGTTTTCGCTTTACTTTTAAGTTGCAACTTTATTTGTTTTTATTCTCCAAAAATAAAAAACAAATATTTTCTCAGGTAAAACTAGGCCACCATCCGGTCCGGACACGGACACGGGCACGGCTCGGGCGATCGATCGCCACAAGTATGTGGCCTTGCCCACCACACCTCACATGTGTATAGTTATTTCATCTTGCACACTCTTATACACCCACTTACTTATATATGGAATAAAATTAATATTTTATTCCCATGTGGATGGTGTCTTTTCACCTTCCCGTCATCCATTATCCCATTTCAAAGTGACTATCTTGTAGATTTTATTTCTCACTCACCACTAAATGGTTTTGAGAAGTTAAATATACCACACTCATCTACTCGAAACGTAGAATTTTATTTTAATATTTAATTCCTCCAAAATTAAATAATTAGTCACTAAAAAATTGGTCAAAATTAGGTATCAACCATTACTTCTCAAACCAATTTCCAACAATCCCCCACATGAGTGGAAATCAAATGCACATGAAAATACGGACTCTTGTACTCAGTTTAATTGAAACCATATTGTATCGGGACGTAGTTTGCGACTTTGAACCTTCCTTTGTAAATATCATCGGATATACCGGCCTAGTGGACGCAATGCCTTGAACTATTCCTCCTTCGTACACACTAGTCAATGACATTTACACAATATGACTTCTCATCACATTTCGTTCTTGATTGTGTCCTTTTTGGCCATGGACAACATCTTTGGATTCATAAGTGTTACATTGAAGCAGCCCTCACTTCTCACTTATATAGGTGATCTCTCTTGACCGAGTCAATTTATCATTAAAAGTCCTTATGACTTAACCTTACCACAACCAACAAGTTTATTGCACTTGTTTTGCCTTCTAGGGATGGGTTAACTGATTTACAAGTGCTTAACCGAACTTTTAAAGCTTAGTTTTCCCATTGAACCAAGTTCTTGGGATCTCCAATACCAAGGTTGGGTTACCACTTTAATCATTCTTTAAATTGTGGATTTTAATCCCATTCCCTCTAGCAATTTACTCAATTGATCTCTGTTAAGCCCTTTCGTGAGCGGATCCGCTATGTTATCCTTTGACTTTACATAGTCAATTGATATAACACCATTAGAGATCAATTGTCTTATGGTATTATGTCTACGACGGATGTGTCTAGACTTACCGTATACATATTACTTTGTGCTCTCCCTATAGTAGCTTGACTATCACAAAGTGAATCATCACAGAGGCACTGGCTTTTTCCAAAGATGGAATATCTTCTAAGAAATTACGAAGCCACTCAACTTCTTCCTGACTTTATCAAAAGCTATAAACTCGTATTCCATGGTGGATCTAGCTATACAAGTCCGCTTAGTGGATTTCCACGATCTTCGCTCCTCCTCCAATAGTAAATATATATCCACTAGTGGAGTAGGAGTCCTTTGAATCTGAAATCCAGCTAGCATCACTATACCCTTCAAGTACTGGAGGGTATTTCGAGTAGTGTATTCCATAACTCAGGGTGTATTTTAGATATCTTAGTACCCTAGTTAGTGTTTTCCAATGCTCTTGGCTTGGATTGCTTGTATACCTACTCAACTTGTTTACAGGATAGGCAAGATCTGGACGTGTACAATTTGTAATGTACATCAAACTTCCTATCACCTTCGAGTATTCCAACCGAGCTCTTGGTTCACTTTATTTACTACCGTTTTATGCTCAAATCAATGGGCGTTTTGCATAGTGGACCATCAAAAGCATTGAACTTCTTGAGCACTTTCTCCACATGGTGGGATTGTGTCAAGCTAATTCCTTCAGATGTTTTGCCAATTTTGATTCCGAGAATCATATCAAAGAATTCCCATGTCTTTCATGTCAAAATTTCTTTTTAACATTTTCTTAGTGTCCATGATTATATCATGACTACTACCCATTATTAACATATCGTCTACGTATAGACAAACTATGACAAATGCATTTGACATGCCTTTAACATAAACACATTTGTCACATTCGTTGATTTTAAAGCCATTTGACAACATCGTTGTGTCAAATTTAAGATGCCACTGTTTTGGAGCTTGTTTAAGTCCATACAACGATCTTATCAATTTGCACACCTTTTTCTCTTGACCGGGTGCTACAAATCCTTCAGGTTGTTCCATATATATTTCTTCTTCCAATTCACCATTTAAAAACGTAGTTTTTACATCCATTTGGTGAATATCGAGATTGTGCAAAGCAGCAATCGCAATAAGCACTCGAATGGATGCAATTCTTGTTACATGTGAATATGTATCAAAGAAATCACTTCCTTCTTTTTGTTTGAAGCCTTTAGCCACTAACCTGGCTTTATATTTATCAATAGTTCCATCAGCCTTATATTTCTTTTTTAATATCCATTTACACCCTAAAGGTTTACTACCTGCAGGGAGATCAACCAACTCCCAGGTATGATTTTGTAAAATGGATTCTATTTCACTATTGATGGCTTCTTTCCGAGCGAGCATCTGGACTAGACAGAGCCTCTTTAACAAAGATTTCTCACCGTCTAATAAGTAAGTGACAAAATCAGACCAAATGATGTAGCAGCTTTAGTCCTTTTACTTCGTCTTGGTCTTCATTCTCTTGTGAAGAACTACTTACTTTCTCATAAGTTCTTTTGTTAGAACTTATTCCAACCCTTTCTTTACAAGGATATACATTTTCAAGAAATATTGCATTTCTTGATTCAATTATGGCACCTTCAGAAATTTCTGGATTTTCTGACTTGTGTACCAAGAACCGATATGCACTACTGTTGTATGCATATCCTATAAAAATACAATCAACCGTCTTAGGGCCAATTTTGACTTGTTTAGGTTCAGGTATTGCTACCTTAGCCAAACACCCCCACACTTTAAGGTATTTATAAGATGGCTTATGATTTTTCCACAATTCATAAGGTGTCTTGTTTTTCCCTTTGAGTGGGATTTTATTTAAAATGTGGTTTCTTTGTCAAAACAACTTTTCCCCCACATGTTCGAGGTAGTCCGAACTAATCAACATGGCATTCATCATTTCTTTTAAAGTTCGATTTTTACGTTCAAAGAATGCCATTAGATTGTGGTGAATATGGTGCGAGTTTGATGAATTATTCCCCACTGGTCACATAATTCTTCAAAAGGTGCAACATATTCTCCACCTCTATCACTCTGAATTATTTTAATTCGGCTCCCAAGTTGATTTTCAACCTCATTTTTATAATTTTTGAAAGCTTCCAACGCTTCATCTTTGCTTCTTAATAAATATAAGTAGCAAAATCTTGTGCAATCATCAATAAAAATGATGAAGTATTTTTTTACCACCTCTAGTTTGCACAAATTTCAGATCACATATATCAGTATGTATCAATTCTAGAGGTATTGTATTTCTTTCCACAGAATGAAAAGGTAACTTAGCCATTTTAGCTTCAATACAGATTTCACATCTCTTTTGAGAATCAATTTTTGAAGTTGGAAGTAATTCCAAGTTCATTAATCTTTTTATAGCATTTAGATTAACATGCCCTAATCTAACATGCCACAAATCAAAATACTCAAGCATATAAACAGAAGTAGGCTCAATTTTATTGATGCTTGAATCGGTTACACGAATCGCCATTACATTCATTTTGAACAAAATCAGTTATACGAGATAACCTTTTCCTAGAACTGTCCAAACTTAGTTAAAATAAACTTTTCGACTCAAACATAAGTCTAAAACCATGGTTTACAAGAAGAGATCCCGACACTAGATTCTTCCTGGATTTACGGGACATGAAGAACATCCTTCGAGGAAGCGGCTCTTTTCCGTAGTGAGCTTGAACCACGTTGCCAAAACCTGCAACATCGAAGAGGAAGAATTACCCATATTAAGTTTTCTACCCGTACAAGGGGTGTAGGTAGAGAATGCATCCTTGTCGAACGACATGCCGAGTGGCCCCCGTCAATATACCACTCCCTTGGATTATCCACAAGATTTGCCTCAAAAACCACCGCAGATAGATCCATATCGCCGGTTCTTGGATCATACCACGTGCTCAACCACATTAGCATTAGTCAAGCTGTCTATATTTTGGTTTTTTAGGAAGCCGACATGACCCCTTAGCCATGTGGTTGGGCTTTCCACAATTGTGACAATTTCCTCGTAAACGGTTTTTTTTTTTACGTGCTTCTTTCCCTTGTAGTTGTTGTTGTTATTGTCACGTTTCCTTTTCTTTCATTACTTAGAATCGCCATGTTCTAGCAAATTCGCCTTTGCATCAACAAAGACACCCTTTTCAAACCTTGAATCTAATTTTCGATTGCCTTCCTCAATTCGTAACGCATAATTAGATCTTCAAGATTTATTTCTTTTCGCTTGTGCTTCAAATAATTTTTGAAGTCTTTCCATCCAGGTGGCAACTTTTCAATCATGCACGCCACTTGGAAAGCTTCATCCAATTGCATTCCTTCTGCACGAATATCGTGCATAATTAATTGCAATTCTTGAGCTTGATCCATGACAGTTCTAGAATCCACCATTTTGAAATCTAGAAACCTGCCAACCACGAACTTCTTGGAACCAGCGTCCTCAGTTCGGTACTTCTTTTCCAAAGAATCTCGTAGTTCTTTGGAAGATTTCACTTCACCGACACATTGTATAGCGAGTCGACATCCATTTAGGGCGTAGTTGCGGCACGTGAAGTCACCCCGCCCCAAGCATCAAAGGCAAGACGTTTTTCATTATTGGTTTCATTTTCTTCCACCACCGGTGGATCCTCCTTCGTGAACTTAGCGAGGCTCGGCGTAGTCGATATAAAAACAAAGATCTTGATTGCCATCTTTTGAAAGCGACACGAAAATTTTTCTCGCTTCTCAAAGCCAAGCCAGGGAGCGAGGAACATTCACCCTTGAAGTAGACGCCATCGTTTACGAAAACAAAAGTTGTTTATCTTGCGTTGTTGAAATTTCTGGGTTTTATTTACGTCAGAACTGGATTACAAGGAACTGTAACAAAACTATTACAAAGAAATCGAAAATTGCGAATAGCCGAGTAAAAACTCTATCCGCAAGATAAACACGCCCCGTATAAGTCTTTTAATGAACAGGCGTGTTATCCCCAAAGATATAACAGACTTAGTCTTTGTAATAGCAAAGATCGCAAATTAAAAGGCACCTTTCGAATCGAAATGTGCAAAATCGAAAGTACACTATGCAAGTACAAGAAAGAAAATGAGTATGAAAGTGTGTAATCCGAACAATAACAATGCTCCTATTTATAGGACTTCCAACCAGTCTTGGGGTCTCTTTCTTTGCAGGCGGAACTCCGATAATGGGATGTAACCTCCGGTAGTGGGCACTCCTTCAATGACCACTATGATGTAACTTCCAAGTAGTGGGGCCGAGTGGTGTTTTTCCATTATAAAAGTGCGATTTCACTTTTAAGTTGCAACTTTATTTGTTTTTATTCTCCAAAAAAATAAAACACCAGAGCAAGAAGGAGAACAAGCTAAATATTTTCTTGAAATGGGCACTTTCACTGCTGCCCATCAAAGCTAAAACCAGCTTATTTTACAGAAAATAAACCCTCTGTTTTTCTGCACCAGAGCAAGAAGGAGAACAAAAAAGGATCACCCCATAGTACCTGTAAGTTCCTTACTCTGTTTATTGTTTTAATGCATGAGCATAATAGAGCTAGGTTCCGATCAGGTAGTGATGCAGACGGAAGCGCGTGAACAACAAAGAACACAAATACTACCATTGATTCGTAAGAATACCGCAAGTATTGAACAATTGAAGAAGAGATAAATCTCAAAACTTAATAATAATTCAACCTCCCTAAAAATAATAACAAAATAACTATTTATAGGATTGAACTCCTACAATAATAAAATTCCTAACTATTTAAAACTCTTAAAATATAATAAAAGAACCCACTAATAATAATCTTAATAAATACTAATATATCTTTAAATTTTATCTCAAATCTTATCTCCATCATTCTCTCCGGGATCGAAGTGATTCATCCTCGAATTAGAAGGAAGATTTGCACTGGGAGAATTTTCAAACCATGGAGAGGCACGAGGAGGGCGAGATGGAAAAATAGGTGAATAGCAACATGCATTCGAATAGGATCAAAAACAAAATAATCCAAATTCAACTTTAGAAAGTCATATCCACTTTGCCAAATCAATGACCTAGTTCAAGTATATCCATCCGACCATTCTTTAACTGTATAGTTAGCATCTTCTTCACTTTTGGACTCTACAAAGCCTTGATGAACAATTGTGATGGTTTCCGTAGGAACATACACATGGACAACTCGTTTTGCTTGCACAAACGACTCTTTGTAAATAAACCAACAATGATACCCATGAACAATTGGTCCGTCGAGTGGTGTAGGATTCGAAAAAAAATTAAATATTGCGTTTATCGATTTTGAAGTAATTTCCTTAATTTCAAAATCTTTTCCAACATCCTCAATTTCTATATCAAAAATTGGTGGTTCATTATAACCAACACCCTCCTCATTAAATTTCGGTGGTTTTTCATAGTCAACCGTCGAAATTATGTCGTCACCTTCTTTATCAAAGATAGGTGGACCATCATAACCACCAATCTTCTCGTCAAAATTTAGAGATTCGTCATAAATAATCTTCGGTATAGTGTCATCGCTTTCTTCATAAAAATTGGTGGTCTATCGTAACCACCATTTTTAGTATCACCAGAAAGTAAATCATCCATGTCCGTGGAATGTGTTTCCAATGCTGTGAACTGGATGGGCATAATATCGGAGGCACAATCACAACCACCAAGCAATCGTTTTTCAACAAGTCTCTTGATTTCTTGAAATTATATGCGCACAATATGGAATTATTTTATCAGCAAATCGATCTGCTGACGGATCTGTGCAGTGTCGTTCATGCACTATGGATTCAGTCTGGGCAACATGGTTCAGGGAGCATAGACTGGTCTCCGAATACCAACTGATGCAGATGGAAGCGCGTGAACAATAAAGAACACAAATACTATCGTTGATCCGTAAGAATTCCGGAAGTATTGAACAATTGAAGAAGAGATAAATCTCAAAACTTAATAATAATTCAACCTCCTTATAAATAATAACAAAACAACTATTTATAGGATTAAACTCCTACAATAATAAAACTCCTAACTATTTAAAACTCTTAAAATATAATAAAAGAACCCACTAATAATAATCCTAATAGATACTAATATATCTTTAAATTTTATCTCAAATCTTATCTCCATCAGGTAGGAAGAAACCCCATTTTGATATATTTATATTTATATATATATAGCAGTTTACATCGGTTATGATACCAACCGATGCAGAATCTGATTTTCCAAGAAATACTCCAAAAAATAGTAAAAATATTTTAGACCGATCGGGAGTATTAGGACAACATATTGTTTCGATGTAAAAAACCATTGATACAAAATCATTAAATGTGTTGTCCAATTTTATCGAAAATAAACTTGAAAAATACTCCTAAAATATTAAAACCATTGTAAATCATTTAGGAGTATTTGGACAACCCTTAAAAAACATTGTTTTGGTGTAAAAACAAAATCATCAAAATCATGATAAAACCATTTATCAAACAGAGCTAACACATTTTCCAAGTGTTCAGCTAAACGTTTATAACTTAGTTGTCCCATTGAACCAAGGTCTTGGGATCTCCAATTCACAAGTTTGGGTTACCGCTATTAACATTCTTTATTTTGTGGATTTAAACTCGTTCCCCTTAACAATTTATACAATGGTATCGATTTATGCTTTTGTAAGCGGATCCGCAAGGTTTTTCTTTGACTTCACGTAGCCAACCGAAATAACCCCATTCGAAATCAACTGTCCAATGGTATTGTGTCTTCGATGAATATGTCTAGACTTACCATTATACATACTACTTTGTGCTCTTCCAATTGCTGATTGACTATCACAATGTATCAAAACAGCAGGCACTGGCTTATTCCAACAAGGAATATCCTCTAAGAGGTTTCTAAGCCATTTTGCTTCTTCTCCAGCTTTATCTAAAGCAATGAACTCGGATTCCATAGTGGATCGAGCTATGCACGTCTGCTTAGAATACTTCTACGACACCGCTTCTCCAGCAATTGTGAAAACATATCCAGTTGTGGACTTGAAGTCTTTTGTGTCTGATATCCAATTGGCATCACATTATCCTTCTAATACTGGTGGATATCTCGTATAAAGTATTCCATAGTTCATGGTATATTTTAAGTATCTAAGTACCCTTGTCACGGCTTTCCAGTGATCTGTACTCGGGTTACTTGTGAACCTACTTAACTTACTCATTGAATATGCAATGTCTGGACGTGTACAATTTGTTAAGTACATCAGACTGTCAATTACCCTTGCATATTCCAGCTGAGAAACTGGTTCGCCTCTATTCTTGGCCAAGTGTAGACTTAGATCTATAGGTGTCTTAGCCGGAGGACTATCAAAAGAATTAAAATTTCTATGTATGCTTTCAACAGAATGGAATTGTGACAAGACAATTCCATCTGAAGTTCTAGAGATTTTAATCCCTAATATAATACCAGATAATCCCATATCTTTCATGTCAAAGTTCTTCTTTAACATGTTCTTTGTATTCATGATTAATTCATGACTACTACCCATAATCAACATATCATCTACATAAAGGCATACTATGACATAATCATTTGCAGTACCTTTAATGTAGACACACTTGTCACATTCATTGATCTTGAAACTGTTTGACTTCATAGTCGAGTCAACTTTTCATGCCATTGCTTAGGTGCTTGTTTTAGTCCATAAAGTGAGTTAACAAGTTTACACACCTTTTGCTCTTGACCGGGTGTAACGAACTCCTCGGGTTGTTCCATATTAATCTCCTCTTCAAGCTCACCATTCAAAAAGGCAGTCTTCACGTCCATTTGATGTATCTCAAGGTTATGCAAAGCTGCAATAGCAATGAGAACACGAATAGACATGATCTTTGTAACAGGAGAATATGTATCGAAAAAGTCATATCCCTCATTTTCTCTAAACCCTTTAGCTACCAAACGGGCTTTGTACTTATCTATAGATCCATCTGCTTTATACTTCCTTTTAAGGATCCACTTGCATCCCAAAGGTTTGCAACCCAGTGGGAGATCAACCAAATCCCAAGTGTTATTTTGCGTGATGGAATCTATTTCATTATTGATAGCTTCTTTCCGCAGAGAGCTTCGGACTGACAAAGCTTCTTGAATAGTTCTTGGTTTGTTTTCAAACATATAAGTTAGACTGAGCTACTTTTGTCCTTTTACTGCGTCTTGGTTCCTCTTCATCATCACTTTGAGGTAACCTTGCATTTTCATAAGTTCATTTACTCAAACTTTCTTCTTTCCTTTCTTTATTCGGAAAGATATTCTCGAAGAATACAGCATTCCTTGATTCAATGATCATACCTTTATTTATATCAGAATAGCTGACTTGTGTACAAAAAATGATATGCACTACTATTGTTAGCAATCCAATGAAAATGCAATCGATCGTCTTCAAACCGATTCTAACTTGTTTAGGCTTAGGTACTTCGACTTTAGCCAAACACCCCCACACTTTAAGGTATTTGTATGACAAGTTACGTCATTTCCATAACTCATATGGAGTTTTATTTTTACCTTTGTGTGGGATCTTATTAAAAATGTAGTTTGCAGAAAGTATGGCTTCCCCCCACAAGTTTTGGGGTAAGCCAGAACTTATCAACATCGCATTCATCATCTCCTTAAGAGTATAATTTTTGTGTTCTGCTACACCATTTGATTGAGGTGAGTAGGGAGCTGTTGTTTGATGAATTATACCCGCTTTCGAGCAGAATTCTACAAAGGGAGCAACATACTCTCCGCCTCTATTACCTCGAATCATCTTAATTTTCAAATTAAGCTAATTTTCAACTTCATTCTTATAAATTTTAAAAGCTACTAAAGCTTCATATTTGCTTTTCAAAATATATACATAGCAATATCTTGTACAATCGTCTATGAACGTTATAAAGTACTTTTTCCCACCTCGAGTTTGCACAAGTTTTAAATCACACACATCTGTATGAATTTTCTCGAGTGGTTTGGTACTTCTCGCTGCGGAATGAAACGATGTTTTGGCCAATTTTTCTTCAACACAAATTTCGCATTTGTCTTATGAATTGATTTTAAACATAGGTATTAATTCTACATTCACTAACATTTTAATTGTGTTGAAGTTTATGTGTCCTAATCTATCATGCCATAAATTAGAACAATCCAACAATTAAACAGAAGTAATAGTTTTATTCTTCGCCTCTTGGCGAAAAACAGACATTACAGACATCTTAAAGAGCCCTTTATCAAGGTATCCTTTACAAAGAAACTGACCATTCTTGGTCATTACAAACTTGTCGGACTCAAACACTAGTCTAAACCCAGCCTTACTAACTAAAGGATCGAAAACCAAATTCTTGCGGACATCCGGGACACGCAGCACATCCACAAGTGTAAGCTCCTTTCCGAAAGTCATCTTGAGCACAACCTTGCCAAGCCCCACGATGTTGGAAGTCGAAGAGTTTTCCATGAAAAGTTTCCTTCTTTTTATTGGAGTGTAGGAGGATAACATCTCCTTGTCGGCACATATGTGACGAGTAGCCCCGATATCTATCCACCACTCCCTTGGGTTATCCACCATTGATAAGGGTCTTTTTATGCACGTTTTATGTGTATATTTGAGTAGAATTCGAGTTATTTTATTGTTAGTTTTGTAAATTTTTTATTGTACATAGTTCATATTACTCCCGAGGTGCTTTTATTGATGTAGATTGACCATTCGGCTAATTTTGGTGAATTTCGGACCATGGATTCATGTCAAAACATACCGGGAGTTTAAGGATGCAAAAACGCCGAAATTCCAAGCCAAACGCGTCATTTCGGGGCCTTTTGGTCCAACACGGGCAGGGGTGTCGGGCAACACGGCCGTGTTCACGGGAGCTAAAAACTCGATTTTTTCGCACAAAACAGCCTCCCGACACGGCCAGGCCGTGTTCCCAACACGGCCGTGTCGGAACACGGCCTGGCCGCCGTGTTGGGAAGCACGGCCATGTCGGGGAGTGCTCGCACAATTAAACAAAGACGGCCTGGCCGTGTCGGGCGACACTGGCGTGTCCGGACCTCTTTTTGCAACTTTTCTTTGCGGAATTTGGGGAAAACTCACCAACCAACCCATTTTGGCCACTTTTGTACACTTTTAACACCCTATTTTGCTGAAACATGTCTCTATGTCCCCTCCCTCATCACTTGAATACAAGAATTCACCAACCAACAAGGAAAATGGGGTGATTGTTTAATAAGATAGAGTACTATCAATGTATTGGTTGCCTATAAAAGCCAAGGGTTGAAATTGGGAGATTCATTCATTAGATACTCAGAAAATATTCATTGTATTCATTTCATTAAGTAGAATTGGGATCAAGGGGTCTTGGAGGAGTAAGCTTGAGGCAACATCGTGGGGAAGAAGGCTCGAGCAACATCATCAAGTCAATTGAGATTTTGATAAAGATAAGTACACCATGTCTACAATGTTTACATCTTCTTGTGTAATTTATTCTTGTGTCAAAAGCATGTGTAGCTAAAACTCCTAGTGTTTGAATGTAATGAACTCTAGAATGGATTTGTGATTAAGGTGTGTATGTTTTTAATAAAATCTTCATATTTTGTGTGATTCACTTATATTATGCTTCGTTCATTCAATTGATATATGTGCAATATTGATTTGAAGTTTATTTTTCATCCGGGAAATCGAGAGATTCATGGTGAAATAGAACCTATATAAGTGAAAAGAGTTGCATGCAATCCTAGATATAGACGACATAAATCTTCCGGATTAGGGTCAAACCTAATATGGGAATTCACAAATCGTTATAATGTCAGTCTTGGGGGTTTTAACTAGAAAGAGATTTCAGTTAATCAACTTGAGATTAGAAGTTTTTCGCCTTGAGAAAGGGTTTAACTTAAATTGGGAATTTCTACGGTCCACAAGACGTGAGATTTTATTAAAAGAGGTTGGTTTTTGCTTAAGGGCTTACGGTTGTATTTTTAACTTGTCAAATCACAAAAACATTCTAGAGGATTTACATTCAAACACATTTCTATCTCTTTGATTTCTTATTTTACAAATCTTCCTTCATTTTTACAATTTATAATTTGTTTTCCTTTTTCATCAAACAAAAACTCAAAATTGTAGATTAAATAACAAAAAGACGGCAATTATTAGTACTTACAATCCTCGTGGGAATGACACTCGGTACTCAATAATCTATACTATAAAACGATAGGTGCACTTGCCTACGGTTTTAAAGGTAGCTTTTGAGCCATCAAGTTTTTGGCGCCGCTGTTTCGGGATTGTAATATTAAGAACACCTTATTTTTGTTAATTTAATCATTTTTTTTTATTTTATTTCATCATTTGTCTTTCTTTTTATCTATCTTTGTAAGTCTTGGATTACACTTATCCTCTTTATTTACCGCAGTGCATGCCTACTCGTCGAATTTGGAAGCGCGACACCGCCGATAGCAACACAGAGGAAAGTATTAATACGTGCACCACGAGGAGGATATTAACGAAGGCAAGGATCCCAATATGGCGGATGAACAAAGAAAGAACCATGTACGATCGCCAAGCCGTCTATGGACGGCACATCATCTAGTATCGTAAGGCCCGGTTGCGACCAATAATTTTGAAATCAAACCGAATGTCATTCAAATGGTGCAACAATTTGTTCAATTCGACGACCTACCGGATGAAGATCCCAATAATCATATCGCAAATTTCCTTGAAATTTGCGATACCTTCAAAATAAATGGAGTCTCGATGATGCCATCCGCTTACGCCTGTTCCCATTTACTCTCCCGGGACAAAGCAAACAATGGCTAAACACTTTACCGAAGGAACAATCACAACATGGAACATTATGGCGTAAAAGTTCCTTCAAGTATTTTCCACCCGCCAAAACCGCACGATTGAGGAATGAAATCTCTTCATTCACTCAAGAAGATGACGAGACCTTGTACGACACTTGGGAGAGATTCAAAGAATTGTTGCGGAAATGCCCACACCATGGCCTACCTATTTGGATGCAAGTCCAAACATTTTATAATGGGCTACTTTCTCGCAACAAGACAAATGATCGATGCAATCAATGCCGGGGAACTCTTAATAACAAAACGCCGAAGCCGCTCGAGGATTTGATTGAGGGAATGGCCATGAACGGCTACCAATGGCAATCCATACGAGGTAAAACTAACAGGTCAGTTGGTGTGTATAATGCAGATGCGGTAGTTACGCTCGCCGCACGTGTCGAAGCATTGACCCAAAAGATCGACGATCTAGCAGCTCCTAAACCACCACCACCGCATGTTTTTTCTTGTGAAACTTGTGGGGATTGCATAATCATCGATTGCCCACACACAATACCTCACACCGAACATGCTAATTACGTTGGGAATCAAGGCAAAAATTACCCAAGTAATCCTTACAAAGAACACATATAATCCTGGGTGGCGACAACATCCTAATTTTGGTTGGGGAAATCAAGGTCAACCACGACCTAATCCCAATCCTCGATCTACACACGTCTCCGGATTTCACCAAATCAAGGTAAGCCTAACTTGGAAGATCTTATAACAAAATTTGTGCAATCAATGATACCGATTCCAAAGCGGAAACATCCTTGAGAAATCAAGAGGCATCTATCCATAATCTGAAAACCAAATAGGCCAGATTGCGAAGATGATTTCGAAAGGCCACAAGGTAGTTTGTCGGGTAATCGAGCCAAACCCAAGGGGAGCACGTAAAGGCAATCACCATCGCTTCTCCACATGAGCATGATTATGCCAATGCCGCCATGCGAAATACATGGAGGATGACATGCCCAAAGAAAAATCTCATGAAAAAGGAGGTTGCGAATACAAGCCCAAGATCCTTACCGAGTCTAACCGAAGAAGATAGAAGGGAGGACAAATTTGGTAAGTACCTTAATTCTTTCAAACAATTACATGCCAATATTCCATTTGTTGACCCTCCTTCAAAGCATGTTAGGGATCTTAATGACATCATTCCTAGTGAAAATAAGCTTAACAAATTATCAAATGTGCAATTGAATGATAAATGTCCTTCCAATGAACTACCACAAAAATTTAATGATCCAGGAAGCTTTATTATCCCTTGCACAATTGATGATTTACCTGTTGATAGGGCACTAGCCGACTTGGGAGCTAGTATCAATGTGATGTCTTATGAAACATTTAAGCATGCAGATTAGGTGAACTTAAACCTATTAGGATGGACATTCAATTAGCCGATAAATCGATTAAACATCCTAGAGGTATTATTAATGATGTGTTAGTCAAGATTGACAAATTCGTGTTTCCAGTCGATTTCGTTATTCTTGACATGCATGATAATTTAGAAGTTCCCTTAATTCTAGGGCGTCCCTTTTTGGCTACCGCTAAATCTCTCATTGATGTGCATGATGGAAAACTTACTTTGAAAGTAGGGGGTGAACAAGTTATCTTTAAAATTCCTTTGAGAAATCCTATAAATGATACTTGTTTTCCTATAAACTTGATTGAGACAAGGATAAATGATTCTTTGCTTGATATGTATTCTAATAAATCCTTGAAAGTATGTGATGTTCAATGTGCAAAAGTTTCCACAGATAAATCCCATTTTGAGAATAACATGCAGAAAAATAGGACCATGAAGGTCAATTGTTCGAAAATCGATACGGGTGGCGATGTTGTTCAAAGAGATAAAACTTTTCATAAGTTCAAGGCTCCGCCGATTAAATCTTCACATTTAGGTGAAATGGTCCAGCTATACGACGTTAAAGAAGCGCTAACCGGGAGGCAACCCGATGTTTGTGTGCAATTGTTTTCATTTTTTTTATTTCTTTATTTTCTTTCAAAATAATCACAAGTCCTTAGAGTCATCTTCAAATCAAAAAAAAAAAAAAAAACTCTTGAGCTTCTTCTTGCTTGTCCTAATTGGGAATATTTGAGATTTCACGGTATTCGAGTTGTGTGTTGCTTAACTTTGATTAGGTATGAAGATGCCGTTGAAGGTCCCATACCAAAACAACCCAATGGTCGCTCAACACCGATTCCACTATTGTAGTAAGGTCGTATTTTTCTTTTTTTCCACCTCTTTTATATCATTCTAATTTCTTTGTTTTTTTGAGTGTTTTGTGTGTGTTTGTCCATTTTTTCTTTCACATTGAGGACAATGTGAATCTTAAAGTTGGAGGTGGGTACAATAACATTTTCGAATGCTTGTGTGTTTGTTTTCAAGAGATGTGATTTTTTTTTAACAAATTGAGTATTTGCTAGTCAATAACTTGCCCAATTATACCTATATTAACTTGTTAATTTGTGTTTTCAATGTGAAGCAATTGATTGTCTAGGATAGATTGACGTGGATGCGGGCTAAATTTTGACGAGATTTCCAACACCATAAATATTTGATGTGTTAAGGCATATACGACGGTACTTAGTGCTATGAACTTCCGAGAACTCATGATTTAGTAGTGGTTAACTAGTTGTTAAACCAAGCTTGTGAATAAAAAAAGAAAAAAGAGAAAATGAAAAAAAAAAAAAGAAAAAGAAAAAGAAAAAAAAAACGGACCAATCGAGGTTATACTCCTCTATTTGTTGTTGCTTAGTAACTAGGAGCATTCATGAGCCCCATGTTTGTCTTTTACATAAAACGGCGACACGAATATGAGTATGGGAAACCACCCTAGGAGTGTTTGAACAAATTCAAAATATAAACCTAGTGGAAGCATGTCTCGAAAGGTCCCAAAAAAAAAAAAAAAAAAGAGAACAAAAAAAAAAAAGGGAGAATGAATACTCCTTGACTTCTCATTCCAATAAAGATCAAGAAGCTTGGTTATATGACTAGTAAGCTAACTACTATGATCCATTGAGTTCTTGTATTTTCATAGCATTATTGAATTGAAGTTGTTCATAACTATCAATATTTGTGGCGTGATGATTTCAAGTCTCAATAATGCCTACGATATTACGGTCTTTCTTGACGTTCGATCGCTTTGCAAAATATTTTTTTTTTTCTTGAATGGTTAATTCGGGTTGAGAAGGCTAAGAACTTGACTGCTTGTGTTCAATGTGTTGAAAAAGAAAAAAAAAAAAAAAAAAAATTTTGTGTTGTGATTTATTGAATCCCTCTTTTTGATATAATGTTTTGCTTGAGGACAAGCAAAGTTCAAAGTTGGAGGTGGTTTGATAAGGGTCTTTTATGCACGTTTTATGTGTATATTTGAGTAGAATTCGAGTTATTTTATTGTTAGTTTTGTAAATTTTTGATTGTACATAGTTCATATTACTCCGAGTGCTTTTATTGATGTAGATTGACCATTCGGGGCTAATTTTGGTGAATTTCGGACCATGGATTCATGTCAAAACATACCGGAGTTTAAGGATGCAAAAACGCTCGAAATTCCAAGCCAAACGCGTCATTTCGGGGCCTTTTGGTCCAACACGGCAGGGTGTCGGCAACACGGCCGTGTTCGGCGAGCTAAAAACTCGATTTTTCGCACAAAACAGCCTCGACCGCGACACGGCCAGGCCGTGTTCCCCAACACTCTGGCCGTGTCCAGAACACGGCCTGGCCGTGTTGGGAAGCACGGCCATGTCGACGGAGTGCTGCACAATTAAACAAAGACGGCCTGGCGTGTGTCGGGCGACACTGGCGTGTCCGGACCTCTTTTTGCAACTTTTCTTTGCGGAATTTGGGGAAAACTCACCAACCAACCCATTTTGGCCACTTTTGTACACTTTTAACACCCTATTTTGCTTTGAAACATGTCTCCATGTCCCCTCCTCATCACTTGAATACAAGAATTCACCAACCAACAAGGAAAATGGGGGTGATTGTTTAATAAGATAGAGTACTATCAATGTATTGGTTGCCTATAAAAGCCAAGGGTTGAAATTGGGAGATTCATTCATTAGATACTCGAAAAATATTCATTGTATTCATTTCATTAAGTAGAATTGGGATCAAGGGTCTTGGAGGAGTAAGCTTGAGGCAACATTGGGGAAGAAGGCTTGGAGCAACATCATCAAGTCAATTGAGATTTTGATAAAGATAAGTACACCATGTCTACAATGTTTACATCTTCTTGTGTAATTTATTCTTGTGTCAAAAGCATGTGTAGCTAAAACTCCTAGTGTTTGAATGTAATGAACTCTAGAATGGATTTGTGATTAAGGTGTGTATGTTTTTAATAAAATCTTCATATTTTGTGTGATTCACTTATATTATGCTTCGTTCATTCGAATTGATATATGTGCAATATTGATTTGAAGTTTATTTTTCATCCGGAAATCGAGAGATTCATGGTGAAATAGAACCTATATAAGTGAAAAGAGTTGCATGCAATCCTAGATATAGGACGACATAAATCTTCCGGATTAGGGTCAAACCTAATATGGGAATTCACAAATCGTTATAATCTTTGTCTTGGGGGTTTTAACTAGAAAGAGATTTGATTAATCAACTTGAGATTAGAAGTTTTTCGCCTTGAGAAAGGGTTTAACTTAAATTGGGAATTTCTACGGTCCACAAGACGTGAGATTTTATTAAAAGAGGTTGGTTTTTGCTTAAGGGCTTACGGTTGTATTTTTAACTTGTCAAATCACAAAAAACATTCTAGAGGGATTTACATTCAAACACATTTCTATCTCTTGATTTCTTATTTTACAAATCTTCCTTCATTTTTACAATTTATAATTTGTTTTCCTTTTTCATCAAACAAAAACTCTGAAAATTGTAGATTAAATAACAAAAAGACGGCAATTATTAGTACTTACAATCCTCGTGGGAATGACACTCGGTACTCAATAATCTATACTATAAAACGATAGGTGCACTTGCCTACGGTTTTAAAGGTAGCTTTTGAGCCATCAACCATATTGGCTTCAAACACAATAGCGGTGAGATCGAGCTCCGGCATGTCTATTGGAATAGACTTGTCCTCCGTCACATTGGCTTGTTGGTTGCCACTTTGATTGCCCTTTTCGGATGTCGGCAATCCTTGGCCATGTGGTTTGGTTTGCCACAGTTGTAGCAATTCCCCTTGAATTTCTTGGCCTTCCCCTTGTCTTTTACGAAATGCTTTCGTTTCTTGCTAGTGCTTGATTCAGCAAGGTTGGCCTTGGCCTCCATTCCAAACTTACTGGACTTCACTTTGGGTTTTAGATTGTCTTTTTCAATCCGAAGTCGAACAATTAGATCTCTTAGCCCCATATCTTTGCACTTTGTGCTTTAAGTAGTTCTAAAATCCTTCCACAATGGTGGCAATGTTTCGATTATTGCAGCTACTTGGAAAGACTCATTCAGAATAATCCCTTCAGACACTAAGTCGTGAAGTATGATCTGAATTTCTTGGACTTGGCTGATCACCGGTGATGGGGGCCTATTTAGATCGACCTACCTCTGGGCCTGATGAAAGACCTGGGCCAAGGGTGGCCTTAGGCTGGGCTGACCTCTTGGCACCGGGCCGACCTATGTTGACTGGGCCGATTTGTGATGAATGGGCCAACCTAAGGGCCTACCGACATGTTGGGTTGGACCCTCGATTGGGCCAACCTAAGGGCCTATCGGCATGTTGGGATGGACCCTCGATTGGGCCAACCTAAAGGCCTACCGACCTGTTGGTCTGGACCCTCGATTGGGCCAACCTAAGGGTCTACCGACCTATTGGGCTTGATAGGTATGGCCCAATTCGGACTAGGTCTGTGTGTTAATTAGGGTTTTAGTATGGCTTGACGCCCACGCAACCCTAATTCCAAAACCTATAAAAGGGGCACAAGTAAGGTACGCTGCTAGTTAGACTCTGGATACACTTCTATACATTTTACTATTCGATATTTCCTCTCTGTGAAACGATACTGACTTGAGCGTCGGAGTGGGTACGCCGGAAAACCCTTCCGGCTCCCCTTCTAACGATTGTGTTGCACGTTCTTAGGTCAGTCGTGTGGTGGAGCGTGGATTATTGGGCGGTGATATTTCTAGTACCGACCAATTGGCACCGTCTGTGGGAACTTTGATTTTTAAGACATGAGTTTAAGGTAGTTATGGAGGATGTACGACGAAATTTGGAGAATGACCTGGATGAGGTTCCAATTGAGACGTCGGGAGTGGTGACTGGGAAGCGCGGATGCCCGCCACCTGCACCTGGTGTGGGAGTTGGTTGCCCTCCGCAAGGGGTGGCCGGAGTTGCTGATCCCGTGATAGGAGTGAATGGTTTAGGACCTGGTTTCTTCCAACATATGGTTTCCTACATCAAGGCCGTTGTGGAAGAGGCCGTGGATAGTCGGATGCGAGAGGTGGTTCAGCCTGCGGCGATGGCTCAGGCCGGACCTGGGCATGAGATGAGCCCCCCCCCCCCCGACTGGGGGAGAGCAGGGTCAAAGGTCACTAGTGTTGGAAGAGGAGACCGCCTCCATGGCCTTTACCCAAACGGCCACGGAGACGGATCAGGATTGGAGTGAGAGATTGGATGATTTACATAGGGAGATGAGGGAGCGGAAGAAGAAGGTGTCTGGAGGTGGCTCAGGCCGATCAAGGAGGGGAACTCCTTTCTCAGCAGAGATTATGGTTGATGAACTCCCCCCTTCGTATCGTGTGCTGAACTTTGAATATGATGGCACCACTGATCATTGGGATCATCTGTGCCATTTGAAAATGCAGCGATGCTCCATAGGTTCTCCGACGGAGTAATGTGCCGGATGTTTTTGACCACACTGACTAAGTCAGCCCAACAATGGTTTAGTCAGTTGTTGCCAAGTTCAATCAGGAATTTTGACGAATTCAGCTATATGTTCTTGCACCAATTTACCAGTTGCAGGAGGTATCAGAAAATGCCGTTGACTTTGTTCAGTATCAAGCAACGGGAAGATGAGGGGTTAAGGAGCTACATTCAGAGGTTTACGTAGGCAAAGTTGGAGGTGCCTTCGGCAACTCAGGATATCTTGGCTAATGCTCTGGCCCAAGTTTTGAAAGATGGGGATTTCTTTGAATCCCTCGTGATAGAGCCGGCGCGCACGTTTGACGAGCTCCTGGCAAGGGCTGGAAAGTACATCAATCTGGAGGAGGCTAGGAAGATGAAGCGCGAATAAGGGAGTAAGAGAAAGGAGAGGAGATATGAAAAAGATGAAAGAGCTCCCAGTAAGAAGCCTAACCTCCCCAAGGTTGAGCTGATAGGGGGAAGGCCTAGGTATGAGAAATATACACCCCTGGTGGCTCCCCAGGGGGATGTTTTCATTGCGATTGAGCGTCATCCAGATTTGAGGTGGCCAAAAACTTATGCTGAGACACCCAGGAAGGAGAAGTGCAAAGAATTTTGTAGGTTCCACTATCAGTGTACCCATTTGAAAGATGAGATAGAGAGGTTGATCCAGGCGGGTCACCTGAAGGAGTTTGTATATGTGGATAAGAGGAAGTCTAAGGGTAATTATCGTGCGAAATAATAGTTACCAGCAGAGACAGAGCCCGAGAAGAAGCGGATGAGGAGCGGTATCTCCCCCCACCACCGCTGCGGAAGGGGGTGATTCAGATGGTGATAGGGGGTCCGTCTGGCGGAGACTCGCGATGGGCCAGGAAGAGCTATGTGAGAGCCGTTGTCGAGCGTGCTCAAGAGCGGATGAGGGTAGAACAGGTGTCTGTGGGACCAAACATTCAGTTTGGGCCGAATGATAGTCGAGGCATTGCAACTCCCATAGAGATGCCCTCGTTATCACGGCGATAGCAACAAATTACGATGTCCAGAGAGTCTTTATGGATACAGGTAGCTCTGCTGACATACTATTTTTTGAATGTTATAGACAGATGGATTTGCAAGTAGAATTAGAGGTCGTTGATACGTCTCCGGTTGGATTTGCGGGGGCTCAATCGATCGTTGGGTATGGTTACTTTACTCTCTTTTGGGTAAGGAACCGCATGCGGAAGACTAGGATGTTGCGATTTCTGATGGTTGATACACCATCGTCGTACAATGTGATGATCGGGAGACCTTCCCTTAATCTTTTCCAAGTGGTTGTGTCAGTGTATCACTTGAAGATCAAATTTCTGGTGGATGACCAGGTTGGGGAAGTTGAGGGAGATCGGTATATGGCAAGGAGGTTGTACGTGGAAAGCCTCCGGATGGCGGAAAGGGTGTAGCCCACGATGATGGCAAGGGCGGAGAAACTCATCAAGTTGGATGAGGATCCAGATGGAGCATGTGATGCCGAATGAAGATTTGTTGGCGATAGAGTTAGTTCCAGGGGACCCTGGTAAGGTCGCCAAGATCGGGAGTCGCCTCAGGGAAGACCTGAGGGAGGAGCTGATCGAGTTTCTCAGAAAGAACATGGATGTGTTTGCGTGGTCGGCAAAGGAGTTGGTTGGTATTGATCCTAGCATAGCGGAGCACAGGCTGAACATAAATCCTTCATACCGACCTGTGAAAGAAAAAAAGAGAAATTTTGGCCCCAAGAAAGATGCGATCGTGCGTGTTGAGGTGCAGAAATTGTTGGAGTCCGGGCATGTCCGTGAAATACAGTTTCCGGAATGGTTATCCAATGCAGTGTTGGTTCCTAAAACTCTGGACGATTGGATGATGTGCGTGGATTTCCGAGATTTGAATAAAGCTTGCCCGAAGGACTCTGATAGATCAGCTTGTTGACTCGACTTCGGGATGCGAGTTACTCAGCATGATGGATGCTTCGCAGGGGTACCACCAGATCAAGTTAGCAGAGGATGACCACAAGCGGGTAAGTTTTATTACTTCTTTTGGCACTTTTTGCTATGTCGTTATGCCTTTTGGTTTAAAAAATGCGGGGGCGACTTACCAGGGGTTGGTAGATAAGATGTTCCAAAACCAGTTGGGGCGGAATATGGAAGTGTATGTTGATGATATGTTGGTGAAGAGTGTCAGGGCCGAGAGCCACACTAGAGATCTAGCAGAAACTTTTGAAACATTGAGGAAATATCGGATGAAGCTGAACCCAAAGAAGTGTGCGTTTGGGGTCAGGTCGGGCAAATTTATGGGTTACATGGTAACCGAGAAGGGGATTGAGGCTAATCCCGAGAAGGTGAGGGAAATCAGAGAAATGGCTCCACCTTGGGATGTGAAGGATGCGCAGAGCTTGACGGGAAAGTTGGCCACTTTGAACAGATTCATCTCTCACTCGGCGGAGCGAAGTTTGCCATTTTTCAAAGTGTTGAGGAAGTCTAGAAAATTTACTTGGGATAAGGAATGTCAGGTTGCATTTGAAGAGTTGAAAGAATATTTGGCTAAGTTATCCTTGTTGACTAAGCCAATTCTAGGGGAGCCCTTGTATCTATACATTTTGGTGGGAGAGCAAGGGATTCGTACGGTATTGCTGATGGAAGAAGGGTCGGTTCAGAAGCCCGTATACTATGTTAGCAAGGTGCTGAGGAACGCGGAGCTCAGATATTCTGAGATTGAGAAGGCTGGATTAACACTTGTAACCACGGCTAGAAGGTTGAGCCTTATTTTCTTTCACATAAGATCATGGTAAGAACTAATTTTCCCTTGATGTCGATTTTGAGCAAACCCGAGGTTGCGGGTAGGCTGGTGAAGTGGGCTATTGAGCTCAGTGAATATGAGATAGAGTTCCAGAGCAGAACAACAATTAAGGCATAGGCCTTGGCAGACTTTGTGCAGGAGTTGACAAAAGCCCCGAGTGAGGGGGAGGCATGGATTTTATTTGTGGATGGTTCGGTTGCTAGCTCGGGATGTGGAGTCGGCATCGTGTTGATAAGTCCATAGGGGGTGGAAAGTGACTTTGTAGTGAGATTGGATTATAAACTTTCCAACAATAAGTCGAGTATGAGGTTTTCATCCGAGGCATTAGGATGGTTATAGAAATGGGTGCAACGAATATGTTGGTCCATTTGGACTCACAATTAGTTTATAAACAAATCATGGGAGAATTTGAAGTTCGGGAAGAATGAATGAAGAAGTATGTGGATGCATACAAAGCCTTGGAGAAGATGATAGGAAAGATACAGATCTGTCAAATACCTCGAGAAGAAAATGCCAGGGCTGACGTTTTGGCAAAGATAGCTAGTTCGGCTGAATGTACCCCGGAGAGGCATATTACTTAGCTCGAGGCAAAGGTTTCCGCTTAGAGCCTTGAGGTTGGAGCGTTGGAGGAGGAAGATGATTGGAGGGTCCCCATCATGTCATACCTAAAGGGGGGTTCCCTCCCGAAAGACAGGAAAGAAGCTTCTCGGGTGAAGATTCGAGCAACTCGTTTTTGCATGATTGGAGAAAAGTTGTATAAGAAAGGTTTTGGGATGCCATTGCTGAGGTGTCTTGGGAAAACAGGAGGAGAATATGTGCTAAGAGAAATACATGAAGGTTGTTGTGGAAATCACATGGGAGCTAGGATTCTGATCAGGAAGGTGTTGAGGGTTGGATACTTTTGGTCGTATCTGAAGAGCGAGGCCCAGAAGTTAGTGAAATCTTGTGAGAAGTGTCAAGTACATGCGCCGTTTATACATCGGCCACACAAGAGTCGATGACAATGAGTTCAGCATGTCCTTTTGCTAAGTGGGGGATTGATATTGTGGGGCCATTCTCCCGGCCTCGGGACAACGTAAATTCTTGGTGGTGGAGATAGATTATTTCAGTTAGTGGGTTGAGGCAGAGGCTTTAGCAAGAATTACTGAGGATGCGATGATGAAGTTCATTTGGCAGAACATTGTGTGTCGATTTGGAGTTCTGAGGGTCCTTGTTTTGGATAATGGGACACAGTTTAGTGGGACTAGCATCAAGGTTTGGTGCGAAGAGATGAAAATTAATCAGCATTTCACATCGGTAGCGCATCCACAAGCTAATGGACAAGTGGAGGTGACTAACAGAATTCTGGTACAAGGACTCAAGACTAGATTGGAAAGAGTTGGAGGAGCTTGGGTGCAAGAACTGAGCTCGGTGTTATGGGCTTATCAAACGAACCCAAAGGAGGCCACGGGAGAGAGCCCTTGTAGTTTGGTTTATGGAATGGATGCAGTGATACCGTCGGAGATCGGGATGGAAACCCATAGAATCCAGACATTTGAGGAGAAAGAGAATGAGATGTTGACACGCGAGGCTCTGGATTTAATCAATGAAGAAACAGAGATGGTCGTTTTACAGATGGAGAGGACAAGAGAAAGAATCAGTGCAGCATACAATAGTAAGGTGATGAAGAGAAATTTCCAAGTAGGAGATCTGGTTCTGATGAGAGTTGATGCGAGTAAAAACAAAGGAAAGTTGGACCCAAATTGGGAAGGCCCACTTCGAGTGACCAAAGTCTTGGCTGGAGGAGCTTACGAGTTAGAAGAGCTGAATGGGAAGAAACTACCTCGGGCATGGAATGTTAGCAATCTGAAAAAATATTATCCGTAGGAATTCGAATGATGTAATGATGCAATTTTTTTTAAATCCAATGAAAAGCGTTCGCGTCTGCAAATATTATTGAAAATTGTTCTGCTAAGTGTTTGGAGTTCGGCTTGAGTCAATCCTCCAAACACTTCGGGCACGATAAGCCCAGAGGCAAGTCAAGCTCGAGCTTGGAAAACTTGTCCTCCAAAAAATGAGAAAAATTGAGCAAGTGTTTGGAGTACGGCTCGAGCCAATCCTCCAAACACTTCGGGCACGATAAGCCCAGAGGCAAGTCAAGCTCGAGCTTGGAAAACTTATCCTCCAAAAAATGAGGAAAATTGAGCAAGTGTTTGGAGTTCGGCTCGAGCCAATCCTCCAAACGCTTCGGGCATGATAAGCCCAGAGGCAATTCAAGCTCGAGCTTAGAAAACTTGTCCTCCAAAAACGAGAAAAATTGAGCAAGTGTTTGGAGTTCGGCTCGAGCCAATCCTCCAAACACCTCGGGCACGATAAGCCCAGAGGCAAGTCAAGCTCGAGCTTGGAAAACTTGTCCTCCAAAAAATGAGAAAATTGAGCAAGTGTTGGAGTTCGGTTCGAGCCAATACTCCAAACACTTCGGGCACGATAGGCCTAGAGGCAAGTCAAGCTCGAGCTTGAAAAACTTGTCCTCCAAAAAATGAGGAAAATTGAGCAAGTGTTTGGAGTTCGGCTCTAGCCAATCCTCCAAACACTTCGGGCACGGTAAGCCCAGAGGCAAGTCAAGCTCGAGCTTGGAAAACTTGTCCTCCAAAAAATGAGAAAAATTGAGCAAGTATTTTCCAAACACATCGAGAACAATATAAAGTAGAGAGAATTAGAAATAAATAAGTTCATTGATATGATGCAAAAAAGTACAAAAGAATCCTAGATCGGGATAGGTACAAGAGCTACTACAAAAGACTTGCATTAAGGTGAAATTACAAAAAATCCCAGATCGGGACAAATACAAAGACTATTACGAAATGAGATTCTCTGAAGCATAGTCTTGGACAGTGAGATCGGGCTCGTTACCAGATGACGGCACGGTAGAGGCAGCAGGGAGATTGACATTTTGAGCAGAGGACAGATCAGGACTAGGAATGAGAGGAAGATCTCCCTCAGGGGCCTTAGCAAAGGCTTCGATCATGCGACACTGGTCGGCCCGCTTGAAGATCGACTAACCAGGCTGAATCATGGAGAGCATTAATGAAAACTTCGTCGGATGAAAGGTTGACTTCATTAGCAACCTTAGAATAAACAAAGCCCTCGGGGTCTTGCATTAGAGCTCGGGGCCCATCCCGATCTAGGGATTCAGTTATTCCTTTCTCCCAAAGTTGGAGTTCGGCTTGATCAAAAGCGAACTCATACTGCTGGATCACTCCTGTGGAGAGGATGTCAATAAATTCCTCCAAGCTCAGGAAACACTTCTTAACTTTCTCCTGAATCCTGCCGACCAGAGCTCGGCCTTCCTCAGACTTGATGAAATCGCGTCGACCGATCTCGATCCCTTCCTCCCGAGCATGTACTATCCCATCCTTCAGTTTGGCCTTAAGGGTGGCATTCCCGTTGTCCAATTCCTTGATTTTGAGCTCAGAATTGGCAACAGAGCGCTCAGCTCCGAGAAGTTTATCTTTGAGCTCGCGCACCTCGGTCAGCAGCTTGGCCTCTCTTGCATTCAGTTTTTTGTTATCCTTTTTAAGGGCCTCGAGTTCCCTCACCAAGGTTGGATCAGCAAAGCCCACTCGAGCTCGAGCAATGAGAGCTGACAGTTTGACGTGAGCTCGGGCTTGGTCTTAGCAGAAGGAGTTCACTAGCTAGGGATCTAAGAGCTTGTCTGAGATGGCTCGGTCGGGATAAGGGCAGTGGCCCTGGATGTATTGGGCTGCCAACACAGGGTTCGTATTCTTGAGGATGGAGTTGTCAGTCATCCATGTCTGGTTCGGAGTGTCGATAGGGCTCCAAATTAGCTCACACTCTCCCGATCTAGTCCCTACGCGAGTCTTTTTGGAAGGGGTGAGCTCGGTGTAAGAAGATCCACGTCGGGAGCCGATGGGGATGGGTCGGCTGCTGGGATCTGAGAGCTCGGCTAAAATGTCTTCGGCAGAGTCGGGCCGAGTGGTATGAGGAGATCGGGACCCGGACGCAGGAAGGCCCACAATGGCTCCGCCAGTCTGAGAGGAGGAAGCTCAGGCCAGAGAGCTCACCTTTTTGCGAGCTTCAGTCTTTTGAGAAATAGCTCGGGACAACATCGTATCTGCAGTAATGAAACAAGTTAGAAAATAAATACAGAAATTGTAAGTTAAAGAGGGAGGGAAGAGTATTACCGATGTCTATCTCTAGAGGAACAACTTCGGGACTCACTCCCGAGTAATGAAGCAAAGAAGGAGTGATGATTTGTGAGAGATCGTATTTGACAGCAGTAAGCTTTTGGATCAAGTCCTGCAGGTCGAGAGGACGTTTTTTGGGATCATGTTTTTTTATGGTGGTAAGGACCACACCCACTCATGGAGAAAAGGTCAAGTCTCGGCCGAGGTAACGAAGAAATACCTATCTTTCCAAAACTTATTGGAGATCGGGTACTTTTCCAAAAAATTGGTTTCATTACGAGCAGTAATGTAAAATAAACCCTTAGGGGAAGAAGATTTGACTTGGAAAAGGGCAAAAAATAGATCGGTCAAAGGGGTTATGGACAAAAACTTAGTGATTATTAAAAAACCGGCAATGATTCTAAATGAGTTCGGGGTAAATTTGTTGAGAGGAATTTTGTACATAGTGGACACCTTGGAAAAGAAAGTGTTAATGGGAAATCTAATCCCTCCATCTAGTTGACCGACGAAAAAGGTAAGACCTTGGGGAGGAGGTCGGTATGGCCTATCGGTATAGCTCGGGAGAGATAATTTAAAGAGGGATGGAATATTAGCATTCTTGCGGATGTTATAGAGAGATTGGGTTGTCATAGCCAAATGGGAAAAACCCCGATCCACCTCGGGAGGAGCTAGTGGATTCGGATTCCTAACTTCTATGGGGGAAAGAGGTATAGAAGATGAATCTGATTCCGTGGCTTCGGGATCAGTTAGTTCGGGATGAGTCTCTCTAAGACGTGTAGCGTCTAACTCTCCCGACCATCTAACTATATCGGTTAGATGGGGGTCGAAATTGGTGGAGGAGGAAGCCGTTATTTGAAAGAAAAAATAATTAAAAAAGGAAAGTGAAGGAATGTTCCTAAGGAATAAAAACGGAAAGGGGAGAGTGGAGGAGCACCATCGGAAAAGGCCACCGGAAATCGCCTAGAGCACGTCGAAAATCGCTTGGGATGGTGGAGAAATTTCGCTAGAAGGTGAAATGGTCCCTCCCCCTTTTTTTACTCTGCCTTATATAAGGATAAATGAGGTGGGAAGATGATCACCACCCTTGATTTGAATCTCATCCAACTGTCTAGAAAGGACCTCGGGCAGAGGAAAGGGCGTCTTGTCAATGAAAGGACGTCCTTGGGACGTAAATGAGCGGAAAATGTAGGGTGTAAGAACCCTAATCTAGATCGGGAGGAACAAATCTTGATGGAAGAAAACCCTAATCTAGATCGGGATGAATGAATCTTAAGGGAAGAAAACCCCAACCTAGATCGGGATTAGTAAAATTTGAAGGGTCCAAAGCCCTGAAATCAGATCGGGATTAATAAAATTTCTGAGCTGTGAGGCCTTAATTAAGATCGGGATTGGCAAAATTGTGGAGACTTTAAGACCTCAAATGGAGATCGGGAGAATAAACTTTTAGGAATGTGTCGATTATATGGAGGTCGGTCGAATGTATTACGAAGCAATTATGTCCGAAGTAGATAAGTTACTCCGGGACATAATTGGGGGGACTGATTGATGGGGGCCTATTTAGGTCGACCTACCTCTGGGCCTGATGAAAGACCTGGGCCAAGGGTGGCCTTAGGCTGGGCTGACCTCTTGGCACCGGGCCGACCTAAGGGCCTACCGACCTGTTGGTTGGACCTCCGATGGCCAACCTGGGGAACTTATCGACCTTGTTGGTGGACCTCGATTAAGCCAACCTGGGGCCTACCGACCTGTTGGGCTGGACCCTCGATTGGGCCAACCTAAGGGCCTACCGACCTGTTGGGTTGGACCCTCGATTGGGCCAACCTAAGGGCCTACCGACCTGTTGGGCTTGATAGGTATGGCCCAATGCGGGTGATTAACCTAGGTGCACAGTGTTAATTAGGGTTTTAGTATGGCTTGACGCCTACGCAACCCTAATTCCAAAACCTATAAAAGGGGCACAAGTAAGGTACGCCGCTAGTTAGACTATGGATACACTTCTATACATTTTACTATTCGGTATTTCCTCTCTCCTCAAACGATCTCGACTTGAGCGTCGGAGTGGCACGCGAAAAACCCTTCCCCTCCCTTCTAACTTGTTGTGTTGCAGGTTCTCAGGTCAGTCGCGTGGCGGAGCGTGGATTATTGGGTGGTGAAATTTCTAGTACCGACCAACCGGTTTGGTGTCAACCATCTTGTAATCCAGAAATTTGCTGACAATAAATTTCTTTCTACGTCGATCTTTTGTTTTGTACTTTTTCTCCAAAGAGTCCCACAACTCTTTTGACGTTTTGAAGCGAACTATAGGCGTTATAGGCGGTGTCGTCTAGCATGTTCAAAACATAATTCCGACCGAAAATCGTTGTTATGCCAAGCATCCACAATTCTCTGTTGGTTGCGGATTCTTCATCGCCAATCGGTAGGGGTCTTCCTTCGAAAAACAAGACAGACCCAACGTAGTGAGGTAAAAGAGAATCTTCTATTGCCAGCGTTTGTAGTCAACGCCAGAGAACTTTGTCGGCTTTTCACCGTGAGCAGGACTAACAGCCAATGGAGTGAATGAAGCGGACGCCATCGTCTTGAAAATGGAAACATAAACTTTTCGCCTAGTGATTGTTGGTAGGGTGGTTTCTTGTTTTTGAGAAATGGCTAAGTGTTTAGGCTAAGTCGAGGCCTGTATAATATACAGTCTCCACAAGACGAAAACACCCTATATCCGAAGTGCCTACGGTTTCGGCGCTCGTCCCTAAGATACAACGGCTTTTATCTATTTCGACTTAGCAGCACTTTGCAAAAGTCGAAACTACAGCGAACGAGAAGTGTTTAAGACTTTTAAGCTATGAGTGGAAAGAATGTCAATATGCAGATGCAATGACTCGCAGCGCGTGGTGCGCTCCGCGCACTGGTGTGTGCCCGAGCAGGCTCAAGTTGGAAAATTAATTATTTAACTTAAAATAATTAATTAATTTTAAAAGGTTTAAAATAAATTTGGTCCAAAAAATATATGGGCTTTGAAGGCCAAGCCCAGGTCCACGGCATGGACCCGGACGGGGCCGAGACGGTCGGCGGCGGCGCGCGTGTATGTTTTGAACCAAACCCACAAACATGTAGGTCTTCACCCCTTTAAAAACTTTGGTGCCCCCAAGGGCCCAAACCTAATAGCACTGTTCTAAAAGACCCCGCCTAACTCCGATTAGTCCGCCAGCGCTAGGCCCCCTTGTCCGCCACGTTATTTTTCCACCAGCCCCGCCTAACCCCGCTCAAGTCCCGCCTAACCCCGCCTGGCTCCGGCGCTGGCCCTGGGGCCTGATCTGTTGCCCGACTAGCGCCTAGCGATTTTTAGAACACTGCCTAATAGTCCAACTTGGAATTTATTAATTGAGCAAACTTTGGCTATCTACTCTATGTCATTTCTCATTCTTCACATTTTCCATTTTCTATACAATTTTCCAGTTTTAAGTGGCTAACTTCTAACATTAATTTCTCATTCACCCAGAATTGGTTTTGAGAAATTCCAAATGTTATTCTCATTTACTCACTTAGTAGAATTTTTACAAATAATTTAATTCTATTTTTCACTAATGGAAACCACTTAAATATTTGGTCAAAATCGGGTCAACACCCATTTTACGCAACCAAATTCCAACAATTAGGAGTTCTTTTTTGAATATGAGTGGGAAATCCTATATATATTTATAGGAATTTTAATAAAATTACAAAAACCCCATAAGGTATGATGCAGTACATTTTCACTCCAATTTAAACTGACAAAATTTGTTGTATCATAAATTTTCTTAGAAGTACATTCCTTAATTTCTCTAAAAATATATTTTACAATTACATCCTTTTAACTTCTATAAATATTAGTAATAGCCAGAAGAAAATTTTGAACTACCGGTAATTTCAACCAAGCCAACCAACAGTTGAAGCAAAATATAACATAGAATCAAAACTCAAAAAAGTTTTATGTAATTTTGAAGTTTCGCTGGGATTTTTTTGTTATTACCTAAAGCCTCAAAAGAGTTTATGTACTATCATCAAAACAAACCCTCTGGGATCTCCATGGAAAAACCCCTCAAAAGTTTTTCCATTTTACGTAATGTCGTATCCGCCACATCAAAAGCAAAAATCTCGCCATTTTACAAATCTTTCCCCACAATGGTTAAACCTATTTACAACTTTTTAATGGTCCCACTATCCAATTTACAAAATAATTAAAAAATAAACAAGTATTAATTTCAACCTCTTTCTTCACACATGGGTCCCACACCAACACTTTTTTACCCAATCTCCTCCTCCATGAACCGGTTCATAACCACAAACCATGTCATCCCCACAAACCTCAAATTATCTTCCACAATGGTGAGGTTTTTGGTTGACATGGTTTTTCGTGAAAAAAACCCCTCCAAAAACCTACCATTGGAGTTGCCCTTAGAATTTAAAGAATTTTCAATAAACCATGTCCTCCTATAAAGAAAAAAATACACAAGATGCAACTAAAATGATAATTAAAGAATCACCATTGTCAAACTTATTAACACCAATAAATAAAAAGGCATCACTAGCTTCCTGATTTCTCCCATTCCAACCAGCAAACATAGGTACAAGAAAGTGATATTTCCTAAACAACTTTTAGACCTAAATTTATGCAAGCATCCCAACATCAGAGAAGCATCACTTTTGGGTCATACACAACCAAAATCCAACTTTAAGACTCAATAAAGTCCAAACATCATCCAAACCGGAAGTTATTTTCGATAAATAAAATAAAATACATGAAACAAACCAAAAATTACGCAAACAGTGATTTGGAACAAATTGGGAGATGCGAAGTCCTCTCTGCAAATTACAGCACTCGGCGTATCTCCCAATAAACATTAAACTAGCCTATGAATTTAAGATAGTAAATTACTTCCAAATAAACAAAACATAAACCTCTAGGACTCAAATCTGCATCACAGGAGATCCGCAACATTTGCTGGCAACTCCTCAACTACAACATTATAGAACTTTTGTATGTCGAAAAGCATACGCTCATCATCTTTTGTAACAAAGTTTATAGCAACACCCTTTCTCCCAAACCGTCCACTTCGTCCAATACGATGGAGGTAGTTCTCAGGCTGGGTCGGCAGATCATAATTAATAACAAGGGAGACTTGCTGGACATCAATACCGCGGGCCAAGAGATCAGTAGTAATGAGAACTCGAGAAGATCCAGATCTGAATTCTCGCATGATGATATCTCGGGTGTTTTGGTCCATGTCACCGTGGGTGGCAGAGACGGTATGATCACGGCTGCGCATTTTGTCAGTTAGCCAATCAACCTTACGCCTTGTGTTAACAAAGATGACACTCTGAGTGATGGCGAGAGTCTCGTAAAGATCACAGAGGGTTTCCAGCTTCCATTCCTCTTTATCAACGTTAACATAAAACTGCTTGATACCCTCGAGGTTAGCTCGTCACGTTTCACGAGAATACGGACGGGTTTATTCATAAACTTCCTTGTGATTTCAAGGGCTTCCGGTGGCATGGTAGCAGAGAATACACCAACTTGAATCTTAGGTGGCAGCAACTGGAAGATATCATATATCTGGAAGAACAAATCCCATAACAGAAATAGTGAACTTATGGCGCATAGATGCATAAAATTTTCAAGTCAATGGCTGGAGAAATAGGAATAATTACAAAAGAACCCCTGAGGTTTGGTCTAATTACAAAAAAAACAGAGATATTTCAAAAATACAAAAAGCCCCCCTCAGGTTTAATTTTATCTTAGGTTGCATTTGGATGGGAGGATTTGGATTTGGGGAGAGGATTTAGGGAAGAATTTCAAATGACTCCAAATAAGAAGGATTTGAAATCCTCCAAAATGACTCCAAAAATAGCTTCCAAGAATTTGAAATCTATTATAGAATGACTCCATCCAAACAACCTCAATGGATTTCCTATTATAGATTTAAAATCCATAGCTCAAATTCTTCCATCCAAATGAAGCCTTAAATTTAAGGCGGAAACTGTAATATTTCTAGAAATATCACGGGGGTTTTGAAATGTTTTATGCTTATGAAGGGGAAATTGTAAGATGAAATCAAACCTCAAGGGTTTTTTTAGCAATTTTCAAAAACCTCAGTTTTTTTTGTAATTAACCCGAACCACAGGGGGTATTGTAATTATCCTGGAGAAATAAGAAGAAAGACAGTCAGAGGACACAATTGCTGAAAGCTGTGATGAGAAATCTAGCAAATCAACAAAATATTCTAATACAAAGACCAGATAGGGTAAAAAAAAAAAAGAAATAAAGCAAAAACACTAAGATGTAGACCTGATCTTTGAACCCTCTGGAAAGCATTTCATCGGCTTCATCCAACACAAACATCTTGATGTAATCAGGGCGCAGTGATTGCCTTCTCAACATGTCAAACACACGTCCTGGAGTACCAACGACAACATGAACCCCACTAGAGAGAATACGCTGATCTTCACGAACGCTGGTGCCTCCAACGCAAGCATGAACCTTGACACCAAGATAATCACCCAGTGCTCGCATGACCTTCTCAATTTGCTGTGCAAGTTCACGGGTGGGTGCCAGAACTAGAGCCTGGCATTCAACTACATTATAGTCTAGTTGCTGCAGAATTCCAGAGCAGAAGGTTGCAGTTTTTCCAGTCCCAGATTGAGCCTGTTGAATCACATCAAGCCCCTTGCAGAAAGGAACAATCCCTCTTTGCTGAATTGCAGAGGGTTTCTCAAAACCTTCACAAATACAAATGAGAAATCCTTTCATTCATCAATGAGAAGAATCAAAAGAAACGCAGATTTAAATAGCATCTTAGACCGCAAAAACACAGACAATGAGTTCGGTCAGAAGCGCAAATTTGATTGTCCACATGGATATATACTAAATTCACATCAATGAGCTTTTCATATAGAGATGATGCACACAAAATAACAAAAATGTAAAAGAAGCTTCAGTGCTGCACAACCATATAAATTAATTGAGGATTTGGGAAAGCCATAAATCAAAAGATGGGATATGAAATACTACCAGAGAATGAAGGAAAATTCAGAAAGGAATCTCACAAATGATTAATCAAGAACTGACGTTGACATGATAAGCAAATGTAGAACTTATAAGAACAGTACATTTCAATCAATTGTTTATGTACCGTAGGCATAGATGCCCCTAAGCAGATTTTCCTGCAAGCCCATAGCATCAAAACTGTCATAGACCTCATCATAACTTGTAAAGAATTCCTCGCCATCAGCACCAAGTCTGTGTATTTATATTTAGACGATAAGGAGGGAAAAAAGGAGCTGAAGTGAGAAATTGAGAATACTGAAACTTACAAAAGAAGGTGAGAACTTACAAGTCATTCATTTTAGCATCAAACTGCTTAGCATCAAATTGAGAACCTTCAGTTGCCATTCCAGCCATGACTGCAGAAAAGGAAACAATTAAGCACAGACAACAAGTTATGTACCACTAGAATGAGAGCTCCTAGAATAAGGATGAAAGCACAAAAGACTTAACACAAATAGACCAAATTGCTTCACAAGTCAGCACTCAGCAATGACACTACAACAAACTGAAGCTTTAAAGAAGATATCAACCCAAGAAGTTATGAAACCATTGACTCTGATCAATGGTAAAAGATGGTTCCATTACATTCTGTAGTGAATCAATAACACAGATATGAAATTGCACCAAAATCAACATGTCGAAGAAAATATGACATATCATGCTCCTTAAGCGAAATAAAGACTCAATGCAGAGTGGAAGTTGGTTGACAAAAACTAGTAGATAGAAAACTCGAGGATAATTACAAGTTGTTGCATTAAAATTACACAAATTCAATGAAACTGATGGATACAGTGATTACATTTCCAGTCTCACTAAAGCAACTTTCACAATTAAAAACATTGTAAAGGAGAAAAGTCTCATGATTTTATATGGCTAGTAAATTTAACTAATCCTGCAGTTGAAAGGCTATAACTATATGGACAAAACAACAGCAAGCCAGGCGAAAAACACCAGGCAAAGTAAGCCAAAAAGTGTGCACAAGTAAAAGCCAGGGCATATTATGCATTATCCAATTAACCTCACAGGCAATCAAGATCAATAAGTGAATTATATCATAGATATCTACATAAAAATATATATATGAATCATAGCCTATTTCACCAACATTTAACGATCACACCACATAAGAATAGGGGGGAAAATCCACCGTAGCTACAGCAAAACTTAACAAAAAAGGTCAAAGCGCTAGCAGAACCACAAATACAGTACACAAAAAGGAAAAAAATAATGCATACATCCACATACGAAAAACACAACTTTCCACCGATTAAACATAAAAACAAAAAACAAAAAAAAAGGACGATCAAAATCAACAAAACCTCAAACCACCTACTTAGTCAACTAAACCGACGCAAATACATACAGACAATAATACACACCAACACACATTTTTGGCGGTTTGAATAAGTTACCTGACAGCAAAGCAAGCTCGAATCGGAGAAAGATCTGAAAGAAAAAGAAATCGAGTGCGTAAGGGATATAGAGTTTGCTTTAAGTGCCGAGTTTTTTCCAAAACTCCTCGGATTTACGCCGCGGAGTTCAGGAGAAAGCGAACAGAGAAAGGGAAAAGATAGAACTGAGAGAAGAAAGAAAAATTGTTTTTCCTTTTAGGGGTTTTGGATTGAACCTACTACGATTACATTGTCTTCTTTCGGCGAATTTCCCGTTCTACCCCTGCCCTAAACGGCGTCGTGTTGTTGGGCGGTGGAGGGATGGAAGTTTATTGGTGTGGGATGGTTTGGGCCAATGGTGATGGTCCAAGATTTGAATTTGGGTTCGGACTTGGCCCACTTGTGATCCATCCATCGTTTCAACTTTTCAAGTTCATCTCAGCACGATGCATAGTGGTTTGAGTGTCCGTCTTTTTTTTTCCAAAGATGAAATAAATTTTGTTGGCGTGCGTTTTGGTGTGGCAAAATAAATAAAAAAGATTTAACACGTGGAAATGAAACGTCGTAACGTGTATTTATTTACTCGCTAATTATGCCTTTTTTTGTATTCTCATTGAGGATTATTGGGGTCGGTCTTTCTTATAATTTGTTACAACTGCCTCTTTTGTCTTTCCTCCTTTTCGGACTCTTTATACCCCCTTTGAGTAAGTGGGTTTACAATATATCTCTTTCACTAACTATTCATTAATTAATAAAATAGTTAAAGAACGACACATGTCCCTCTATAGTTGTTCATGTCAGCCAAAACTTGCCACTTGTCGACTTCTCTTCATAATTCTCTGACATGTGGCAATTTCTGATACCAATAAAGTATTAAGCATGGGCATGTGTTTATTTTTACGAAGCTGTCGCGCGTGCGTTTCATATCGAAATTTGGGCTCGGGGCTCGGTAGCCGTGTTGCGGTTGGGCTCGGTAGCGGGCGAGCCTAACTCGTGACGTGTCGTCACACATCATTGTTGACGTCACCCGTAGGTCGTCTTATTCGGATATGTGTCAGACTGATGACGCGGATTAATTTCTCACAGCTCGGCTCGGGTATCATCAAAGGCCCCCAAGTTTGATTCCGAGAGAAGAATTTCTGAAGTCGGAGTTAAACTTTAATGCTAATGATGAACAATTAATGGGGAAATGGATTTCTCAAAGGTTTTGTTCTTTCCTGGCACCTGTCGCGTAGCAATTAATGCTTGAAACGGCGCTTTAATTGGGTTGCCATAATAGCGAGACACGTGGCGTTTGTGGTTGGACCAATCTTGCGCAGAACCGAAAAGATCGTCGATTCTGTCGTGGCGTGGGGACGCGTTTTTTGACATGTTTGACGGCTTTTGAGTTTTAAAAGGCGTGTCTTTTTCGAATAATCGTTGCGCTTTATCGAGGAACCCTATCTATAAATACCTTTGTTTCCCTTCATCATTCACTTTCACAACCATTAACCTTTGAGCTAAAGCAAGTAGAACCAGAAGCGGAAATTTGGTCGGCTTTCCAAGTTCGAGACTTCAAACTTAGGTATTTTTCCAAATACTCTCCCTTTACCTATAAATGTCTTCTTTTGAGGATAGTAGGAGTCGTAGTTATAGTGTAGAGGTTGAAATCGAAGATCCCCCTCGAACCTTCATTTCTTTCTCACCAAAGACACGGCCATCACCGCCTCATAGTCCGAGCGTCATTCGGATATCTTCTCCAGACTCTTATCGAGGTGGAAAGTCTTTAGAGCGGACGCCACGCGCACTATTTTCGATCCGACGCCCGGTGACAATTTTGAAGAAGAACGGTGCTCGGCCGGATCCCAGTACAAGGGTTCGGTGAAAAATCACCAAGTGTTGATTTTAGAAGATGTATCATCCGGAAGAAGAAAATATGGACCCATCGGAGCCGGAGCGTGATAACGTAGAGCGGGTAAATGAACCATCCGGCGATTCGGGCGGAGAGGCCGCTAGGGCCCATAGGCCACCGTAATGGCGGCGGCGCGCAAGACGGAGGAGGCCTCTCGTCTCGTGTCGAGCCTCGGTGGGCCGAGTGATATAAACGATATCCCGAGCATGTTAATGATTCGGGAGGTGGATGAGTTCCCATGGAGGTACCGTATTCAAGTGGTATCGATTTTTGGGTGCGGACGACACGGAAGTTCCCGGTACCCACACCAGAGTTGCATAAATGTATTTGTCCCGGCCTTTTATACGGTTTGAGATTTCCACTCGCCGCTTTCCTTACGCGGTGGTTTTGTAAGTGGGGCATGCATCCGCCCCAGTGCCCCGATTTCTTGGGGCGGGATCATCGGCCTCCGGTGATGTTTCACCTGGAAAAGTATCCTTGCCCCAAATTTAAGGAGATGAACGAGCTCTTTGTATGGCGAGCAACTCCTTCATCTCGGGAACCACCGTCCGGGTGGTATTATGTCTGGACATTGACCTGATCGGGGTATCCGGACGGTTTAGTAGAAGGTCTCCTTCTTCTCTCGAAGGAGTGGAAGGATAAATGGTTTTGGGTGGGCGGCGAGTGGCAAGCTCGCGTGGGAGATGGAGAGAGGGAGACCGTTCTTCATCCTCCATCAAATTTTGTTTTTGGTTATAGTAAGTCTTACCTTTTTCCTTCCTCTGCTTTTCTTTGTTTATTGTTTCCTTTTGTAATTGTCTTTTCTTTTCACCTTTATAGGAACCGGGCGTCGAGGGCCTCTTGTCGGTCCCCTTTATTCGAAGGCTGGAAAACATCCGGGCTCGGGGCATAATGGATAGGCGGATTGAGAGGTTGGCTCAAGAGGCCAACTTAGCCGCCGGTGGTTTGAGGCTGCTTTGCCGTCGACCTCGAGGACGGGGCTCGGGATGAGGTGGTGAGCGGGAGGTAGAGGTTGAGAGAGCCTCAACCAGAACCCTCCCGTGTGAAGAAATATGGCCCCATTCTCCGGGGAAGCGAGCAGCCGGTGAGACGGAAGAGCGAGCTACGCCCGTCCCTGCGGCAGCCCCACATCGGCGAGATCATCCTGCGCTGTAGGGCCAACACGAGACTCCCCAGGCCAGCCGAGTGCGGCGGCTGTCCGAGGTAAACACTTATGTTTTTCACATTTCATTTTGACACATCTTTGTTTTCTTTTGATCTTCGACGATGGTTGCTTTGTGCGGGCGTGGCTTAGACTTGCGTGCACGTCTTGCGCGTGAGGAACACGGCCGCTGGCGCGAACTCGGGCGGTACTGATCAACAACCGGATGTGGAGGCGGCTCGGAGAAGATATCCGGTCCGGTAAACGTCCTGGCGATGAGGTGCGGGCGGTGCGGCCTCTCTTCAAAGGAGAAGAGGAATTGTGATGGAGGAGCCGATGATCGACCGAAGGGGTTGGTCGAACGGTACCGAACATCCCGAATGCTTACTTCCGTATTTAGCCCATGGCCGTTTGCCAAATGGGGAATGGACCTCATCGGACCACTACCCACCGGCAAAGGGGCGTCAAGTATGCCATCGTGGTGGTGGATTATTTCACAAAATGGGCGGGCGGGCCTGAGCTCAGCAAAAATAGATGAAGAAAAGGTTGTGAGCTTTGTATGGAAATCTATTATCTGTAGATTCGGGATACCACATTCGATTATTCACAATGGGAAAGCAGTTCGACAACCGAAGGTTTCAAATTTTGTGAAGGTTTCGCATAAAAACTATTTCTCAACTCCATACCACCCTCATCGAACGGACAAGTTGAGGCCGTTAATAAAATACTCAAGTATACCTTGAAGGCGAGATTGGAGAGTCTAAAGGCAATTGGCGGAGAACTACAGGCGTACTATGGTCATCTGAAGCGACACATCGAGCGGCCACTGGAGAAACACCTTTTTTCTTAGCTTATGGAGCCGAGGCGGTGATTCTGTCGAGATTGGAGCCCCTACCTTGAATTGCAAATTTTGAAGAAGAGGCGTAATGAGGCCGCTCCGAGCCGAACTAGACTGCTCGAAGAAAAAAAGGTGCGATCTTGAGATGAAAAATGCGATGTATAAACAAAGGAGTGAAAGGTACTACAATTCGAAAGTAAAGGAAAAGAAGATTTGAGGTCGGCGATCTTGTATTGAAAAAGATAACGGGCATTCAACCCACCCATTGAAGCCAACCAGGGAGGGCCCATTTCGGGTCACCACGCGTCTTATCCGTGGGGCATACCGGTTAGAATATTTGAGTGGAGAAAAATTTATGCATCCATGGAATGTAGCATACCTGGCGGTATTATCAATAAAGATCTCGATCTATGATCCGGGTAGGATTCCAAAGAATTATCCTTTCATCCGGTATTTCGTGAGCTCTCTAAAGGAAAACGAAGTTTTTACTCACCACGACTAAAGACTCGGTTACGCACCGAGCACAAAATCAAGACTTCGATTCGCACCAAGCACAAAATCAAGACTTGTTACGCACCGAGCACAAAATCAAGACTTGGTTACGCACCGAGCACAAAATCAAGACTTGGTTACGCACGAGCACAAAATCAAGACTCGGTTACGCACCGAGCACAATATAAAGACTTGGTTACGCACCGAGCACAAAATAAAGACTTGGTTACGCACCGAGCACAATATAAAGACTTGGTTACGCACCGAGCACAATATAAAGACTTGGTTACGCACTGCACAAAAAAATAAAGACTTCGATTCGCAAGGCACAATATAAAGACTTGGTTACGCACCGAGCACAATATAAAGACTTGGTTACGCACAAGCACAAAATAAAGACTTCGATTCACGCACGAGCACAAAATAAAGACTTGGTTACGCACCGAGCACCAAAATAAAGACTTGGTTATGCACCAAACACTGAAATCAAGACTTGGTTACGCACCGAGCATAAAGTGAAGACTTGACCACGTACCAAGTACAAAATGAGGACTCAGTTATGCGCCGAGCGCAATAAAGACTCGGTTCATAAACAAAATTTCAAAAAAGAAAATAAAGGACATGTTTATATACCGAGTACAATAATCAATTAAAGGCGAAAATCGTATCCACTTATTCGAAATCATCAAAACCGAGCCCCGTACTTACAAAAGGAAAGAGCGAGCATCCACAAAAAGCTTGAAACACATGCACAGGTAAGGAAAATAACAATTCATTTCTACTTCAAAAATATTTACATAAGGGAGGCCGGAGCCCATTACATCTCGAGGCACGAAGCCAAATTACCTATCTAGGGTACATATAAAAGCATCAAGGCGAGCGGGGCGGAATTTCGACGGCACCACTAGAGCCAACTTCTTCCACGTCCGGAGGAGGAGAGCCTGCGCATTAGAAGCCTCGGCAAAGTTCGGCCGAAGGGTATCGAGATCGGCCTCCCGGGAGGGCGGATCTTCCTCAGCGGCGAGACGCGCGCCTTAATCAAATCAAGAATTTCTCGGAAGGTGGTCGCATGGCCACGAGTTAACATGAATGCATACTCCTCGGAGTCTTTGTAAGCTTTAACGGCCTCTCTACGAACTTCCTCGGTTTGCCGACGGGCGGTTTCTTGACCTCCTGCGTACATCGGCTAGACGCCTCTCCATTTCCTCGGCCGGCGTGGCGGCACGTTCGGTTCGGCGACCTTAACCCCGAGCTCTTCTTGGCCTTGCGGGCCGATCTCGCTCGCCTCGGCCCTCGCAGCATCTCTCTCTCGAGTTGGCCCGAGCTGTAGCCTCATCCGCTTGAGTCTTAAAATATTCTTGCACCCGCTTGGAGGGTAGCATAGGCCTCCTGCAGATCCCCGTGCCGCCTTTCCAGTCGGCATATTTTTTCTCCAACTCGCGAGTCCCCCAACCGCATGCCATAAGAGCCCAATCATCCGCCTGCATGGCCATAGCATATTGAATTTGTTCTTGGCTTGTCTCGGCAGAATGCTCGATACCTTTTGTCCAGCACGAGCCGAACACTCATCGCGGCCCGACCTGCCTCCCGAAACTCTCGTTTGCTCCTCTGTCGGCGTGGCACAAATGAACGAATTCCACAAACCATCGAGGCGTAGTCCGATCATCCCTCGCAATATTCATCCCTCACTTGACTTGGAGGGATGAAGTGACCTTCCTGCCGAGGTCATCCGAAAAGTTCGCGGACCTCCTCTTCGGGGGCTGTTTCGAGAATGTTCGGTGCGTTCGACCAACCCCCCGGTCCGATCAGGCTCCTCCATCACAATTCCTCTTCTCCTTTGAAGAGGAGGGCTGCACCGCCTCTGGCACCCCATCGGCCAGACGTTCTACGCCGGATATCTTCTCTCCGAGCCGCCTCCACATCCGCGGGTTGATCGGCAATGCCCGAGTTCGCCGCGCGTGTGTTCCTCACGCTGTGAAGACGTGCACGCAAGTCTAAGCCACGCCCGCACAAAGCAACCATCGTCGAAAGATCAAAATAAAACAAAGATGTGTCAAAATGAAATGTGAAAAACATAAGTGTTTACCTCGGACCGGCCGCACTCGGCGGCTCGAGTCTCTGTGTTGGCCTACAGCGCGAGATGATCTCGCTTACAGGGTGGCCGTCCGCGAGGGACGGCGTAGCTCGCTCCTGTCTCACCGCTTCTCCCGGAGAATGGGGCCGTCTTCTTCATTACGGAGGGTTCGATTGAGGCTCTCTCTCAACCTCTACCTCCCGCTCGGCCCACCTCGTCAGCCCCCCGTCTCGAGGTCGGCAAAAGCGGCCTCAAAACAGTGCGGCTAAGTTGGCCTCATTAGCCAACCTTTGTCAATCCGCCTATCCATTATGCCCCGAGCCTGGATGTTTTCCGGCCTTGAATAAAAGTGACCGAAAGCAGAGGCCCGCTTGGGCCTTGGTTCCTATAAAGGTGAAAAAGAAAAGACAATTACAAAAGGAAACAATAAACGGCAAAAGCGAGAGGAAGGAAAAAAGGTAAGACTTACTATAACCAAAAACAAAATTTGATGGAGGATGAAGAACGGTCTCCCTCTCTCTCCATCTCCCACGCGAGCTTGCCACTCGCGCCCACCCAAAAACCATTTATCCTTCCACTCCTTGAGAGAAGAAGGGAGACCTTCTACTAAACCGTCCTGGATACCCCGATCGGTCAGTACATAATACCACCCGGACGGTGGCCGAGATGAAGGAGTTGCTCGCCTTACAAAGAGCTCATTCATCTCCTTAAATTTGGGGCGAGATACTTTTCCGGTGAAACATCACCGGGAGGCCGATGATCCCCCCCCAAGAAATCGGGTGCACTGGGCGGATGCATGCCCCACTTACAAAACCACCGCGTAAGGAAAGCCGAAGCGTGGAAATCTCAAACCGTATAAAAGGTCAGGGACAAATACAACTATGCAACCCACCGGTGGGTCTTGGGAACTTCCGTGCGTCAGTCCTGTACCCAAAAATCGATACCACTTGGAATACGGTACCTCATGGAACTCATCCACCTCCCGAATCATTAACATGCTCGGGATATCGTTTATATCACTTGGCGTCCACCGAGGCTCGACACGGAGATGAGGGCCTCCTCCGTCTTGGCCGCCATTACGGTGGCCTATGGGCCTAGCGGCCTCGAATCGCCGGGATGGTTCATCTACCCGCTCTCGTTATCACGCTCCGGCTCCGATGGGTCCATATTTTCTTCTTCCTACTGGGAAATCTTGTCTAAAATCAACACTTGGTGATTTTTCACCGAACCCTCTTGTACCCGGCCGGGCCGATACACCGTTCCTTCTCGAAAATTGTCAGCGTCGGATCGAAAATAGTGTCGCGTCCGCTCTAAAGACTTTCCACCTCGATAAGAGTCGGAGAAGATATCCGAATGACGCTCGGACTATGAGGTGGTGATGGCGTCTTTGGTGAGAAAGAAATGAAGGTTCGAGGGGATCTTCGATTTCAACCTCTACACTATAACTACGACTCTACTATCCTCAAAAGAAGACATTTATAGGTAAAGGGAGAGTATTTGGAAAAAAATACCTAAGTTTGAAGTCTACGAACTTGGAAAGCCGACCAAATTTTACGCTTTCGGTTCTACTTGCTTTAGCTCAAAGGTTAATGGTTGCGAAAGTGAATGATGAAGGAAACGAAGGTATTTATAGATAGGGTTCCTCGATAGGCGCAACGATTATTCGAAAAAGACACGCCTTTTAAAAACTCAAAAGCCGTCAAACATGTCAAAAACGTCGCGTCCCCACGCCTACCGACAGAAGCGCGTGCCTTTTTTGGTTCTGCGCAAGATTGGTCCAACCACAAGACGCCACGTGTACGTCATTATGGCAACCCAATTAAAGCGCCGTTTCAAGCATTAATTGCTCTGCGACAGTGCCAGGAAAGAACAAAACCTTTGAGAAATCCGTTTCCCCATTAATTGTTCATCATTAGCATTAAAGTTTAACTCCGACTTCAGAAATTCTTCTCTCGGAATCAAACTTGGGGGCCTTTGATGATACCCGAGCCGAGCTGTGAGAAATTAATCCGCGTCATCAGTCTGACACATATCCGAATAAGACGACCTACGGGTGACGTCAACAATGATGTGTGACGACATGTCACGAGTTAGGCTCGCCCGCTACCGAGCCTAACCGCTACCGAGCCCGATGGCTACCGAGCCCAACCGCAACACGGCTACCGAGCCCCGAGCCCAAATTTCGATATGAAACGCACGCGCGACAGCTTCGTAAAAATAAACACATGCCCATGCTTAACACTTTATTGGTATCAGAAATTGCCACATGTCAGAGAATTATGAAGAGAAGTCGACAAGTGGCAAGTTTTGGCTGACATGCACAACTATAGAGGGACATGTGTCGTTCTTTAACTATTTTATTAATTAATGAATAGTTAGTGCAAAGATGACTATTGTAAACCCACTTACTCAAAGGGGTATAAAGAGTCTGAAAAGGAGGAAAGACAAAAGAGGCAGTTGTAACAAATTATAAGAAAGACCGACCCCAATAATCCCAAACTGGAGAATACAAAAAAGGCATAATTAGCCAGAAATAAATACACGCTACGCACGTTTCATTTCCACGTGTTAAATCTTTTGCTTATTTCTGCTTGTTGACCAAAACGCACGTCAACAAATTTATTAAATTATTTTTATAAGAGTTGAATATTTAATTGAATTGTTTGAGTTTGAAGATTTCAGGAAATCTTATGTAATCTCATTTTATGTGACAAATAATAAGATTGTTGTGGTTAAATTACATTTATAAAAAGTCAAGAAAGAGTTTTCTTGGATATGAGGTGTGCATTCCAATTAGATTATCAAATTAGTTATAGAACTTTAGGTTGTATTTTGGTAGGAATGCTTGAAATTTTTAGGAATATTGGAAATGTCTCATATTAGATGGATCTTAAATCCACTGTAATTACTTAAAAGTTAAGTCACTGTTATTTGAAATTCACTACAATAAAAATATTCAAATAAGTTCTTTAAAACTAGGGAAAATAAGATTTTTAGTCCAGTAAGTTGGACATGTTTTAGAATTAGTCCTCTAAATTGTCACATTCATTTTTTAGTCCTTTAACTTTCAAATTTCTAGATATTCAGTCCTTTAACTTAACAATTTTTATTTTTGGTCCAATAACGTAACATATTTCAGAAATTTGGTCCTATATCTTAACATATTTTAGAAATTTGGTCATGTAACCTTTTTTAGGGAATTTAGTAATATAACTTAACAATAGTTAGATTTAATTAATTTATTAAAAGGTTATTTCTAAATTAATTTTATTTTTCAAATCGAATGATTTTAATTAACAATTAATTTTTAAAAAAATAATTAATCATTTTTTAATTTAATTAATTTTTAAAAAAATATTTAAGCATTAATTTTTAAACCTTCAATTAAATGCATCTTGTACACTAGTCTATTACATTTCTTGGAGATAATTATCCTCACCAAAGGTTAATTCCATAAATATGACAAATTATTCTTAAGTTACTAATTTGATGTAATTATTTTAATTTTCCTATAATTCATTAATTATTTTAGAAATTTCTATTTATTCAAACTTTTTATTAATCAAATTAATTTAATTTTAATTATTTTTATAATTTAATTAGTTTCCAAACATTGAAATTTAATTATTTTATATTTGGTCCTATAAAATAGTTAAATTTAACTATTGCTAAGTTATAGGACTAAATTTCTAAAATATATTAAGTTATAGGACCAAATTTCTAAAATATGTTGAGTTTTAGGACCAAAAATAAAATTGTTAAGTTAAAGGACTGAATAACTAGAAATGTGAAAATTAAAGGACTAAAAAATGAATGTGACAATTTAGAGGACCAATTCTCCAAAAAGTCCAACTTACAGGACTAAAAATCTTATTTTCCCTTAAAACTACTATTATAACTTTCAAACAATAAAATTATTATTTTAATGTCACGTGTGATCTTTGCTAACCACGATTAGGGGCGTCAATTTGTGACACGACACGATAACCCGACACGAACCTAACACGAATTTAGCAGGTATAGGTACAACCCTTAGCAGGTTTGGGTCAAAATCAGGTCGGACACGATTGACACGGAAAATAAATAGGTCAAGTCAGGTCGACCCGCGGGTCGACACGATTGACCTATTTAACCCATTTACTTTTATGATGACATATTATTTGATATTTTATGATGCTTTAATTGCTTATAGGTAATTGAATAATTATTAAATGCATTTATTAATATTTTTTAATAATTTAATGTATTTCTTATTTGTAGTTTAACTTTTTCCCCATTTTTCTTTATTTTTTTTCGTGTCGAATTTAAATTATATAGGCTTTTCGTGCCATGTTCGGGTTACCCGTGTCATAAATGGGTCATGTTCGTGTCGTGTATCTTGACACGAATAATTAAACGGGTCGTGTTCGTGTCAGACCTGTTATACCTATGTCAAAACACGACCCGCGAAGATGAAACACGATACGATTGACACCCCTAACCACGATGACGTTGATAGGTAATTGAGTGACTATTTTATTTTGGCTAATTTAACAAATTAAGTTAATTTCCAAACCAATTTAACAAATTAACGCAAAAAAAAAAAAAAAAAAGGTGAAAACAGAAAAAAAAGCGGTTTTTCAAAATAATTTTTTTTAAATTTTAATTCAAAAATAGAGATTTATATGTTTTCAAATCAAATTGAACCACAATGCTAGAAAAATCGGCCAAGACCAAACCGAACTATTTCGATTTGGTTCGGTTCCGATTTTCCTTTGGGATTATTTTTGGGTTTTTACGTTTTTGCTAAAAAGTATATTTTTTTATATTTATTTAACAATTTAACAATAAAATATTATAGAAAATTAAAATAATAATATAAAAAATATATTAAAAATATAAATTAAAATAATAATATATAAAAATATTTAAAAAATTTATGGACCAAAAATCAACCGAACCGAAAATTCATTCGGTTTATTAGATTAAAAAACGAACCAAACCGTTTAACAAATTGTTAAACCGAATGAATTTTCGGTTCGGTTCGGTTTTGGTCCATAAATTATTTTAAATATTTTTTTAATTTTATTTTAATTTATATTTTAAAATATATTTTTATATTATTATTTTAATTTTCTATAATATTTTATTATTAAATTGTTAAATAGATATAAAAAAATATTTTTAGCAAAAACGAAAAACTCAAAATAAAGCCCAAAAGAAAATCGAACCAACCAAACCGAAATAGTTCGATTTGGTTTGGTTCGATATTTCTAGCATTGCGGTTCAATTTCGATTTGAAAAACATATAATCTCTGTTTTTGAATTAAATATTTAAAAAAAATTATTTGCGAAAACAACGTTGGTAACGAGAAAACAGAGTTACCAAGTCTGTTTTCACCTCTTTTTTTAATTTTTTTTTGCGTTAATTTGTTAAATTGGTTTGAAAATTAACTTAGTTTGTTAAATTAGCCTTTTATTTTTTACTTTCATATCATGTAAACCTCACTATATTAGATGGACTAAATATTTTAAAGTAAGATTTTGGTGAAAAGACATATATATTATATATTATATTATTTTCTAAGGAGTCATTTGGGAATAAGGATTGGCTTTGATAAGTCCATTTATCACGCTTTATCCTTTGTTTGGGAAATCTGATTTAAGCCCGTTCAAGCTCATTATAACTCTTCGAGTCGGGGTTATTATACCGAATTCAATTGATTGTTAATACCACCCCATCAGGTGCTATTATCAACAACTAATCATTCGACAGGAAATGTCTAGTTTGCCCCACAAATCCCTTGTAACATAATTATGGATAAAATTCAAAAAGTAAATGAGGGATGATAACGATATTTTATAAATTTATCTCACTTAATCAGTTTTGCCAAACAAAGTTTGTGATTATATAATAAAAAAGTTTATATCACAATCACACATCTCAAACATAATATTAAATGGTATTTTATAATACATGAACAGTATCACATCTCAAATTTTTATACAATACCATCAAAAATGTCAAACGAGTCCTAAAGGAATAAATAAGAGTATATCAATTTGTATACATGAGGAGAAAGCGTCAACATAAAGTTAGGCCCGTCATTCTTTGTTTTGGGCCATTTTGGAATTGGGCCCTTTGGTTGAATTGCAACTACCAACCAGCTCTATTAAATTAAAAATATAAGTAATTAACTAAATATATCAAAATTAAACATTATAATGTTAATTTAAAAACAAAGGATTGCTTGTTTGAATTTCTCATGAAACTTCCATACTATTTTTGAAAATAATTATATCAGCTACTTAAATGTAAAACTCTTCTCTCTTTCTTTTGCTTCTCTGTATTATCCTTCATCCTTAAGGGTGATTTTTGGTCATTTTTTAATAGCCTGAAATCACCCATATACATCTTTTTTATAAATTTATTTTCTAAATATGTGGTTTTTTTACATATATCTGCGTTATTTATTTATTTTCTTTGTGTGTGATTTCGTCGTCTAGTGCAGCGTTTGGTTTGTCTTTGTTTTGGTGCGGTGTTTTTCTTGTGCAGTCGATTTATACAAGTAAGTTTTCAATCCAACATAGATAACAAATAAAATTTGATCTTCACCATGTTGCAGATTTGGAATCATAGGTATTCTAGGCACTATAGATTTTTCAAAGTTATAAGCTTTAAGCAGATTTTCGTTATTAACCTAGATGATATGAATCTTTTCATAGTTTCAACTTTATGGTTTTTAACATATTTGTTTATGTCTTCTATCGATGTATTGTTCATTTGAATTAATTAATCGAATTAATTTTCTTTAACAAAAAATTGTTATACGTAACTTAATCAACACTCAATTGTATCATTAATGAGTACAATATATATTATTTTACTTTTTAATGAAATTTACAATTTAAATGTTTTAGTGGTAGAAGTTTGTGCTGTCAGGTTAACTAACTCGAATTCGATTTCAATTGAGTGTGTGCTCCTTCCCCTATTTTCCCCTAATTGTATTCAAAAAATAATAGCACCAAAGTCCAGACAACGGAAAAATAGCAAAATACCTTAGATATGAATTTGACATAGATCCAAAAATATCCATAGCATATAACAAATTTGTTGTTTATGGTGTTTGGTTTTCCAGAAAAATGGGCAGAATAACGGGACAAAAAAGTAAGTCGAGGCGAGAATTGGATTTTGTATCCACAAGATGAAATTGCCCCGTACAAAAGTGCTAACGGTTCTAGGCAGTCTCTAAAATACAACGACTTTCAAGTTCGGCTTAACAGCAATTGCAAAAATCGAACTTACAACGAACTAAACGTATTTCGGAACTTTGGAAAGTGCAGAAAAAATAGACAAACTCAATATGCTGAAAGATGCAAATTTTTCTTATGTTTCTGATGTGTAAAAAAGATCCTAAGGTCTGCTTATATAGAGTTCTGGATGCCTATTCAGAATAGGTGCATCTATTGGTCCGGATCAATCTGGACGTTGGATCGTGCCTTCTGATCAACGAGGTACAATCTGATGGTCCAGATCGCATCTCTTCCGAAGGTACACAACCTTTAATATGCACCCTTGCACACTGAACAGTCTTGTCCAATCAACGAACAGGTGCATCAAGTCACTGCCACAGCGTGCCACGTGTCTCCATCCAGACGACTCTTGTCAAGTCACTACCACCTGAGCTGCCCTGCCATGTCACCGAGCCACTGGAAGTGCGCCTCTAAAGCGCCCAATGCGAATATGTGCGACGTGCGCGGGTCCGGCTCGGGATCGGACGGTGCGGTGCTATTTGAGCTAGCCAAAATCTAGTCAAAATTGACTTGGTCCACTAGAGTGTACCATAACTCCATAAGGAGCTCCACTTGATTACTCCTTATTAGTGGTGAAGCTCTATATAAACTAGTCAAACATTTAATATGTTTCCTATGTGGGATATGGCTTTCCATATTTCCACCCTTTTATATTCCTTATATAAAAGGCATTTAAGTGGCTAACTTTATGCATTAATTTCTCATTCACCCAAAATTAGTTTTGAGAAATAAAAAATGCTAATATCATCTACCCGTGGTGTAGATTACGATTACATCATATATTTTCCAAAGTAAATAAATGTTTCCACTTAAATAATTGGTCAAACATCGGTCAAAACCCATTTATTAAAACCAACTTCCAACAAAATTGAGCTTATCAAAATATTTTTTTTCTTCTTTTTATTTTTCGAATCGCCCGGCGCGATATTGCTAAAATTTACAGATCACCCAAGGAATAAGGATCTGAAATGTTCCACGTAGCAATAAATCTGTAAATTGAGATTTGATCTGCGACACGAACAAATAGTGGGAAGAGCTCTGAGTAGTCCCATGAAAGCCCATCTGGTGCAAAAGTCAACAAATATTTTAAAAATAATCCATAAGGGCAAGAGTGAGAGTTATTAACAGCAAATTATATACCACATAAATGACAATTGAGGGGTATTTTAATTATAGTTGGGACTTTGGGCCTCAAAGGTCTTGTTTAATGAGTTAGGCACCAGTAAATTGGATATAATTAAATAACAAACCAAGTAATTGCATTAAGAACAATAAATAAGAAATAAGCTAATTGAGAAACTAAATAATTAATGGATATTTAGAAATAAAAATACCCACCATAACTAGGGAACCCACCTCAAACCAAGTCAGCCATGTGTTTCGAACTGGGCAAGCTTTGTACGACAAATTTGATTCCCACTGTGGTTTATTCTGGCTAGCATGGTGTAGAGGTAGAGATTTGAACTTGAAACTTGGTATCAAGAACCCAACATCTCACCTCAAGAGCCCAATCTACTCCATTAGGTCATGCACCCATGAGGTCGGGCTTATCAAGATCTCTTTAGATAAAGAGGTGTTGCCTCTGTGCTAAAAAGTAGGTAAAGTTGTCGTGTATGAACCACAAATTAATAATACCAGTTTTTCTCATTAATTTACAAAATCCTATTGTTTTTGCAAAAATAAATTATATTTAGTTCAATTATTTCATTCTGACTCCCTACAAATTGAGTTCACAATTCACATACAATATATTTGTCATCGTTTTATATATTAATTAAGCGTACTAGGCTACTAGCTACATAGTTTTTAGTTGTTTTGACTCATTATTTCCTCAATCTCTATTCATTTAGCAATAGTATGTGAATACATAAGAGACTTCAGATTGCTTGACTTCTTATATCTATGACCACAACTCATTTTTGAACAGCAATTATTACATAAGTAAATATTGTTGGGTAAAATATATGGTGTGATTTCTGTATAGGAAGAAAATGGCTGAGTGTATGGCTTATAGTCGAGGCCTGAATTCGATTCAGTCTCCGCAAGACGAAAACGCCCCGTATACTAGTGCTAACGGTTCCGACGTACATCCCTAAGATACAACGACTATTTACGTCTCGAGTTTACAACACTTGCAAACTCGAAACACAACGAACAACAAAGGTGTTTTTAACTTTCAAGCTTTGGAAGGAGGAAATCAGACAATATTCAATATGCAATGCTCGATTTTAAGTTGCTGATTATTTCGTATGTTTATTCGATCATCGTGGTCGATTATTATAGGCCTCAGTGCCTTGTATGGAAAGATCGCGTCTTTTGGCTTGAAAAGACACATTTTGCACTGACAAACGCACCTGTTCAGGGGCGCACGACCTGACGCACGGCCGTGCGCCTGCCCGTGTACTGGTGCGTGAAGGTTCGGCAGGATGCACGACCCGACGCACGGGCCGTGCGCCAACCCGTGCACTGGTTCGCACATTTACAGAAGGGTGCAAGACCCGACGCACGGGCCGTGCTTCCGTCCGTGCTCGGGTGCGAACCTCTTCCCAGTTGAAATTCATTTAATTAATTACAAAAATTATTAAATCCATTTAATTAATTAGAAAAATTAATTAAGCATTTATTTTAAACGTTTTTGGTCCAAAAATAATAAGGGCTTTGAATCAAACCCACAAGCATGTAGGTCCTCACCCCTTTAAAAACTTCGGTGCCCCCAATGGCCCAAACCCATAAGTCCAACTAGGGATATATAAAGTGTGCAAACTTTTCATCATTTTCCTATGTGGGATGGAGCATTTCTCCTTCCCTACATTTTTCATTTTCCATACTATTTATTTGTATTAAGTGGCTAACTTCTATCATTAATTTCTCATTCACCCGTAATCGATTTTGAGAAATTCCAAATGCTATTCTCATCTACTCTCTTAGTAGAAATTTTACAAATAATTTAATTCCATTTTACACTAATGAAACCACTTAATTATTTGGTCAAAATAGGATCAGCACCCATTTCTTAAAGACCAAATTCCAACAATCCCCACATGAATGAAATTAATGCATGCATATATGCAGATTCACTTGAAAGTCTCGGCGAATCGTTATTGCATCAGGATAGATAGCTTGTGGCTTTGAACCTTCCTTAGTAAAATACTATCGGATTTATTGGCTGCTTAGTGACGCGATGTCTTGAACTACTCAGCCGTTTGTGTAAACCGAGACAACAGTACTTACACAATAACAACTCTAACACTTTTGTTCTCACGTTGTGTCTATTTCGGCCCTGGACCATATCTTAGATTCATAAGTGTTTCTCTGAAGCGGCCATTACTTCTCACTTATATAGGTGATCTCCTATTGAAGAGTATCCTGTCATACTCGGCCTCTCGGTATAGGAATCATTAAAAGTCTTAAACTTAACCTCACCACATTCATCAAGTTTACATTCACTTGGATGTATCGAGAATGAGCTAACACATTTTCCAAGTGTTTAGATGAACATTCATAACTTAGTTCTCCCATTGAACCAAGGTCTTGGGATCTCCAATTCACAAGGTTGGGTTACCGCTATTAACATTCTTTAGGTTGTGGATTTTAAACCCATTTCCCTTAACAGTTTATACAGTTGATCTCGATATATGCCTTTCGTAAGCGGATTCGTAAGGTTTCCTTTGACTTTGCGTAGTCAACCGAAATAACCTCATTCGAAATCAATTTGTTTTATTTGTGTCTACGACAACACTGTTGTCTAGACTTACCTCTTTTCTTTCCAAGAAAAGACACCTTTAATAAATGCAACATTTCTTGCTTTAATGATCTTACCATCACTTATATCATAAATGCTGAATTTATTTCATTGGATGCTTCTACTTTTTCCAAAGCACCCCCACATTTCAAGGCAATCTTCTTTATGTGGTTTGCTAAAAAGTAAAGCTCCCCTTTCAACTTCTGATATCTTATTTAACTCAAGATTAACCAGACCTCTTATGGCTCTTGGCCATTTTTATTTTATTTTGTTAGAACATTGTCCAGACAATCCGGTTAGAATCTCGTTCTACCGATTTGATCTTAGTTCCAACAACTCCATCTTTACAAGGTGTGTAACCTTTGATGTTATCACATCTTTAGTAAGACTTCGATTCAACTTGTTACGATTATGCGCCTTTAGTGTTACAACACTTTCGACAACACCTCATGCAAATGTGGTTTCGGTGTTTACAACACTTTTGACAACACCTTCTGTTATATTTAAAAATGCAACAGAAACTTCCCTGGTGTTCCATTCAGAATCCAGTTGTCTTCCTCAATCCAAAGTCGAACTATCAAATTCGAAAGCCCCATTTCCTTTCGCTTGTGCTTGAGGTAGTTATTAAAATCTTTCCACGATGGCGGCAATTATTTGATAATCGCAGCCACTTGAAAGGACTCGTTCAGAATCATCCCTTCAGACACTAAGTCGTGGAGTATGATCTAAATTTCTTGAACTTGGCTAATCACCGTCTTGGTGTCAACCATCTTATAATCCATAAATTTACTGAATACAAATTTCTTTGCATCGACATCTTCTGTTTTATACTTTTTCTCCAAAGAGTCACACAACTCTTTGGACGTTTTGAACGAACTATATACATTGTAGAATGTGTCATCTAGCCCGTTCAAAATATAAATCCTACACAGGAAATCACTGTTATGCCAAGCATCCACAACGATTCTCCGTTCATTGTCGGATTCTTCATCACCAACGGCAGGGGGGACCTCCTTCAGAAAACGAGACAGACCCAAAGTCGTCATGTAGAACAATATCTTATGTTGCCATCTCTTGAAGTCGGAATCGGAGAACTTCGACGGTTTCACGCCATGAACACGAGCAGCAACCATCGGAGTGAACGATCCTGATGTGGATGCCATCGTCTTTAACAGAAACAGAAATTTTTCGTCTTGCGATTGTTTGGTAAAATATATGATGTGATTTCTGTATAGGAAGAAAATGGGTGAGTGTATAGTCTCCGCAAGACGACAAAGCCCCGTATACTAGTGCTAACGGTTCCGGCGTACGTCCCTAGGATACAACGACTATTTACGTCTCGAGTTTACAGCACTTGCAAACTCGAAACACAACGAACAACAAAGGTGTTTTTAACTTTCAAGCTTTGGAAGGAGTAAATCGGACAATATGCAATATGCAATGCTCGATTTTAAGTTGCTGATTATTTCGTGTGTTTATTCAGTCATCAAGGGTCGATTATTATAGGCCTTAGGTGCCTTGTATGGAAAGATCGCGTCTTTTGGCTCAAAAATACACATTTTGCACTAAAAGACGCACATGTTCACAGGCGTATGGTCTGACACAAGGGTCGTGCGCATGCCGGTCTTGCCCAGTGCGTGAAGGTTTGGTAGGGCCTTACGACCCGGCGCTTGACGGGCGTCGCTACCCACGCTACCGGATTGTCACACATTTACATTTATGACGCATGACCCGCATGACGCGCATGGGCCGTGCGTCCGCCCGTGCTCGGGTGCGAACCTCTTCCCAGTTGAAATCCATTTAATTAATTAAAAAATTAATTAAATCCATTTAATTAATTATAAAAATTAATTAAACATTTATTTTAAAGGTTTTTGGTCCAAAAAGAATAAGGGCCTTGAAGCCCAAGCCCAGGCCCACGGCCCTCGACGCACGAACTGGGCCGGGGCGAGCGGTGGAGGTGGCGCGCGCGCGCGTGTGTGCTTTGAACTAAACCCACAAGCATGTAGGTCCTCACCCCTTTAAAAAATTGGGTGCCCCCAATGGCCCAAACCCACAAGTCCAACTTGGGATATATAAAGTGTGCAAACTTTTCATCATTTTCCTATGTGGGATGGAGGATTTCTCCTTCCCTACATTTTCTATTTTCCATACCATTTATTTGTATTAAGTGGCTAACTTCTAGCATTAATTTCTCATTCACCCGGAATCGGTTTAGAGAAATTCCAAATGCTATTCTCATCTACTCTCTTAGTAGAAATTTTACAAATAATTTAATTCCATTTTTCACTAATGGAAGCCACTTAATTATTTGGTCAAAATCGGGTCAACACCCATTTCTTAAAGACCAAATTCCAACAATCCCCCACATGAATGAAATTAATGCATGCGTGTATGCAGATTCGCTTGAAAGTCTCGGTGAATCGTTATTGCATAAGGATAAGTAGCTTGTGGCTTTGAACATTACTTAGTAAAATACTATCGGGTTTGCTGGCTGCTTAGTGATGCGATGTCTTGAACTACTCAACCATTTGTGTAAACCGAGACAATAGTACTTACACAATAACAACTCTAACACTTGTTGTTCTCACGTTGTGTCTATTTCGACCCTGGACCATATCTTAGATTCATAAGTGTTTCTTTGAAGCGGCCATTACTTCTCACTTATATAGGTGTTCTCCTATTGAAGAGTATCCTGTCATACTCCGCCTTTCGGTATAGGAATCATTAAAAGTCTTAAACTTAACCTCACCACATTCAACAAGTTTACATTCACTTGGATGTATCGAGAATGAGCTAACACATTTTCCAAGTGTTTAGCTGAACATTCATAACTTAGTTGTCCCATTGAACCAAGGTCTTGGGATCTCCAATTCAAAAGGTTGAGTTACCGCTATGAACATTCATAAATGCAACATTTCTTGATTTAATGATCGTACCATCACTTATATCATAAATGCTGAATTTATTTCATTGGATGCTTCTACTTTTTCCAAAGCACCCCCATATTTCAAGGCAATCTTCTTTATGCGGTTTGCTAAAAAGTAAAGCTCCCCTTTCAACTTCTAATATCTTATTTAACTCAAGATTAACCAGAACTCTTATGGCTCTCGGCCATTTTTATTTTATTTTGTTAGAACATTGTCCAGACAATCCAGTTAGAATCTCGTTCTACCAGATTTCAGATCTTAGTTCCAACAACTCCATCTTTTACAAGGTGTGTAACCTTTGATGTTATCACATCTTTAGTAAGACTACAGATTCAACTTGTTATTGTGTCTGCCTTTAGTGTTACAACACTTTAGACAACACCTCATGCAAATGTGGTTTCGGTGTTTACAACACTTTTGACAACACCTTGTGTTACATTTAAAAATACAACAGAAACTCCACTAGTGTTCCACAAAGTATGATCATACCCCCACATTTGCCGATTTCCCTTCGGAATCCAGTTCTCTTCCTCAATCCAAAGTCGAACTATCAAATTCGCAAGCCCCATTTTCTTTCGCTTGTGCTTGAGGTAGTTCTTAAAATCTTTCCATGATGGCGGCAATTTTTTGATAATCGCAGCCACTTGAAAGGACTTGTTCAGAATCATCCCTTCAGACACTAAGTCGTGAAGTATGATCTGAATTTCTTGAACTTGGCTAATCACCGTCTTGGTGTCAACCATCTTATAATCCAGAAATTTACCGAATTCAAATTTCTTTGCACCGGCATCTTCTGTTTTATACTTTTTCTCCAAAGAGTCCCACAACTCTTTGGACGTTTTGAACGAACTATAGACGTTGTAAAGGGTGTCGTCTAGCCCGTTCAAAATATAATTCCGACCTGAGAAAATCAACATGTTATGCCAAGCATCCACAACGATTCTCCGTTCATTGTCGGATTCTTCATCACCAACGGCAGGTACCTCTCCCCGAAAAAACGAGATGGACCCAAAGTGGTCACGTAGAACATCATCTTCATTGCCATCTCTTGAAGTCGGCAGGGAGAACTTCGTCGGTTTCTCACCATTAACACGAGCAGCAGCCATCAGAGTGAACGATCCTGATGTGGATGCCATCGTCTTTAATAGAAACAGAAATTTTTCGTCTTGCGATTGTTTGGTAAAATATATGATGTGATTTCTATATAGGAAGAAAATGACTGAGTGTATGGCTTTTAGTCGAGGCCTGAATTCGATTAAGTCTCCGCAAGACGAAAATACCCCGTATACTAGTGCTAACGGTTCTGGCGTATGTCTCTAAGATACAACGACTATTTACGTCTCGAGTTTACAACACTTGCAAACTCGAAACACAGCGAACAACAAAGGTGTTTTTAACTTTCAAGCTTTGGAAGGAGGAAATCAGATAATATGCAATATTGAATGCTCGATTTTAAGTTGCTAATTATTTCGTGTGTTTATCCAGTCATCAAGGGTCGATTATTATAGGCCACAGGTGCTTTGTATGGAAATATCGCGGCTTTTGGTTCGAAAAGACACATTTTGCACTGACAGACACAACTGTTCAAGGGTGCACGACCTGAAACACCGGCCGTGCACCTGCCCGTGCGCTGGTGCGTGAAGGTTTGGCAGGACGCACGACCCGACACATGGGTCGTGCGCCAACCCGTGTGCTGCTTCGCACATTTACGGCAGGGCGCACGACCCGACGCACGGGCCGTGCGTTCGCCCGTGCTCGGGTGCGAACCTCTTCCCACTTGAAATCCATTTAATTAATTACAAAAATTAATTAAATCCATTTAATTATTTACAAAAATTAATTAAACATTTAATTTAAAGGTTTTTGGTCCAAAAAGAATAAGGGCCTTGAGCCCAAGCCCGAGCCCAGGGCCACGACCCTCGACCTACGACCCGGGCTGGGGTGGGCGGTGGCAGCACGCGCGTGCGTGTGCTTTTAACCAAACCCACAAGCATGTAGGTCCTCACCCCTTTAAAAACTTGGGTGCCCCCAAGGGCCCAAACCCATAAGTCCAACTTGGGATATATAAAGTGTGCAAACTTTTCATCCTTTTTCCTATGTGGGATGGAACATTTCTCTTTCCCTACATTTTCTATTTTTCATACCATTTATTTGTATTAAGTGGTTAACGTCTAGCATTAATTTCTCATTCACTCGGAATCGGTTTTGAGAAATTCCAAATGCTATTCCCATCTACTTTCTTAGTAGAAATTTTACAAATAATTTAATTCCATGTTTTCACTAATGGAAACCACTTAATTATTTGGTTAAAATCAGGTCAACACCCATTTCTTAAAGACCAAATTCCAACAATCTCCCACATGAATAAAATTAATGTATGCGTGTTTGCAGATTCGCTTGAACGTCTCGGCGAATCGTTATTGCATCAGGATAGGTAGCTTGTGGCTTTGAACCTTCCTTAGTAAAATATTATCGGATTTACTGGCTGCTTAGTGACGCGATGTCTTGAACTACTCAGCCATTTGTGTAAACCGAGACAATATTACTTACACAATAACAACTCTAATACTTGTTGTTCTCACGTTGTGACCATTTCGGCCCTGGACCATATCTTAGATTCATAAGTGTTTCTCTGAAGTGGTCATTACTTCCCACTTATATAGCTGATCTCCTATTGAAGAGTATTCTTCCATACTCCACCTTTCGGTATAGGAATCATTAAAAGTCTTAAACTTAACCTCACCACATTCAGCAGGTTTACATTCACTTGGTTGTATCGAGAATGAGCTAACACATTTTCCAAGTGTTTAGCTGAACATTCATAACTTAGTTGTCCCATTGAACCAAGGTCTTGGGATCTCCAATTCACAAGGTTGGGTTACCGCTATGAACATTCTTTAAGTTGTGGATTTTAAACCCATTCCCCTTAACGGTTTATACAGTTGATCTCGATCTATGCCTTTCGTAAGCGGATCCGTAAGGTTTTCCTTTGACTTCACGTAGTCAACCGAAATAACCTCATTCGAAATCAACTATTTATTGGTATTGTGTCGACGACAACACTTTTTAGACTTACCTCTTTCCTTTCCAAGAAAAGACACCTTCAATAAATGCAACATTTCTTGATTTAATGATCGTACCATCAGTTATATCATAAATGCTGAATTTATTTCATTGTATGCTTCTACTTTTTCCAAAGCACCCCCACATTTCAAGGCAATCGTCTTTATGTGGTTTGCTAAAAAGTAAAGCCCCCCTTTCAACTTCTGATATCTTGTTTAACTCAAGATTAACCAGAACTCTTATGGCTCTCGGCCATTTTTATTTTATTTTGTTAGAACATTGTCCAGACAATCCATTTAGAATCTCGTCTCGAAAGCCTCAACTTCCGGTATGAGCGGTATTAAATCTCCTCGCATAGAGCGAGTGTTCATGCACTACCTGGACCAAACTAAAAGAAACAAGTCAAATAATGAAGGATTTAAGTCAACCAAAAAATATCAAAAGAAAAGATTAAAAATTTCTAAATTATGAATAATTCTATCTATCGCAATATTAGCACCAAAAATTGTATTAGTCCCCGGCAACGTGTACGGTGTATGTTATAGAAAAGGGTAGCAAGGTCGTATCCACGGAGACTAATAAATTAATATGCTAAGTATTGAACTAAGATAATCTTATTTTTATTTAGACGGTCATAAAATGATGGTTGTTGTGAGATTAAGACAATTAGGACTAGTAAAAACACAAGATTAAGATAATGCAAATAATAGAAGTATCAAGATGATAAAATGGATTCCCGAGTTAAGGTTTCAATTAATATCCCTCTTGTTGTCCGATTTAATCAAAGTCAAGTTATTATCAATATTCCTATAAAACGATCACGGAAATATTTTATCTTCCATCTCGAGATGCATATAAAACGTAGATTGAAATACTTATGCTAGCATCTCTACTCAACATGAAGTATTCAACTCCCAAAAGTTTAAAAGATCAAATGTCCTCACAAATATTTACAAACCTCTCGATTCATGCAAATATTTGTGTCGAGTACTCAAGATCTAATATTGAAACTCATCTCTCGAATTATGAATCAATATATGAAACAAGTTAAATCATTGATCAAGTGATAAAATAAGAATATGCTCAAAGTACTCAAATAGGCTTCAAGACAATAACTTCAACTAAGATTAAAACATTCCACAAGAGTTCATTAATCTACTTCCAAAACCCGGAAATCTAAAGAGTTTAGCTACACATGATATCTAAACAACTCATAAACAAATTGTTCAAAGTCATAACAAACTAAAATGAAAGATTAAAACTACAAGAGAAGCAAGAAAAACTTAGGAAAGTCGACAATCTATCGATGTATCTCCGTTCCTTGAGCTCCGATGCAACCCGATTGTCTCCTTGATCTCTTCTTCCAACAATAAACCGTTGTCTTATGTTCTATAGACAAAAATGTCAGAATGTTCCTTGGTGTGCGCCGCAAAAAGTGATTATATACCTTTTAGGAAGTTTTATAGGGCACATTCTTTGTCATAGACTGCATTCTGGCGAGGGACGCACGGGCGTGCGTTGGCGCCGGGCGTGCGTTGGCGCCGCAGGCGTGCGTGGGCGCACGGTTACCCGTGCGTCATCCTACAAACCAAGTCTGCTTTTCACCAACTTGGCCGCGGGTCGTGCGTCGACGCACGGGTTACCCGTGCGCATTGCCGTAGGCAACCTCCAAGACTTCAGTGGCGCACGGGTGGTGCGTGTACGCACGGGCTACCCATGTGCATTGCCATACCCTGAATAATCCATTCCCAGGGGCGCACGGGTTGCGCTCAGGCGCGCGCCCTACCCGTGCGTCCTCTATTTTGCCTCATTTGTGGTATTTCTTCTTCGCTATGCTCGTATTTGTCTCCAAATTACTTCAGATATCATTAAATTCCTACAAAACGAGCGAAGCATAATATCTTTCCCACAAAGAGTGAATACGAACCATTTCATATGAGTTTATGCATGTTTAATCACCATTTTTGTCAATATTAAACCTCAAAAGACATGCAAAACTCACACCTATCAACAACACCTCATGCAAATGTGGTTTCGGTGTTTACAACACTTTTGGCAACACCTTCTGTTACATTTAAAAATGCAACAGAAACTCCACTGGTGTTCCACAAAGTATGATCATACCCCCACATTTGCCGATTTCTATTCGGAATCCCGGTTGTCTTCCTTAATCCAAAGTCGAACTATCAAATCCACATTCGCTTGTGCTTGAGGTAGTTCTTAAAATCTTTCCACGATGGCGGCAATTTTTCGATAATCGCAGTCACTTGAAAGGACTCGTTCAGAATCATCCCTTCAGACACTAAGTCGTGAAGTATGATCTGAATTTCTTGAACTTGGCTAATCACCATCTTGGTGTCAACCATCTTATTATCCATAAATTTACCGACTACAAATTTCTTTGCACCGACATCTTCTGTTTTATACTTTTTCTCCAAAGAGTCCCACAACTCTTTGGACATTTTGAACAAAGACGTTGTAGATGGTGTCGCCTAGCCCATTCAAAATATAATTCCGACACAGGAAATCACTGTTATGCCAAGCATCCACAGCGATTCTCCGTTCATTGTCGGATTCTTCATCACCAATGGCAGGGGGGTCCTCCTTCAGAAAACGAGACAGACCCAAAGTCGTCACATAGAACAGCATCTTCTGTTTCCATCTCTTGAAGTCGACACCGGAGAACATCGCCCCCAGTTTCTCGCCATGAACACGAGCAACAGCCATCGGAGTGAACGATCCTGATGTGGATGCCATCGCCTTTAACAGAAACATAAATTTTTCGTCTTGCGATTGTTTAGTAAAATATATGATGTGATTTCTGTATAGGAAGAAAATGGCTGAGTGTATAGTCTCCGCAAGACGAAAATGCCCCATATACTAATGCTAACGGTTCCAGCGTACGTCCCTAAGATACAACGACTATTTACGTCTCGATTTTACAGCACTTGCAAACTCGAAACACAGCAAACATCAAAGGTGTTTTTAACTTTCAAGCTTTGGAAGGAGTAAATCAGACAATATGCAATATGCAATGCTCGATTTTAAGTTGCTGATTATTTCGTGTGTTTATTCAGTCATCAAGGGTCGATTATTATAGGCCTCAGATGCCTTGTATGGAACGATCGCGTCTTTTGGCTCAAAAAGACACATTTTGCACAGACAGACGCACCTGCTCAAGGGAGCACGACCTGACACACGGGTCGTGCGCCGCCCATCTTATTTGTGCGTGATGGTTTTGGCAGACGCACGACCCGACGCCTTGCCGGCGTGCCCGGCCCGCGTTGGTTCGCACAACTACGGTAGGGCGCACGACCCAACACATGGGCCGTGCGTCCGCCCGTGCTCGGGTGCGAACCACTTCCCAGTTGAAATCCATTTAATTAATTACAAAAATTAATTAAATTCATTTATTTAATTACAAAAATTAATTAAATATTTATTTTAAAGGTTTTTTGTCCAAAAAGAATAAGGGCCTAAGCCCAAGCCCAGGCCCACGACCCAAGAACCGGGCTGGGGCGGGCGGTGGCGGCGCGCGCACGCGTGTGTGCTTTGAACCATACCCACAAACATGTAGGTCCTCACCCCTTTAAAAACTTGGGTGCCCCCAATGGCCCAAACCCATAAGTCCAACTTGTGATATATAAAGTGTGCAAACTTTTCATCCTTTTTCTATGTGGGATGGAGCATTTCTCCTTCCCTATATTTTCTATTCCCATACCATTTATTTGTATTAAGTAGCTAACTTCTAGCATTCATTTCTCATTCACCCGGAATCGGTTTTGAGAAATTCCAAATGCTATTCTCATCTACTCTCTTAGTAGAACAAATAATTTAATTCCATTTTTCACTAATGGGAACCACTTAATTATTTGGTTCGGGTCAACACCCATTTCTTAAAGACCAAATTCCAACAATCCCCACATGAATGAAATTAATGCATGCGTGTATGCAGATTCACTTGAAAGTCTCGGCAAATCGTTATTGCATCAGGATAAGTAGCTTGTGGCTTTGAACATTTCTTAGTAAAATACTATCGGATTTACTGGCTGCTTAGTGACGCGATGTCTTGAACTACTCAGTCGTTTGTGTAAACCGAGACAACAATACTTATATAATAACAACTCTAACATTTGTTGTTCTCACGTTGTGTCCATTTCGGCCCCGGACCATATCTTAGATTCATAAGTGTTTCTTTGAAGCGGCCATTACTTCTCACTTATATAGGTGATCTCCTATTGAAGAGTATTCTGCCATACTCCACCTTTCGGTATAAGAATCATTAAAAGTCTTAAACTTAACCTCACCACATTCAACAAGTTTACATTCACTTGGATGTATCGAGAATGAGCTAACACATTTTCCAAGTGTTTAGCTGAACATTCATAACTTAGTTGTCCCATTGAACCAAGGTCTTGGGATCTCCAATTCACAAGGTTGGGTTACCGCTTTGAACATTCTTTAAGTTGTGGATTTTAAACTCATTCCTCAATCCAAAGTCGAACTATCAAATTCGCAAGCCCCATTTTCTTTCGCTTGTGCTTGAGGTAGTTCTTAAAATCTTTCCACGATGGCGGCAATATTTCAATAATCGCAGCCACTTGAAAGGACTCGTTCGAATCATCCCTTCAGACACTAAGTCGTGAAGTATGATCTGAATTTCTTGAACTTGGCTAATCACCGTCTTGGTGTCAACCATCTTATAATCCCGAAATTTACCGACTACAAATTTCTTTGCACCGGCATCTTCTGTTTTATACTTTTTCTCCAAAGAGTCCCACAATCGTTTAGATGTTTTGAACGAACCATAGACGTTGTAGAGGGTGTCATCTAGCCCGTTCAATATATAATTCCGACACAGGAAATCACTGTTATGCCAAGCATCCACAGCGATTCTCCGTTCATTGTCGGATTCTTCATCACCAACGGCAGGGGTCCTCCTTCAGAAAACGAGACAGACCCAAAGTCGTCACGTAGAACATCATCTTCTGTTGCCATCTCTTGAAGTCGGTACCAGAGAACTTCGTTGGTTACTCGCCATGAACACGAGCAACAACCATTGGAGTGAACGATCCTGATGTGGATGCCATCGTCTTTAACAGAAACATAAATTTTTTATCTTGCGATTGTTTGGTAAAATATATGGTGTGATTTCTGTAAAGGAAGAAAATGGCTGAGTGTATTTCTTTTAGTCGAGGCCTGAATTCGATTCAGTCTCCGCAAGATGAAAACGCCCCGTATACCAGTGCTAACAGTTCTGGCGTACATCCCTAAGATATAACGACTATTTACATCTCGAGTTTACAGCACTTGCAAACTCGAAACACAGGGAACAACAAAGGTATTTTTAACTTTCAAGCTTTGGAAGGAGGAAATCAGACAATATGCAATATGCAATGCTCGATTTTAAGTTGCTGATTATTTCGTGTGTTTATTCCATCATCAGGGGTCGATTATTATAAGCCTCAGGTGCCTTGTATGGAGAGATCGCGTCTTTTGGCTCAAAAAGACACATTTTGCAGACCGACGTCTATTCGGGCGCACGGTCGTCGCCCGCCCGTCTTATTTGGTGCATTAAGGTTCGACAGGATGCACGACCCGACGAACGGGGTGATTCGCACATTTACGGCAGGGCGCATGACCTCACGCACGAGTCGTGCGTCCGCCCGTGCTCGGGTGCGAACCTCTTCCCAGTTGAAATCCATGTAATTAATTACAAAAATTAATTAAATCTGTTTAATTAATTACAAAATTAATTAAATATTTATTTTAAAGGTTTTTGGTCCAAAAAGAATAAGGGCCTTGAAGCCCAAGCTCAAGCCCACAGCCCTCGGCCCAGCCCACCGAGCCGGCCGGCGGCGAGCGCGCGTGTGTGCTTTTAACCAAACTCACAAGCATGTAGGTCCTCACCCCTTTAAAAACTTGGGTGCCTCCAAGGGCCCAAACCCATAAGTCCAGCTTGGGATATATAAAGTGTGCAAACTTTTCATCATTTTCCTATGTGGGATGGGGCATTTCTCCTTCCCAATATTTTCTTCCATTTTCTATACCATTTATTTGTATTAAGTGGCTAATTTCTATCATTAATTTTCGTTCACCCAGAATCGGTTTTGAGAAATTTCAAATGTTATTCTCATCTACTCTCTTAGTAGAAATTTTACAAATAATTTAATTATATTTTTCACTAATGGAAACCACTTAATTATTTGGTCAAAATTGGGTCAACACCCATTTCTTAAAGACCAAATTCCAACAAATATCTCATGACATTAAGAAAAATATTTATAAGGACATCTCCAATGATTTGAGATTTCAAACCTCTTTTATTATAGACCCTCTTTTATTACATACCCCGCACTATCACATTAGTGTCACATTAAAAGTAAATAAAAAATCCCACTTTTCTCTCCACTAACAAAAAATCTCTCCACAAATTTTTTATGTATAAACCTGATTTGTCACATCAAACCTCGACCCTCTTTAAAAAAAATGAACTCCATTTCTATGGGTCTCCATTGCCGGCACTTGCCCTAGAACTTTGTGGAGGAGGTGAATCGTGGGATGTGCGTCAACAAGTTAGGGTCCTGAGTTGTCACAAACTGAGCCACCACCCAAGAAATCCTCCTCCACCCTGTTACCAGGGGATTCAAACCTCCACACTGTGGGTACCAACAAGCAGACAACACGTCACTCAGGTCCTTTACTAGTTGAGCTATGCTCCGGGCAACAAACCTCAAACATTTACTATGGCAAGGGCGGAGACAGGGCTGGGCCAGTTTGGGCCCTGGCCCAGCCCTTATTTTAAAGAAAAAAATTTTTAGTGAGAATTTTTTTTAAAAAAAAATATTTATAATTTGTATTAATTTTTCTTGGATTTTCTGTCCGGCCCACCCCATTTTCGTGTATCGGCCCCCCTGGCTCCGCCCTTGTACTATGGTATTGAGGTTTTTTGCAAAGTTTTTTTCCCCCTCAAATAAACCTCCCAAAAAAGTGTTGGGTCAAATTTCTGGTAAAGGTTTCTGTTTAGAAGAAAATGGCTGGAAATAGTGTATGGTTTAGGCTAAGTTGAGGCCTGATTTGGAATCAGTATCCGCAAGACGAAAACGCCCCATATACAGTGCTTACGGTTCCGACGCTCGGCTCTAAGATACAATGACTTTACAGTCCCGGTTAGCAGCACATCAAAACCGGAACAACAACGAACATAAGTGTTTTTCGACTTTCAAGCTTTTCAAGGAGGAAGATAAACAATATGCAAAATACAATGCTTGTTTTATGTTATCTGGTAATTTCGTATTGATTTTCAGTCACCTGGGATCGACTACTATGGGCTTCAGGCGCCTCGTATGGAAAGAACACATCTTTTGGCTCGAAAAGACACCTTTTGCACTGAACAGACGCACCTGCGCAGGGAAGCACGACCAGATGCACGGCCGTGCGCCTGCCCGTGCATGTAGGTGCAACACTTCGGCACCCAGCACGACCCAGACGCACGGGTCGTGCTCCAGATTAATTACAAAAATTAATTAAATCCATTTAATTTAATTAATTACAAAAATTAATTAATTAATTATTTTAAAGGTTTTTGGTCCAAAAAGAATAAGGGCCTTGAAGCCCAAGCCCAAGCCCACGGCCCGCGACCCACGACCCGGACCCGAACCTGAACCTGGACCATTTATCAAACTTAACAGTACTTACACAATAACAACTTTAACATTTGTTGTTCTCAAGTTGTGTCCATTTCGGCGATGGACCATATCTTAGGTTCATAAGTGTTTCTTTTGAAGCGGCCATTACTTCTCACTTATATAGGTGATCTCCTATTGAAGAGTATCCTGCAATAGTCCACCTTTCGGTATAGGAATCATTAAAAGTCTTAAACTTAACCTCACCACATTCAGCAGGTTTAAATACACTTGGATGTATCGAGAATGAGCTAACACATTTTCCAAGTGTTCAGCTGAACATTCATAACTTAGTTGTCCCATTGAACCAAGGTCTTGGGATCTCCAAATCACAAGGTTGGGTTACCGCTATGAACATTCTGTAAGTCCAAGCGGCTACGATAATCTAGAGGGGGGGTGAATAGATTATCTCCATCTTTTCGATTTCGCCCTCTTTTTCTAACCGAATGCTCAAACACAATAATAAAGGTGCGGAATGTAAACAACACGCGTTGATTTATAGTAGTTCAACCCACCTAGGGCCTAATCTACTACCACCCCAGTATATCCGGGATGGATTTCAAAAAAGAAAAAGAATTTTATTAATTACCAAAATTAATACAAATTCAACTTACAACACCTTGAAGAGCACCACACTCTTCTTCAACACCACTTTTGAGATTACCACAATCTCACTTGAAGATTACCACAATCTCCAACGGCACCTTGTGAAGATTACCACTATCTTCAACCTTGAAGAATACCAAATTCTTCAACACCTCAACAAGAAGATTACCACAATCTTCTTACACCTAACACCTAGATCACCCAAGTGTGTTCTTACCACAAGAACACTCACAAGGATATATTGTGTTGAATGATAACCCAAAAATTCAAGATTACAACTCGATAATGAATAATACAATTGAGTGCAAGTGTAATCAAGAATAGCCTAGACCTCAAGGATGTGAAAGTGAATAGCTAGGCAAATTACAACAAGAAATAAGACAATGTAAGAACAAATGTATTCTTGAGTGTATCTTGTTGTGTTGTTGTTTTCTCTCTTGTTGTGTTGCTTCAATTCTTCCTCTATTTATAGAAGATGTCTTGTACATGATAGGCTCCTCTTGGGGACATGAATTACGTAAATAATTGCAAGACCATTGAAGAAAAGAGCATTAGAAATCCATCCCACAAATTAAGGAAAGTTGTCTGCTTGTCAAACGGTCGATTTTTTCATTGTCAAACCATAGAGGCGACCGGTCGCGAGAAATAGAAGTTTGAAATATCGTAACACATTTTACACAGGCGACCGGTCGACGTGTACCTCGGCCGTCGACCCAGCCGCAACCGGTCGACCAAAAAAAAATGAAGATCAAAGTTTCATTTCGATGTTTTGCTCCCAGTCACGGTCTCTCTTTGGGTCGACTGTTCGACCTCTAAATGACATGTTGCCCGATTTTTGTGAAAATAAACCTCAAGAAATACTCCGAAAAATTCGTAAAAAACATTTTAAACCGATCGGGAGTATTTAGGACAACATTTGAAATATAGTTTTGAAGAAATAAAACATTAACACAAAAAGTGTTGTCCGATATAAATTCCAATAATACTCCGAAAAATAGTAGAAACATTTTAGATCAATTGGGAGTTTTTAGGCCAACATTTAGAAACATAGTTTTGATGTAAAAAACCCATTGACATAAAATCATTAAATGTGTTGTCCAATATTTGTCGAAAATAAACTTGAGGAAATACTCCGGAAATTATTAAAACCATTTAAAACCATTTAGGAGTATTTGGACAACCTTTAAAAACATTGTTTTGGTGTAAAAACAAAATCATCAAAATCATGATAAAATCATTTATCAAACAATCTCCCCCTTTTTGATGATTACAAACCAAAACAATTCTAACGAGGTCAATTTTGAAAACAAAACAATTTTACCGGTTAAAGAGGACTATCCGTTGTGAGCGACAACATTCCACGCTATATAAACACAAGGATGGGAGTAGAGATATTAAAACACATATAGCAAATGCTCCCCCTATCAACATGCACAACAAGAGTAATATAGAAGCAACTTAATCAAAAGCTAAAAGCTTAGCTTTTCAATATTGAGCTTAAGTATCAATAACTTAAAAACTCCCCCTGTCAAAGAAACATCATTAGAACCGTATATAAGTCCATACTACAACCAATGGATCAAGAATCATACATAACCATAATACATCAAGTGGACTAAATATGTTCCACAACTTATGGCTTTATGAAGCCATAGCTTATAGCTTCTTTTCGTGAAGCTTACTTCATAGCTTATAGCTTCTTTTCGTGAAGCTTATCTTAGCTTCTATGAGCTAAAGAGCCTATAACCTGTTTCTCCCCCTTTGGAATCATCAAAAAGAATATTAGCAAGATAAATACATCATATATTCTTATCAAAGTGCGCAACTAAACCGATGTATCGAGCTATTTTGAACATTGAAGCTTTTAAACCAAATAGGAGGGAAAAGTTGATCATATGACTTGTAGAAGCTAATGAAAACTCATTTGATTTGCAAAACATGATCTCTATAAATATATAAGACTTTTGAAATCTAGAGAGTCATGTAGGTGATGAATTTTCCATAGAAACGTTTTATCGAACACTTGCGGGCGTCAAAGATTGAAAAAGATATATATAGCCCTTGTAAATGTAATCAAGCCAAGTTTTTCATCACCAAATACAATTTAACAAATATCATTCATCAACAATCAATAAGCTCATCACAAACATATAAACTTAGCATCAAGAATTTGACATTTAAACCAAGTTCTCAAGGGTTCAACCCAATTGAGATGAGAGAGTGAAATTCTTACCATTCGATCGGTAAAGACGATCAATAATGATGATAAACGAGCTAGACAATCCCCAAAATATATAATTTATGCAACAAAACACATTTGTAGTGAATTGTGTGTGAAAATGACAAAGGGGACGAAAAATGAACCAAAAGAGCCAAAATGGCTAAGTCTGGAAAACAGAAACATTTTAACCAAAAAAATTGCTTAGGGCGACCATCCGGGCATGGGCGGCCGGTCGGCGGTGTGGCGGCCGTGGCCGCCAGCTAAGCGACCATTTGTTGAGTTACGTTTGAAAATCCGAAGTTTGATCCAAAAATCCGATTTTTCGCCCCTAAATTTTAAAAGCGTGCAAAATGAAAACGTAGACCTCATCCAATATACATTATGTCATAATCAAGCTTGAAATGAGGTAAAATACTCAGCGGTAAATGAACAAATGTCTGCGAGTTAACTTTGAGACGGGATGACACATCTCAAGTTTTTGTTAAAAACGCAATCCCTTAGAAAATGTTTTTTTGAATCTCAATATGTTTAGTTCGAGTATGACGAACTATATTTTGAATAATTTTCACCGGACTTGTTATCCCAAAAAAATATGAACGTTTTAAAGCTTTGGATGAACAAGTCATAAGAAGAAGTGCCTTACAAATATTTGAAAATTTCTTTTAACGACACTTTAATGAGATTCGTTGGGATAAATTTTTGAAGTCGAGCATATAGACATAAGGCATATGGAATGTCGAGTCTATAGGAATAATACAAGAAAACATACCTCGAATTTGTTTGTCGGCCGATATGCCTTTCTCAACCTTTGTCAGTCTTTAGCCATAGAGGTTGAGAATGTTCTTCTTTTTTCAATGCTTGATTCCTTCAAAAGTTCTTTTGAAATATAGCCATTTTCTTTGGCATTGAATAATTTGTAGTCCAAGCAAGAAATTGAGCTCCCCCATCATGCTCATCTCAAGCTCACCTAGTATCAACTTAGAAAAACATATCTTGCACAAATATTCATTAGTAACACCAAAAATATTCTCATAAATATGCACAAGTAAATAATCTTGCCCTTTTTCAAAAACAAAGAAAGTAGTATCAACTTTACCTTTTGTAAGATCATTTAGCAAAAATAGCTAAGGCTATCAAACCATACATGGGGTACTTGTTTTAAACCATACAAGGCCTTTAATAAAAATCATTTGGCCTGGAAAAATTTTAAACCCCGGAATAAAAACATTGAGAAAATTGGATTTAACATCCATTTGGTAAAGCTTGAAATTTTCTTAAAAACAAGAATGTGCAAATAAAATGCAAATAACTTCGAAATGTGCTATGAGTGCAAATATTACATCAAAATCACTACATTCTTCTTGACAATATCATTGAGCTACTAACCTCGCCTTAGTTCGATCAATGTTGCCTTGGTCATCGAGTTTGTTCCGGAATACCCTTTTTGTCTTCTTCATTACTATCATCATAGGGCATCCAATTGATCTAAGGTGTTCATAATAGAACATTTACATCCAAATCTTTTGAGGTAACTAATATTTGGAATACTTTATTTCTCATCTACACAACTTAACAAACTCATTAACGGTATCGCTTATATAAGCAAGAAAAAAATAGCCCAAGTGTAAAAACATGTCTCAATCATCAATCACAAAATATCTTGCATCATAGCATAGTAGAAATAGACACTTTATATATAGACCATGAAGCAATAAACACATACTATGCATTTAGAAGATCATCAAGAATGCAAGTTCAAATAAGCTTAAGAAAACTACAAAAGGTCTCTTTTGAATTTTAAAAATCCGATAGCCTATAGTTGAGACCTCATTTAAAAGAAGTATTTGAACACGAGTTGACAAAGTAAATATGTGCAATCAAATTTCGAATAGTGCCTTTCAAAAAATTCTCTTAATGGCACTTGTATGAAATACTATGAAGAGCAAGCACATAGGCACATGGCAATACATATATCGAGTCTATAAGAGTAAGAATAACACAAGTAAGCGTACCACGATAATTTATGCCTTTCTTGACAAATAATGACGTAAATGGCCATTTTGTGAAAATATGTAAATCCTACACAATTCTTAAAACAAATCTAGCACAAAATATAATGATAAAAGTGTAGGCTAAGAGATATCACAAGTAAGCTCATGCCATAAGAATCCATAAGAGATGATGATACACTTTAGTCTACAAAAATGCACAAGAGTTTTAAAAACATCATACAAGGTCTTCTTTTTCAAAAATATTTTAAAAGCACAAATATATATTGAAGACCTTAATTAAAAAATAAATATTTGAAAACTCATTTTGCAATTAAGACACAAATAAAAGCATGAATAATAACAAAATAAAATGCATATTTAAATAGGGAGATACGGGTTACCAATTACGCCATTTCCATGGGTTGTGCCGTTCCCATTGTTGATGATATCTTCCCTTTGAGAAGTCACTTTGTTGATGATGACTTCTTTGATTGCTCCATTTCCAAGATTTGTTACTTTCCCATTGTTGATAGTCTCTTCTTCTTTGAAAGTCATCTTGATGATGTCTTTGCCATTTCAAGGATTATGTTCTTCCCATTTTTGATTATATCTTCTTCTTGAAATTGGCTTTGAAAATGTTTTCTCCTTTGATCAAATGAAATGGTCATTTGATGTCTTCTTGGCGGTATAAATTTTCTTCGATCATTATTTCGCCGGGTACCTAATATGACATTATTTTGTGGTACCCTCATGTGTTTGAGTCCTTTAGGATTAGCTTTGAGACTTTTAGGTCTCCAACAATAATTAGAGCTATTTCTAGCCCGACAAGAACTAGCCGTATGACCCTTTTTACCGCAATAAAAACAAGTAATAATTCTAGGAGCATAATGACCAACATGCTTAGAGACTTGATTCTTTTTCATACGATTGACAACATTAAACTTATGATCAAGTTCTAGTTTCGAATTATCACAATAATCAACAATTTCGGTCATATCATTGGTACTCAAGTTGGATTTAGCTAAATCCTTTTTCATGCCTTCAATATTTTCAACAAGAGTACTATTTTCTTTTTCAAGGTTTCTAACCTTGTCAAGTGTGGTGGTGTGAGCACATGATAGTGATTCATAGGAAGTAAATAAACTATCCTTATCATTTTTCAAAACATTGAATTCCTTTTTCAAATTTTTGTATTTAACAAGTAAGCTTTGGAATTCATTTTGAAGTTCATCATAATCATTTTGCAAATCACTATAATCATTTTGTATAACAATATCATAGGAAATAGAGGGTTTAAGACATACCTCATTTTCTTTTTCGATGCAATATTCAACTTCTTCATAGTTGGAAGTTGTATGAGGCTTGTTCCTTAGATTTGAACTTGTATTCCTTTGAGAAGTAGATGCTTTTGTTTGACTTCTTTCATTTGCAAATACTCCATAGATGGCTTCTAATTTTTGCCATACTTCATGTGCCGATGAATTCCTACAATATGTTCATATTCCAAATTAGTAAATGAACAATACAAAATATTGAGAGCTTTACCGGTTAAGGAGATGATTTTCTTCTCTTCATCATTGAGCTCTTTGAATCCTTTGGAGGTGTGTGGTGTGTCTATCATCGGAATGGATTCTCCATTTATGACGATGTTCCATAAATCGAACCCGCAACCTTGTAGATAACATTTCATTCTTTCTTTCCAAAATATAAAATTTTTGGAATCAAATAGAGGTGGCTTGGTGGTGGAGGTGCCGAATAGATGAGCTTCGTTCGTAGCCGACGATCGTTCCTCTTCCCTCGCGATGTGAAACGAGCTTGCCAAAGAGTTTGGCTTTGATACCACTTGTAAGTCCAAGCGGCTACGATAATCTAGATGGGGGGTGAATAGATTATCTCAATCTTTTCGATTTCGCCCTCTTTTTCTAACCGAATGCTCAAACACAATAATAAAGGTGCGGAATGTAAACAACACGCGTTGATTTATAGTAGTTCAACCCACCTAGGGCCTAATCTACTACCACCCCAGTATATCCGGGATGGATTTCAAAAAAGAAAAAGAATTTTATTAATTACCAAAATTAATACAAATTCAACTTACAACACCTTGAAGAGCACCACACTCTTCTACAACACCACTTTTGAGATTACCACAATCTCATTTGAAGATTACCACAATCTCCAACGGCACCTTGTGAAGATTACCACAATCTTCAACCTTGAAGAATACCAAATTCTTCAACACCTCAACAAGAAGATTACCACAATCTTCTTACACCTAACACCTAGATCACCCAAGTGTGTTCTTACCACAAGAACACTCACAAGGATATCTTGTGTTGAATGATAACCCAAAAATTCAAGATTACAACTCGATAATGAATAATACAATTGAGTGCAAGTGTAATCAAGAATAGCCTAGACCTCAAGGATGTGAAAGTGAATAGCTAGGAAAATTACAACAAGAAATAAGACAATGTAAGAACAAGTGTATTCTTGAGTGTATCTTGTTGTGTTGTAGTTTTCTCTCTTGTTGTGTTGCTTCAATTCTTCCTCTATTTATAGAAGATGTCTTGTACATGATAGGCTCCTCTTGGGGACATGAATTTTGTAAAAAATTGCAAGACAATTGAAGAAAAGAGTTGTTAGAAATCCATCCCACAAATTAAGGGAAAGTTGTCTGCTGTCAAACCATAGGGCGACCGGTCGCGCAGAAATAGAAGTTTGAAATATCGTAAAGATTTTACAGGCGACCGGTCGGCGTGTACCTCGACCGTCGACCCAGCTGCAAGAACCGGTCGTGACCAAAAAATGAAGATCAAAGTTTACTGTTTCGATGTTTTGCTCCAGTGCACGGTCGCCTCTTTTGGTCGGTGGAGTCGACCTCTAAATGACATGTTGTCTAATTTTTGACGAAAATAAACCTCAATAAATACTCCGAAAAATTCGTAAAAAACATTTTAAACCGATCGGGAGTATTTAGGACAATATTGGAAATATAGTTTTGAAGAAATAAAACATTAACACAAAAAGTGTTGTCCGATATAAATTCCAATAAATACTCCGAAAAATAGTAGAAACATTTTAGATCAATTGGGAGTTTTTAGGCCAACATTTAGAAACATAGTTTTGATGTAAAAAACCCGTTGACATAAAATCATTAAATGTGTTGTCCAATATTTGTCGAAAATAAACTTGAGGAAATACTCCGGAAATTATTAAAACCATTTTAAACCATTTAGGAGTATTTGGACAACCTTTAAAAACATTGTTTTGGTGTAAAAACAAAATCATCAAAATCATGATAAAATCATTTATCAAACACATTCTTTAAGTTGTGGATTTTAAACCCATTCCCTTAACGTTTATATAGTGATCTCGATTTATGCCTTTTGTAAGCGGATCATTAAGGTTTTCCTTTTACTTCACGTAGTCAACCGAAATAACCCCATTTGAAATCAAGCTGTCTAATGGTATTGTGTCTCACGTATATGTCTAGACTTACCATTATACATCTTTGCTTTGTGCCACTTCAGATTCTTTGATTGACTATCACGATGTATCATAACAAGAGGCACAAAGCTTATTCCAACAAGGAATATCCTCTAAGAAGTTTCTAAGCCATTCTCTGCTTTTCTCGACTTTATCCAAAGCAATGAACTCGGATTCCATAGTGGATCGAGCTATGCATGTCTCCGCTTAGAAGACTTCCGTGACACCGCTCCACCTATTGTGAAAATAAATCCACTTGTGAACTTGGAGTCTTTTGTGTACGATATCCATTGGCATCACAATATCCTTCTAATACTGCTAGATATCTTGTATAAAGTATTCCATAGTTCATGGTATACTTTAAATATCTAAGTACCCTTGTCACGACTTTCCCGATTGATCCGTACTCGGGTTACTTGTGAACTACTTAGTTTGCTCACTTTGAATATGCAATATGCGGGCGTGTACAATTCGTTAAGTACATCAGACTGCCAATTACCCTTGGATATTCTAGCTGAGAAACTGGTTCGCCTCTATTCTTGGCCAAGTGTATACTTAGATCTACAGGTGTCTTAGCCGGAGGATTATCAAAAGCATTAAACCTTCTAAGTATACTTCTTTCGACATAATGGGATTGTGACAAGACAATTCCATCTGAAGTTCTAGAGATTTTAATACCTAAAATAACATCAGATAATCCCATATCCTTCATGTCAAAGTTCTTCTTCAACATGTTCTTAGTATTCATGATTAAATCATGACTACTATCCATAATCAACATATCATCTACATAAAGGCATACTATGACGTAATCATTTGTAGTACCTTTAATGTAGACACACTTGTCACATTCGTTGATCTTGAAACCGTTTGACTTCATAGTCGAGTCAAACTTTTCATGCCATTACTTAGGTGCTTGTTTTAGTCCATAAAGTGACTTAACAAGTTTACAAACCTTTCGCTCTTGACCGGGTGCAACGTACCCCTCAGGTTGGTCCATATTGATCTCTCTTCAAGCTCACCATTCAAGAAAGCGGTCTTAACGTCCATTTGATGTATCTCAATGTTATGCAAAGCAATAGCAATGAGAACACGAATGGACGTAATCTCGTGACAAGAGAATATGTATCAAAGAAATCATATCCTCCTTTTGTCTAAACCCTTTAGCTACCAATCGAGGCTTTATACTTATCGATAGATCCATCTCGCTTTATACTTCCTTTTAAGGATCCACTTGCATCCCAAGGTTTGCAACCGGTGGGAGATCAACCAACTCCCAAGTGTGATTTTGCATGATGGAATCTATCTCATTATTGATAGCTTCTTTCCGAGGAGGGGAGCTTACGGACTGAACAATGCTTCTTGAATAGTTCGGGTTCATTTTCTAACATATAAGTTAGAAAATTAGGACCAAAACTTAGCTACTTTTGTCCTTTTCTTTGCGTCTTGGTTCCTCTTCATCATCACTTTGAGGTAACCTTGCGATATCATAAGTCCGTTTACTCGAACTTTCTTCTTTCCGTTCTTTATTCGGAAAGATATTCTCGAAAATCTGACATTCCTTGATTCAATGATCATACCTTCATTTATATCGGGGATTCTTGACTTGTGCACTTAGCGATATGCACTACTATTATTAGCATATCCAATGAAAGCACAATCGATCGTCTTCGGACCGATTCTAACTTGTTTCGGCTTAGGTACTTGACTTTAGCCAAACACCCCCACACTTTGAGGTAGTTATATGATGGTTTACGCCCCTTCCATAACTCATATGGAGTTTCGTTTTTACCTTTGTGTGGGATCTTATTAAGAATGTAGTTTGCGAGAAAGTATGGCTTCCCCACAAGTTTTGGGGTAAGCCAGAACTTAACAACATCGCATTCATCATCTCCTTAAGAGTACGATTTTTGCGTTCTGCAACACCATTTGATTGAGGTGAGTAAGGTGCAGTCGTTTGATGAATTATACCCGCTTCCGAGCAAAGTTCTTCAAATGGAGCAACATACTCTCCGCCTCTATCACTTCGAATCATCTTAATTTTCAGATTAAGCTGATTTTCAACTTCATTCTCATAAGTCATAAAAGCTACTAAAGCTTCATCTTTGCTTTTCAAAAGATACACATAACAATATCTTGTGCAATCGTCTATAAATGTTATGAAGTACTTTTTCCCACCTCGGGTTTGCACAAGTTTTAAATCACACACATATGTATGAATTAACTCGAGTGGTTTGGTACTTCTCGTTACCGAATGAAATGGTGCTTTGGCCAATTTTGCTTCAACACAAATTTCGCATTTGTCTTGTGAATCGGTTTTAAACGTGGGTATTAATTCCAGATTCACTAACCTTTTAATTGTGTTGAAGTTTACGTGTCTTAATCTATCATGCCATAAATTAGAACAATCCAACAAGTAAACAGAAGTAATGTTTTTATTCTTCACGTCTTGGCGGAAAACAGACATTACATACATTTTAAACAGGCCCTTATCAAGGTAGCCTTTACATAAAAACAGACCATTCTTGGTCATTACAAACATGTCGGACTCAAACACTAGTCTAAATCCGGCTTTGCTAAGCAAAGGACCGGAAACCCAGTTCTTGCGGATGTCTGGAACATGCAGCACATCTACAAGCGTAAGCTCCTTCTCGGAAGTCATCTTGAGCACCACCTTTCCAAGCCCAACAATGTTGGAAGTCGAAGAGTTCCCCATGAACAACATCCTTCCATTAATCGGCGTGTAGGAGGAGAACATCTCCTTGTCGGCACAAATGTGACGAGTAGCTCCGGTATCTATCCACCACTCCCTTGGGTTATCCACTATATTGGCTTCAAACACAACAACGGATAGATCGAGCTCCGATAAGTCTATTGGAACCGACTTGTCCTCCGTCACATTGGCTTGTTGGTTGCCACCTTGATTGCCCTTCTTAGGGTGTCAACAATCTTTCGCCATGTGGTTCGGTTTGCCACAGTTGTAGCAATTCCCATTGAACTTTTTGGCTTTTCCTTTTTCCTTCCCGGAGTGCTTGCGTTTCTTGCTAGTGCTCGATTCTACAAGATTAGCCTTAGCCTCCATTCGGTCTTCTTTGGATTTCACATCGATTTTCGGTTGTCTTCTTCTGCAAAGCCGAACAATCGGATCCTCAACCCCATCTCTTTGCGCTTGTGCTTGAGGTAATTTTTGAAGTCCTTCCACAATGGCGGCAATTTCTCGATTATTGCGGCCACTTGGAATGATTCATCTAAAATCATCCTTCGGACACTAAGTCGTGAAGGATGATTTGAATTTCTGAACTTGGGCGATCACCGTCTTGGTGTCAACCATCTTGTACTCGAGGAATTTGCCGACAACAAATTTCTTTGTCTTTCATCTTCCGTCTTGTATTTCTTCTCCAAGGACTCCCACAGTTCCTTGGGCGTCTTGAACGTCTATAGGCGTTGTAGAGAGTGTCGTCTGCCCGTTCAAGGCGTAGTTGCGACATAGAAAATTCTTTGTTATGCGAAACATCCACAGGCCCGATTCTCGATTGTTGTCAACTTCGTCTTCTCCACCCAACGATGAGGGTCGTCTTTGAAAAACGAGCCAACCCCAAATTGGTGAGGTAGAACAACATTTTACTGTTGCCAACGTTTGAAATCGGCACGGAAAACTTGGGCGACTTTTTCGCCGTGGCGGAGCGTGACCATAGGTGTGAAAGATATCGAATCGATGCCATCGTCTTCAACGAGAAAGCAGAATGTTCGTCTTGCGATTGTTGGGTAAAATTTACGGTAAAGGTTTTGTTTAGAAAGAAAATGGTGGAAATAGTGTATGGTTTAAAATTTAAGTCGAGGCACGATTTGGAATCGATCTCATAAGACGAAAACACACCGTATCTGATGCTTACGGTTTCGGCTCGCCTCTAAGATACAACGACTTTACGATCGTAGTTAGCGACACAACAAAACCGGAACAACAACGAACATAAGTGTTTTTCGACTTTCAAGCTTTTCAAGGAGGAAGATACACAATATTTAAAATGCAGTGCTTGTTTTATGTTATCTGGTAATTTCGTATTGATTTTTCGATCACCGGGATCGACTATTATGGGCTTAAGCGCCTCGTATGGAAAGAACACATCTTTTGGCTCGAAAAAGACACCTTTTGCACTGAACAGACGCACCTGCGCAGGGAAACACGACCAGACGCACGGCCGTGCGCCGCCGTCGTCTGTCTGGCTCGAAAACCGGCGGGGAGCACGACCCGACCGCACGGGCCTTGAAGAATAAGGGCCTTGAAGCTCAAGCCCACGACCCACGGCCCGCGACCCGAACACTGACCTGGGCCGAGCCGGGCAGCCGCCGGCGGCGGCGGCGCGTGTGTGCTTTGAACCAAACCCACAAGCATGTAGGTCCTCATCCCTTTAAAAACTTGGGTGCTCGAGGGCCCAAACGCATATGTCCAACTTGGGATATATTAAGTGTGCAACTTTGCCTCCCTTTTCCTATGTGGGATGGAGCATCTCTCCTCTCCCACATTTTCCATTTTCCATACCATTTATTTGTATTAAGTGAATAACTTATAGCATTAATTTCTCATTCACCCGGAATCGGTTTTGAGAAATTCCAAATGCTATTCTCATCTACTCTCTTAGTAGAATTTTTACAAATAATTTAATTCCATTTTTTCACAAATATTAGTTAAAATTGGGTTAACACCCCATTTATCAAAGACCAATTTCAACAAAAAAACAGGTGATGCCCTAATTCTTCTACAAGAAATTGCTTTATTTTTAAAAAGAAAATTGATATAATTGTGTTAGGTTTGTATACTATTGCAGGTGACAGACTCTTGAGTTGTCAATCTGGACTGGGACTACAATCCCCACAATCATTTAAATTAGAATTTTTATCTTGTGGATGGGCTACAGCCACCACAAAAAGCTTGTGACAGTGCCACGTGGAACGTATGAGTGCATCCACGTCCCACACAACATTCCATAGCCGAAAGTGAAAGGGAAAAAAAGATAATCTAGATAGAGAAGCGAACATGCCAAAGTCTTTTGACCAATCACAAAAGAATATTATCTTTGCTGCTGCCACAAGATTCTTATCAATTAAGCGAAGTTGGTTGGCCTCTTCTTTTTTTCTTTTACCAAAACTTTTATTAAAATATATAATTGGAAAATTTCATAACAGTGGTCTGTTATAATTAATTACTATATTTTGTGCAAGTTATATGTTGGTTGTATTTGTTATGCATGCAATGTAAGTATGTAACTAAATAAAAATAACAAAAAATTATCAGTATTTATAAGATTGTTTAAGAAAAATTAAACAAATATCACCCCAACTTTGAATTCTGTCCACGATAAAATATACAGACAAAATGATTTTGTCACTAGAGTTAACGATTCTAACAACATAATAAAAAATATTATTTTCCAAAATTATACTAATCACCGTGGCTAGAACACCGACAATTTCCAAATTTACCAACGAAATACTATAAGTAAATACCAACAGGTTTTAGATTACGTAGATAAATATTTACCTACAATCTTTTCATATGATGATTTTTTTCTGACTTTCTGATTATCTTATACTCACCTATATAATTGATTTTCTCTTGTAGTGTTTATAGTCATAATTCCCAAAATCAAACAAATGAAAAAAAAAGATAAGGGAAAAGATAAAAGCGGAAAAATTAAATGCATGTATAAAATATAAATGCAAGCAAATAAATATTATTCCTCCATGCATTTGGAAAGGACAATTCGGGGAACCCCAATACCACCTCAAGGGAATCCATTTCCATAAAGGGCATGATTTTTTTTTTATTCCATGAGTTTGTTGTACCCACACCATGTCATCATTGGATCAGCAACCAATTACAAAGTACAATCATAATGGACCAATCTAGTACAATAATATGCACTAATCACTTCATTATTTACATGGATTATTGGCTAATGAAACCTAGCTAGTTAGTACTTAGTACCCCCATGTTAACTAGCAACTCGTTATCATGCAAGCCCCTCACCATTCCATCATTTCATTAACTTAATATATGTTAATGTATATGTAACACCATCCTTCGCATGATTATAGCATGAACCGGGAGTTCGATTCATCTCTATCTGCAAAGTCATAAGTTCTTTTTTACCAATTTAGAGCTGTCAAGATGAGTCCAACCCTAAAAAGACCGGAGTGGGTTTCATTTTTGGAGGCAGAAATGAATTGGGCCCACTTAGCCCGGCACATTCGACCCAACACATCGGGCTGACCCATCATTTCACGTGTATTTTCATGAGTTGTAGGTTCGATCTATTTGACAACTCTACTTGCCATAAATAGATAAATGGATAATAATAGATAATTGTACATCTCATGGTCAACTTATTCATGGCGTATATGTTGGTTTTGTGTCAAATAAAAGAAGTGGGTTTTGTCCCACATTGCTTATGGAACAAAATGGATGGGAGCCTTAAGGTTATTTAAGTAACCCATGTAGTGTGGTTTCAATTGCACCAGTCAAATACACATTAATCTTTGTGGTTTGACTCTAGTTAAATTCCTTTCTTATATTCTCTAGTATGGAGAGTTGGGAGAGAGGTTTAAGTTAGTAAAAGGTTTGTAAGAATGTAGGATCTGATTTTTCCCACAAGTGGTATTAGAGCCCGGGTTGGGTCTCTTGAAATTCCATATGCTCGTGGTCGCGCGATTTCGACCTTCCACATCAAAAAGATATCTTGAGCGGTGTCAGGGGTCTCTTTAGAGGCGGTTGTTCATCAGGCTAGGCTGGTTCAAGCAGGTGGAGATATTTGATGGAAGGGTCAAATTTGGCTAATGGCAAGTATAAGTCAAGGATATGCTGGTACGATCCGGGTTACACAAGGCTTTGAAGGTAAATGTCAAAGTAGAGGTGGAGTTAATCGGCAAAAAGCTCTAATCCGGCTAACATTATGACGATGGGGATTTTCTCGATGATAAAATATAAGTCCTTTTGACATGTGAGTTGCCATGAAAGAGGATGTGGTTATGTTAGCGGGTCCAGGAATTTGCACACGGGTATTGGCTTGTCATGGATGTAGGATATGGTGGAATTTTACACGGGTATTGGCTTGACATGGATGCAGGGTGTGTGGTGGAATTTACGCATGGGTATCGGTTTGGCATTGATACAAGGGGTGTGTTTATGTCGATGGCTGAAGGACTTCCAGGAGGCCAAAAGCTGGGAATTGCACCATAAATTTCAGCGAGTTTTCGACGTGCCGAGGAAATTCTTAGAATGGTTGATTCTAAGTGGTCTACTCATATGGTGGAGTATGATTCTCTGGTTTGAGAATGATGGTTCTCTGGTTTGAGAGTCATGATTGTCGGTGAAGACAATGGAGCTTTTTTTATTTTGCCAAGGTGGAGTTTATTAGTTTTGTGTCAAATAAAAGAAGTGGATTTTGTCCCACATTGCTTGTTGAACAAAATGGATGGGAGCTTTAAGGTTATTTAAGGAACCCGTGTGGTGTGATTTCAATTGCACAAATCAAATACACTTTAACCTTTATGGTTTGACTCTAGTTAAATTCATCTCTTGTATTCTCTAGTATGGAGAGTTGGGATAGAAATGTGAGTTAGTCAAAGGTCACTACAACATAAATGACATTAGGTAACACACAAAAAATGTTACCTAATGGCCATAAAATGTTACTATAGACAATAGGTAGCACTTTTATGGCGTTGACTTGCCCGTCTACCTATAGTCTAAGGTATCACTTTTATTAGCTTTTAGTAACACTTTTTCTAAGTGTTACATTAAGTTTTCTATTGGTAACACTTTCAAGCAATATTTCTAAAGTGTTACATATGAATCTTATGTAACACTTTTTTGTAACACTTTAAAAAAAATACTTCTAAAATGTTACATATGAATCTTATGTAACACTTTTTTTGTAGCACTTCGTAGAAATATTATTTTTTGCCACCAAGTAGATTCAAATCCACGACCTGTCATGTATGGAAGTAGCAATTTGCCACTAAGCTAAGTTGATTCTTATTACAACTTTTGCTCTATTTTATATATACACATACACACACACACACATATATATATATTATGTATATATAATATTTTATATAATAATAATTATATTTTATAATATATGTATTAAATTATAATACACTGTATATATCAATTTTTATAGTATATAGTTTGAAAATCATATTATATTAAATATTTAAGGACACAACAAAATAATAATATAAAAATATATATAATAAATTATCGACTAATAAATATTCAATCGGTAAAAATAAAAAAATATATAAAAATATTAAATTAATTTACCAACAGATAAAAAAGTTCTAACAGTAAAAAAAATAATAAAGAAAATAACGAAAAAATAATTACCGACGGAAAAAATTCCTAAGTAATTACCGACAACATCAATTTTCATTGGTAATTTTTTTAAAAAAATATAAAAAAAGGTTAACGATGAAATTGGTCTCCGTTAGTAAAAATTAAAAAAAATAAATAATAATAATAAAATATATATATGCGCATTTTCCGTCGTTATTAAGACGGAATTAATTGCCTTCGTAAAAAATAAAAAAATAAAAGCAAAACTAAAATAATTTGTAAAAAGAAAACAAAAATTTAGTTAAAAAAATAGAGTACATGATGTCTATAATTTTTAGGTTTGGTGACATCGACATGATTTAATGATAGTTATATAATATTGTGTTACTAAAATATAGCTTAAAAATGTTACAATCAATAAAATATAGTGTTGCCAAGAGTGCTTCTTAAATAAAATGATACCTATTTGCGTTACAAAAGAAATAACAAAAACAAAGTGATACTTAAAAAGTGTTACATATAAGCGTTACATATTGATAAAAGTGTTACCTATTTGCGTTACAAAAGAAATAACAAAAAAAAGTGATACTTAAAAAGTGTTACTTATATAAAAGTATTACATATAAGTGTTATATATTGATAAAGTGCTACAAAAGTGTGACATAAATATTGTAATGTAAAAAGTGTTACAAACATGTGTTACATATGTACCTCATGTAAAAAGTGCTACAAAATTTGTATTACCTAATGTCATTTATGTTGTAGTGGGTTTAAGTAAGAGTGGGGGTATTGGGTCGGGAGAGAGAATGTTTGTATGATTGTAAAAATATTTCATATAGTGGAATTTCTTTCTCTTTGTGCCGTGATTTTTCTCCGATTTTGGAGTTTCCACGTAAAATCTTGTGTTGTGGATTGTTGTTATTTTTTTATTTTATTTCTCGGTTATTTTCGCTTGTCCCTATGGGATGAATGTGAGATCCGATTTTTTCCAATAGTATAGTCACAGTCGCAACCATAACAACTTGCTGTGATTGGTTGTGCTTTCGTTCCGTCTATTTTTATTTTCTGAGAGAACAATGTTAATTTTTTTTAAGTGAAAGTAGGATATGTAGAGAAAAAGTAATGATTATGTTGATGTGATGAAGAATCTTTTGGAGGTGTTGATTTTTTGTGAAAATTTTAGTGGAACAAATAGTACAAAATATAATGCAAGAATAGTGAAAAGTTTAGTCGCAACCATTACAACTTAGCTGTGATTGATTGTGATTTCGCTCCATCCATTTTTATTTTCTGAGAAAATAATGTTCAATTTTTTCTAAAAGTGAAAGTTGTTTGTGTAGAGAAGAAATAATGATTGTGTTGATGTGATAGAGAATCTTTTAGATATGTTGATTGTTTGTGAAAATTTTTGTGGAAAAAATAGTGAAAAATATAATGCAAGAAATTTAAATAAAAATGAAAATTGATCCAAAAATAGGCAATATAGATCTCATTTTATATCTTTTGTTATCAAGATTAAGAAAAAAATTAATAAAAATAGTGATAAATTAAAGAATTTATCGAGATTCTTTATATGAATATGGAGAGGGGAGAGAAACAAATAGTACAATTGAGTATTGGGAAGTGTGAGAGATGTGAAGAGAAAAATGAGTTAGCTAGACTGCGATTGGATATGAACGAGATTTCATTTTTCGTTCCGTTGAAAATTTTTTTTTGACCAAAATGCGATTGTTTATGAAAATTTTCAGAAAATATATTATTCTCTCACTTTCACTTTTTCTCATTTTTTCTTTCACCAATCACATCTATTACAAAAAACTAATCATTATTATACATTCTCTCATAAATTTCACTATTCATTCACTCACACATTTCTAACTACCAATCACATCCAATTATTATTTTATTATTTTTAAATCAAATCAACTTTCATCATTACATATCCATTCACACTCTCAAAATTTTCCAAAAACTTTCATTAGAATTTTTTTTTCACTATTCTCTAGCGAAAAGAAAATTTTCAAAATAAAAGCATATTCAATCACACTTAATTTTGGAGAGAAATGAGATTTTCTTTGGAAATTTTTCATTTCTTCCATAAACAATCACACCTCCAAAAGAAATTTCCACTCAAAAATGAAAATTTGGAAAAAATAATCCCAATTCCCACAACCAATCACAACTTTAGTCTTTATCTATCTCACTCACGCTAGGAATTAATAGATGACTTAGTTGTATTTGTGTGCCCCTCCATCTTGATTCAATCAGGTGTGCCCAACTTATTTTGTTCTCTTGATTAATAAACTTTTTTCTACTGATGAAAAAAAAAGGTGACTTAGCTAATTAATATCCCTATTAAGTTGGCACATGATTTTCTGTTTCAAACTATATATCATCTCGTGTTCTAAATATTCGGATGGAATTTTCTATTCCAAAAATAGTGTTTCATCTCATATTTCACCCATGGATGTTTGACGCGTATATAACACTTACCATATCAAAAGCCCACAATTTTATGGTGGATTTTTGCTTGAAAGTTAATATGGTAAGGATTATACACGTGTCAAATATTTGTGACGTAGAATAAGAGATGAAACACGATTTTTGAAATAGAAATCTCATCCACCAAAATATTATCCCTACATGCCAAGTGCATTAATGACGTCATTAATTTACATTTGACGTATAGTTAGGGATGGCAAAATCTTCGCGGGGAACCATCCCGTTGGTATCGAATAAATTGGCCGGGATGGGAAATCCCGATTAATTCGGGATGGGGATTTCCCGCTTTTAAAAATCGGGGATGGGGCGGGGATGGTATTTATATCCCCCGTCCCCATTCACCGAAAAATATATACAAATATATATATATATATATGCATATATATTATTAATATTAATTATGTTTATATTTTTTATTTTATTAAATTGAAAACTTAAACCCTAGAAATTATGTGTTTTATATTGTAATGATTTTTAACTTTTAAAATTACAAGACTTTGTATTTTGAAAATTATTGTATTTAACTCAATTTGTTAAAGTATTTTATATTGTGGAGTTACTGTAAGATTAGCTAGTGATTCGTGATATTTTATTTATTTTAACTATTAACTATTTTAAGTAAAACAAATATATTTTTATTAATAAATACAAAACGGGGACCCCAAATCCCCGTAGGGACCTCGTTCCCCGAACGAGAATTCTCCATCCCCGTACCAGATGTACAAAAAGGGGAATGGTACGGGGATGATATTTAAAATGCCATTGACATTCCTATGTGTAGTTAACATATATGGAATATGAGATGAAACTTAACGCACTTTGAAATAGCACTTTGAAATAGAGAATCGAAACTCTATTAAGTTATGGAAGAAATATTTGGTTCAATGGGAAAAAAGAGAAAGGTTTAAACCAACCAATTACATCATTGTTAGGTTCCCTCTAAAATCAATAGCATGTAGACAACAACGGGGTTTTGAGAGATGTGGGTGGGGATTAGGGGTGGTCAAATGGAACCGAAATTGGGTTTCAAACCGGAACCAGAACGTGGTCAATGGTTCCTAAACCATAACCGTGGTCAACGGTTCCAAAATCGGAACTGGAACCGTGCAGGTCAGTTCCGGTTCTGGTTCCTAGGTCTCAAAAACCGTGGAATCGGCAGTTTTGACCGTAGGTTAGAACCGTATGTGGAACTGTGATGAAACCGTTTTTTTTTTTTTTTTGTAAGGTTAAAACCAACAATCTTGTTTGGTAAATACATGCTAGAAGAAATGTTAAATGTTTACTATGATGTTTTATTTTCATAACTACATGAGACACGTTTTAGACCAAATGTTGTAAACGAACTACGCGAACTTTGATTTTTCTATACTCTAATAATATATATATATATATATAATTTAATATTATTATTAATATTAAGTATATAACTTTATTGAATATTAAGTCCAAGTCTTTTTCATTATTTTCTTCTTTTTTTAACTGAAATTGATAAATTATTTTAAGAAATCAAAAAAATTTCAAAAAATAAACAAATGGTTCCGTTAAAACCGAAATCAGAACATGGAGAAACAGGGTTGCGAACCGAACCGAAACCATTGATTCCGGTTTTAAAATCGGAACCGTGAGGCAATTGTTCCAGTTCCGGTTTCAGAACCATGACCACCCTGACCACCCCTAGTGGGGATGATGTCGCCTTTGTACCGATGATTTGGAACATATTCTTCACTCATACCTTATTATTTGTTTATGTTTTGTTGTTAATTAAATTAATAAAAAGCATATATACTTTAAGCTGCTTTATAGCCGCACAAATATCTAGGATCTATACCACCCAATCTTTGTCGAGCTGTTATTGGTTGGTTATCGGTTCATCAACAGTGCCTTTGTATTATTATTTTCCCTTTGCTTTCATAAAGACAAAGGCCTTCCTCAATGTTAATTTTATTTATTTCTCTAACTTTTGCTACTGATTACTATTAGCATTTATTTTCAATTCTGTCCGCATATAGTTTGTCCGTTGTCGAGTATTGATTGATCATATTATTTTAAAGTTTCAATTGTTAGGAATTAAGTGATATTCACTAAAAAAAGGGATAAACCCTCGCCTCGAGCTCCCACGCTTCTTACTCTTCAACCGTGGAGGAAGTGAAACGTGGGTTATGCCTCACATAGTCGGGTCCTTGGGCTCGACCGAAGACTCAGTCACCACACAAAAGTTATCTTCCACCTGTAAATCGTTACGGAGGATTGAACAACCACAATGTGGTGGGTGCCAGCAATCACATCACGTCACCGTCGGCTTTCTGGGTTGAGATATGCCCAGGGGGGCTAAGTGATATTCACTAATACCGTACAAAATGATTTCCTCCTTAAAAAAACTTAAAACTGTTGGAGAAAAATACCATTTAATAGGATAATTACAAAACATCCCTGAGGTTCGGGCTAATTACAAAACAATCCAAAGATTTTTGAAAATTGCAAAAAGTCTCTTGAGTTTGATTCATCTTATATTTTTAATTTCTTCATCATAAGCAAAAAAAATATTTCAAAGAACCACCCTGATGATTCTAAAACTATTACAATTATACCCCTTAAATTGAATAATCTAATCTGATGGGGCTTTTTGCAATTTTAAATCATATCTGGGTTTTCTTATAAATAGACCAAACCACAGGGTTTTTTTTTGTAATTATCTCTTAAATAATTTAACATCTCTATTATTGACATTAATAATTTGGAATTTGTTATTTACTCATTCATTAGTAAATGATCAATATATATTTTTTTCATATTTTTTTTTGTTTCTTGTTTAACTTTATATATATATGGTACTATAGAAATTACGGCTACATGATAATGGTGAAATACAATAAGTGAAACAAATCCAAAAAAGTAGGAAATAAATATTGACGTCGGAATTCTCCTGAAGTGGAATCCTATGGCAACTGAAAGAAAAGGTGATCCCATTTTCCGGAAAGATTCCATGAACATTTAGACCCCATCCATTGATTGATAAATTTGATAAAAATGATGTAACTGTCAATTTGACATAATATACTCTAATCTTGCTAGCTAGCTTAGTAATATATATATATATATATATATATAGATTTTCTACAAGTTGAGTGAATAAAAATACTCATTCGGTCAATACCTTTTTTTCTTTATTGGTTTAATATGAAATTGATGCAGTTTTTTTCCCGGAGCTCACTCAAAGAAATCTGATAACTTGGTCCAACTTCTTCTCCGAAGTTGGTAAAATCTTCAGACTAATCTGCAACACATCGAACAAGGTTAAAGGGTCTCTGGGATGGTCCCAAAGAAATTTGGCCCTCACTTAAAAGTCGATGCGGTGAGTGAGAGAAAATATTAAACAGTAGAGAGAATATTGAATGTGTATTATGTGAATTATGAGAATATCCCTTACAAATGACATGGAGGGACCTTTAAATACATGTGTAACGCGCGCCTCGTGGACCGCGTAGGCAGGGACGGATCCAAAAATTTTTAACAAGTAGGGCACAAAACAAGGCAAAAATTTGTGTAAGACTATTACATCATGACGGAAAAAATATAATATGTTTATGTATAAAAAATAATACTTTTCGAGTACAAAGTAATACATTTGTTCTAAACATACTTTTTTAGTTTTCATGCAATGTTTTCTTTTTTACACTAAAAGTATTTGTTTTAATTATATTGATAAGTAATGCTTTTTTTTTTTTTTTTTTTTTACTTTTGCAGCACGGTGCGACCATCTCACATGAGACATACTTGTAAAACAAATGCAATAATAAACTACATCCAGAAAAAATTAACGGGAGTATACTTTATTTTTTAACCTAATTAATAGCTTTTAAAATACTCTTCCAATAAAAAAGCTTCTAAAATAACATTAAAAATAAAAAAAAAAAAAAAAAAAGTGTTATGGGGGCACGTGCCCCATAAGAAAGCTGTGGATCCGTCTTTGCGGCGTGGGAAAATAGCACATGAGTCGGATACGGACCTCGTGGCATGGTCATTCCAACTGGCTCACTAATTAATGGATATTATAATGATAATGATTAAATGACATTTTTTCCCACAACATAAATATAACTATAAGTAGTTGTTGACTTGTTGGATCATTCATATACTGTAACATATCCCTTCTGTAATTTGCTTAAGCACTGGAATTTTCTTTTAGAAGAAAGCATAGAAATAAAAAGGAAAAGAATTGATCGTCAAGACACTATAATAATATACAAACATTCAAGAAGATATTTTTATTTCAAATCAATTAACATGGGTTGCATTGGAGTCTAGTGGAAAAGGGATATGTTACGTATATGTCAATGTGTAAGGTTATATATGTTGGAAATTGGTTTGTATAAAAAGGGTTTTGACCCAATTTTGACCAATTATTTAATTGAGATCATTTATTAGTTTCGGAAAATAATGATGTAATTGTAATCTACACCTGCGGGTAGATAAAATTAACATTTTGAATTTCTAATTTCGGGTGAATGAGAAATTAATGCATAAAGTTAGCCACTTAAATGCCTTTTATATAAGGAATATAAAAGGGTGGGAATATGGAAAGTCATATCCCATATAGTAAACATATTAAATGTTTGGCTAGTTTATATAGAGCTTACCACTAATAAGGAGTAATCAGTGGAGGTCCTTATGGTACACCCTAGTGGACCAAGTCAATTTTTAGTCTTTGGCTAGCTCAAAATAGCACCAAAGATGGTCGAAAGCACCGTCAAGATGTAGTCGAACTGCGCACATCATATTGGGCTCTTTAGAGGCGCATACGCATCGTCGCGAGGAGCCTTAAATCGTACTGACAAAAATCGAACCAGGGTTCGGTCCGGTGGTTTGGTGGCGTGGCGGTGACTTGGCGTCGTCCAGGATGGCAACACGCGTGGCCTTGATGAGTGGCGGTTTGGATCGCTGTTATATCCATCGGGTGCTCTCGAGTACACTATTTGGCGGGCGAAAGCGAAGGAGTCGTCCCGCTTGATGAGCTCATTTTCTATGGTCGATGGTGAATTCTTCTTTGGTGACATGGGTTCTTATCTGCCAAGCATTTTCTCAAAGTGAGCAAGAAAAAACCGAGGTAAAATCGTCATTGGTGGCCTTATTACTCTATCGCCACCCGTTATGGTTATAACCTCGCGGGACTTGAGCAAGCCGGGTAACCGGATCGACTTTGAATCTTGTATTGCTATAGGAATGATTCAGCGGAGCGGGATGGGTTATGCTTTAAGGTTCAAAAATACACTACACACATCCGTTCTTGCGGATCCTTCGCGCCGGTTGGGGACCCGGACAATTGGAAGATGATGTACC